>OY979717.1:64642242-64960154 GCA_963855995.1 Muricea muricata
TTGGAAACAAGCACAAAATGTTAGACAGAGACGTCCTAAGAGATCATGGATGAGGGTCCAATTGACCCTGATACAGAGTTACCATTTTTATTATGGTTTTCAATAAAGTTGGGGATATTTATATGATAAAAAGTATTGAATTTCTTAGCATATATAAATACCATCAGATTCTACAAAGGCGTACTACTTTATCATTTAGGAAAAGTCTATGTAGAAAATGATTTACACTTTTCTGATTTATGTGTTTAAAGAAGATATGAAAACCAAGGTAATTTAGTGCTCATGCAGTATTTGCCAATCAATCTCCTAAAGTTTATCAAATTCCAAACTATTAACAACATCAAAAATCAAGTGGGTAACTAGGAGCCAAGACAAGCCATGGGATGTAATTGCTCCTTGTTAGAGTGATATTTCACATTGACAATACTAAATCTATTGTGAAATCAATAGAACAAGATATTTCAAAGGGAACGATTTCAGACATCAAGTACTAAAATTATGTAGTTACTTGTTTAAATTACTTGATTTAAAAAAATACCTGTGTTGTGATGCAGAGCAGTAATGTTAGCTATATAAATTGACGAATAGCAATTCAGTGTCAACTGGACTCATACTTTTGGCACCTACTGTATATCTACATGGTTGATGGTCAGTTTTAACATGAGTAGATTAAAATTATATTTGGTCCAGTCTAGATTAAATGTTCTGTCATTCAAAGTTAACATTGTAACATAAAACATAAACTGGCTTTTTAAAACTTCGTGTATAGAATATTTTAGATTGAAGGAACTAGGCTGAGTTTGTTGGCGTATTGGGCCATTGTTTCAAAAGTCAGACTCGTAGGCTCGTTTCCCGCCGTGGTCAGGCATATTATACAGCTGGCTCGGTATAGGGATGGACTGTCAGGTACATAATACCGAGGCATATTGGATGCTAGGATGTCGAGAACATTACTTTCTTGAGAACGTGTGGGGAGACAGCCACCATAGGCAGCCACCTCGAATAATTTTTAGTTTGTTATTAGAGTAAGGACATAGCTTACCTTGTAGCACTCGAGTAAAGTAATTTCACTTTCAATAAAGAGAAGAATGACTGTCAACAAAGCAGGAATCGCAGCCAATGGTATTATACCGTAGGAAAAGAACCCCTGGACTATCTTGTTGAAGTCGGGAGTGATGAGATGATTTCTGCTTCGCAAAGTGGGTTTAAAACCATCAGGGGTGTTTATTGTGTCAAGATAAACACCAAGAAAATATGCGATTGCATTCATGAAGTTGACAGCAAAAGGAATGCTGAAGAAGTTAAGCAAACGACGAATCTAAAGAAATTTTGGTACAAAAATAAATGAGAATCAGGAAGAAACTATAATTCCAGGATAACATCTTAATCTCAAGCAAACCAATAAATCATTTAATAGTTAACAATTATTCGCCGAAGGCGAAGTGACTATTGGTGAATATTCACCGAGACAAAGTCGAGGTGAATATTTACGATAATCACTGAGCCTGAGGCGAGTAATTGTTTTAGTATAATTTCTTTAGTAAAATTTACGTGTGTAAAGTGCACTGTCCTCTTTTATGAATACAGTTTATTTCTGAAAATTCCTAAGTAAGTAAAGACTAAAGTTTACTTGTAATTTTTAAATAGTTAAAAAAGTATTTAATTAGATATTTGCAGGCGATCTATTACCTTAAGATAGTTTAACATTAATGCAATATTTCTCCATTTGCTAATTTTGGCAAAAGTATAATACATCAAAACGACTCTCATTGGCGGCCATTTTGAAAAGATACCAGCTAGTAAAATAATGCCTCATATTTTCTGGTCAGGCAACCAATCAAAATGCTTGAAAACCATTATTTACTAAAGATTTTATACTAACTAAATATATGTAGAGATGTATGTATGGGAATTTGCTTCTCTCTATATGTATGGGAATTTATTTCTCTCACGGAACGTAGATCCGGAAATGAACATTCTGTAAGATCGTGTCTTTTTAGCAATAGAATGGAGTTTTCCACTTTCCTTCTTAAATTTGATATTCCTTTCGCTTTTATTTCTTTCACTTTCTTCTATTGCAACTTATGGAGACATTGTCAAGACATGCTTTGCGTGTTTTTGTGTACGTCAGGGTTAAGAGATTATCCAAATAAGTAAGCTGAATTTCCAACAACGTTTTTGTTTTTCTTTGTATGGACCTTTTCTTTTCTTTGTTTTCTTAACTGCACTAATGACGGTTTGGCTTATTTATTCAAGTAATCTACCAACCCTGGTTTACGTTGTGAGCCAGAGGATCGAAAATAGCGGCAGCTATTTTGCCAAAGTGGTTGGACCACTAGTCATTTGGCAATTCAAGAAATGCTATGATGGATCTGGCAAAAACAGTGCACACGCCACGATGAAGGAATATATTTTTGCGAAAAGGTTGACCTACATAGATAATGAGTTAAATTCTTACTCTAATGAGTTTCCAAACTATCTCTTCTATTAACTATGGCAAAACAAAGATCATTTCTTACCGGAGGTGAAAAAAATCTTGTCTTCTCAAACACCCGAAATCCAATTGCAATACAAAAAGTTGCAAACATGAAAATTGTATACAACAAAGCTGTATTTGGTTTTTCATTTCTGCTTTCGTATGTTGTTGCATTCGTTATGACTTTGAATTCATATTCTTTTCTTAACGGGTGCTGTTCGTAAACCTATAGGACGATATTATGCGTAAATATATGATGTTTACGAACGTGTGAAGACTAGCTGAGAGAGAGTAGGCTGAGAGAGAAATATTGCAGAAACGTTGAATGTGTAATTTTTCGGCTTTCGTTTGTCATTCTTGAAAATGTTACGAAAGTATAATTTAGTTCTCAGAAAGATAAATGTTCATGTCAGTTTGGAGTATCAAAGCCCAGGGGTCAGTTGTTCAAGGGGTCAGGGGTTAGCTTAACCCTGGATTAACGTAAAATTCAGAGGATATTTCCCCAGCAGTCTATTTATAGTGTATGAAATATTTTTTTCGGAAATCTTGTCTGGATCAATAGCAGTTGTTGTCACTCAGGGTATAACGATGACCTAGATTTGAACAACCTTGTCAGTATCTTCAGCCAGCTCTGGAAGCACCATAAGACAATTAACAATGATTTTTAACAATTTTTAGTGGCACAAACCCAGGCTAAATTTTTAATTCCTTCATACATAAACAACAATGCGACAAGGACATGAAGAATTTCGTCGGTGAATCTTGTACAATAATGGATCCAATGAGCTTTATCAAATGCCAGGATAAGAAGCAGAAATAGGAAAATCCACATTCCAGTTAAAAAACGAAATTGAAAAAAGTCCATTCCTAGTATTTGAGACGCCTGAAATAGAGAATGTAAGGCGTGAATAAATGATTTGTAGGGTTGAATACGCGGAATCTGATACCTTTTGTTAAAACTTTTCATCTTATGCACCTCGATGCGAGCGTACCTTGCCGAATACTATAAATCAAGCGGCAGGATTTGCATTGTTGTTTTCCACAAACGAAAATATTGTCTTTGACAATGCTAAATGCATAATGCTTTTATGCGTAATCCTTGTTCAAGGAAAATGTAGCTTACATAAAAGGATTTAAGCTAGATATAAATGTGTTATGGCATACATCAGATACTTATGAATCTTATGCTTTCTATTTGCACGTGGTGAAGATAAACATTATTTTATATTAAGTTTACACCACGAAAATGTGAACTAACCTGATAAGTCGACGCCTCTGCAATAAGCATCGTAGTTGTCCCAGCTATCACAGACATTGGATCTGTTCCAAGGATCGCCATTAGTATACAAGATAACGAAGTTGCTGAAAGCATTTCTACTGGCCCGAGATTACCCATGGTGTACTTGCAGATCACCTGTCCATACGTTAAACATGTTGCTATTAAACTGATTGCTAGGTAGAATAAGGATGCAACACATTGTATTTGAAAACCATCTTTAATATCTGAGCAATACTGTGAATAACGACGTTTTAGTTCTCGCTGCAGGCCACCAAACCATGCTCCATTAGCGTGAAGAGGATGCATTTCTCGTAAATCTTCACCGATATCACTGATATTAATATCACAGCTGCCAGTAGGACCTTCATTCCATGTCTCGTAGTGACTTTCCCGTGCTAAACATGAGTAGTACGTTAGCACCGCGCCCAGAAGAACACATAAATGAAACAGACAAATACAACAAAAATATACATAAAAATAGCTAATGAAACGGTTGGTAGTGGAACTATAAAAATATTTCCATCCATGTAGCACCAAATCTGTAAGGCCGTGTAAAAACAATAGCAGGCAACGGAATACTAACAAATTTTTCTGAACTTTGTCTTAACAGGACAGTCTCCCCTTTTCGGCAGCGAAATCGAACTGGATGTCCTGGTGATGATTGCTTCTCCAATCTCCTCTTCATGATCATCATGCACGTCATTTTGGGACACTAAACCTTTCATCGTTGCGACTACCACAAGTTTTGCTCTCAGGGTTCGCCATAAATCTCTTCCTTCGCGGTGTTTAAATTTCCTCATGATCTGTTTTTTCCGACTGATTGCCGCTATGGCTCCAGCCACAGGGATAAGTAATTCTGGTTTCCAATTTCCTGGAGGTAACATCACACTGCCTTCTATGAACATATTTGTAGCTTCAACCAAATCTTTAGATGTTTTAGCACGTTGTGCGTGACGCACAAATGTCTAGGAAGAAATCAATCCATGGAATCATGACATCGTGATTTGTCGCAATATAAATCGGTCCTATAAATTTTAATCATTGTTTTACCACACACTTCTAATTCTGGCAAAAATATTTTGTCACATTCATATTTTATACTTTTGTCAGGAAATAAATATTTGTATATGTAATGGATGTTCTGTGAAGCAAGATCGAGACGAATGCTGAAAGAAAGACGTAGAATGGTACTGATTACAGGCGAGTACGTTTAAACCAGTCTTGCCCTGGTGTTACCAGGATCTGGTGCCTTTAAGGCAGAGGGATTCCGTCAACTTACCCTATCCCTAAATAACGTGGCTGCCGTTCGACATATTTGATAACCATTCAAGTGTATTGCATGTTTCGAAGTGAATAAGATGTACAAAAAACGAATTGGAATGGAGATTTCCATGAAATCTGGAACTGGTCTTTCATTTTGAAATCCAACGAATGCAGCAAGATACTCGTCTTGTCTAAGAAAATCAACTGCTGCATTAAATATCACGACTCCATGAGATTCAGGGCGGATAATTTTTCGTAACTTTATTTGTTCTCTTGTTCCACGAACATGATTACTTTCTGAATAGTCAGTGTTATCACATGAACTAATGTTCTCCGTACTAACATAGTGCCCTACATTCAAATGTTCAACATGACGTTTCTCTTGGTCTAACTTTTCCAGAAGATCTTTCACTGGACATCTGTTTTCAAGAAATAAATTTTCCTAAAAAATGACCAGATGTAGATTGATGTTGAGGGTAAACTTGATCAAGAATCCTAGTAATAGCATCTGAATCAACCGACTATGGTCATGATTGATGAAAATAGTATAGTTGCATCATTGCAGATAAAGCTAATCTGCATAAATAACAGTTATTTTATCATTGCCACGTAACAATTCCTACAATCCAGGTCACCGTGGAATCGGCTTACTCACTTACTAATACTTAAATACTTAGTCAAGGTTCTATCTCAACCTAATTGCAGTTTAATTTTTTCCACTGAAATTGAAAATCTCTAATTAATCCTTTACTATAGCTATTTACCAGAAATTGGTCTTTAATTAATATTTTACTGTAGTTATCTCCATGATTAGACACATGGTAAGATAATTTTGTTCACAAGCGCCTTAGTAAGCCTAGATTCGATTATAAGCTGATCTGTGGTTGTCATTGATAAGGTTAACATACTTCTCTCTCATATTCGCACTAAGGAAACATTCACGTACCCAAACAATCGACTTTCCCGTCTCCCCTCTTTGTTGATCTAGTGCTCTTTTTGCCAAATTCACCCAACGATTTCGTACTATATTATCGGACATTTTCCACGCTTGTGCCAGCGCTTCTTCTCGTTTCTTACTGGCAAGTTTTAATGATTCACGACTCCACTGCACTTTCTTACGAAAACGAGAAGCTGATTCTCCTTGATGCATATGAGGCAGAGTCATGATTTGTTGCAGTCTAACTCGATGTCGAGGGTTAGCAAGACCGCCAAGCACCAACATGTTGGATATGGTATGAGATATATTAAACCCGCCATCATTTATACTGCCAAGTGACACCAAACCTGAGAATGGTAAACAGTTTTATGCATGATTTTTTTTAAATTCAGGGCTCAATGAATAATTTTATCTACTCTCGGAAACTCGTCCATAGGCAGTAACGGTTTTACTAACCATTATTTAAAGACCGTTTAAAATTTTCCAAACACTCAGCTTCTATATAAGGAAGAAACGGTCGTCCCCAATTCCCACTTGGCTCAACATTTTCTTCATATTTTATCCAACGAGCTCTTTGCCTCCAAAACAAGCCAGAACAATCAAGCTCGTTTAACTGTACAAAAAACTGCGCATAAAGATACAGAATAAATCTAACGTTAAAGTTTTGTAATTGCATGAGATTCAGACAGTTTTATAAAAAAATCAAACTAACTATAACTTATTTAAATAATCATTATCATTACGTTTAAAATTTGATTAGGCTAAAAACCTAGTTCTAATAGTATTAAAACAAAAGGTTACAAAGTACCAAGATTTAAATACTACTGTAGGTACCAACATTTGACGAGTATTTTTCTCACGCCATATGACCAGCCCATGCAATTCGCATTCTTTTTGACGATTATTTTCATCAAAAGAAAAAGGTCAATTGTTCACTTGTAAAGAATCTTTGACACTTCCTCCAGTTGCAAGTGAAAAAGTTTGGGTGGAATTCTGAATATTTCCTATGTAACTGCTCGGCGACTTTATGCATTCTCATCATCTATTTCTTAGCAAAATGTTAAAGTTTGCGCTAATAAAAACTCCAAACAGAGTAAGAGCAACAGTCACTAGTTTACTGAAATATGTTGAATTTGGTTATTTTATGCAACAAAATCTTCCAAAATATTTTACCACCCAAAAACGGCGGATTAAAGGCCTGCATAAACACATGTCGCGAAAATGGTTAGTTGAAATGAAGATGAAACATGGGTCTTTGTAACCAATAGTGAACCTTAACTTTATAGTTACAGCATTATACCACTTTATGGAAACTTGGTGGTCAACATTATAGCACTTTAGTCCTGGTTTTATAATTTTTGCTGATCCCGTATTCATTTACATCATTATAGTATGCATGAAAAACACGAACTTACATTCCTAGCATCATCTACAGATAAATCGCGCATTGAAGAAAGACTTTCCAACATTTTTCTCGGTTCAAATTTACTGTCGGTTGTAACATCAGATGTTTTCTTGCGTGAATCAACGATGATTTCAGGAATATCTATAAAAAAGATTTTCAACTAGCTCGTTTTTTTTAAAGCATTAGTGTTGCTCTGATGATTTTATAAAGACAAAATAATTTTTCCTCGAATTTGGTTTTGTTCCACCATAGCTTATGCTCGATCGTAGTCTTATGCTTGTTTCGTTTCTTATGTCGCACACTCACTGCACTTCTTTGTTTTGCCTTTTGTTTTTGCTTGTGTCGTTAGTGAGAACCTAAAGAATTCAGACAATGTGGAATGTTTCACCGAAGTTGTTGTCGAAGCCACGAAAAAGGAACGGAGTGGAGAAATTTCGAAAATGTACTCATTTCATCTTTAGTAAATAATGCTCATCTTTATATTCAATGTACCAATCTTTGGTACAATAGATGTTCTAGAAAGGTTTGCTAGAGAAAACGATATCCAAGAGTCTCGCACAAAATTTAGAAACCTAATGTGAACTATCACCATGACAGTGAATCAATTATTCTATTTCCCAATAGAATCATTTAATGGATATCCAAACTTAAATTTATACGTGTTGGTGGCAAGATATCGCTTGGCTACTTGATGATTGAAGGACAGGCGACGGGAAATGTTTCTGATGAGACTGACCTTCTGAAACTAATGCGCCTCGTTATCTTACCAAAACTCCATGGACATACACAGCTGAATCAAGTGTTCCGTCAAAGGAATTCGAACTTTATGCTGTACTTTTTCCCTCATATTTTGTAGTTATTTCATAAATAAAGTGTGTATCGTATTCCAATACACATGGAAGTTTGAAGAATGCCAAAATTGCTGACATCTGAGGATAATATCAATGCATGCAAGTAGTTAATAAATCAAGGCCATGTTATCCACCACAAAGTCAAAGTTGCTGTGCATCAGCGAGATCATTATCCATCAATTTATACCGCATACATCAACAATGTCGGGCAGACGTTTAAACAAATGAAGTGGCCCATAAGAGCCTCATAAAAAGGTTTTGGCAATCCAGTATCACCGTTCATACAATATACAGAAATTGTTGTGAGTAAAATTTATGCTAAATCAAAAAGGCAACAAAAATATTTCATTCGCTGACAAAGCTATAGTTACATGAATAAATCTAATTTGTGTTGTCTACATGTGAACAAAATTAGACATATAAAGTATAAATAAAATTACTATTTCTGCTATACGACCAAAAGTAAGGCAAAATAAACATTGTTATCAATATTCAATCATCAGGTTACAAACTACTACTGAATCCTTTAAAACGCTAAATTAAAATTCAAAACACGAAAAATGTAAAAGCATTATGCGTAGAATAATGACATCACGGTTAACTGCAGCTGCAGCCTGCACACGCAGTTCATATGCAGTAATGAATTACAATTTAATCCTCTATAATGAGCTAATCCAATTAAGTTCTGCTGTTTCGACATGCAAATGCTGTGAGTTGTGCGGCACGATTGCGAACATAACATATTATTTTTCTAGCTATTCTTCACATTATACTAGCTAGCCAGATATAGCCATGCAAAAAGAGGCCGCATGGGCAAACTCGTTGAAAATGCGCCAGCCTAGGTGGAACCGAAAACAATAAAACACACTAGAAAATGTAAAGTACATATAACAACAATATAGACACGGATTTTAATCTTTTCCACAAAGATGCCATCAAGGACTGAGATTTAATTTAAATATTAAAAAAAAGCTAATAGAAACACTCAAACGTAGCATCGTGTCGACATCAACAAATACAGTTAAGGTTGCTCGAAAGGCGGAAAAGTCGAATACAAGCGCGAAAGGCTTGCTGGAATCGCTAATAAATCCAATCTCGTACCTAGACCTTTTTCCACGCATAAAGAAAATGGCGTTTTTGAAAGTCGCGAGCAAGATTATCCCTGAAACGTTAAATAGTTCATTATTGTGCAACTTTCTCCATTGGGGCCAAGTTATTTTGTGGTTTTAACGCCATAACATGTGTATTTTTGCGAAATTTTTTAGTTTCTAGATGGGGGCAGCATTTGTGAACGATTTAGACCATCAGCCCAAGGCCTAGCTTGTATTTGACTTGTCGCTTTGCTCTCGGACAACCTTAATAAAAACAGGTGTATATAGCTCTAAACTATGAGCGCTCAAGGTATGACGGGTTACTGCTTATTGTCAGTTCTAAACTCGGAATTATTTCTTTGAGGCAGTATCGAGGGTACATAGGAAACGCGTGACAGAAATTTACTTGCTACGAGGTAATTCTGAGTATGTATCAGGGCCTAAATAAACAATAATCCATCGTCCCTTGCGCGCTCATAGTTCACGCTTTTGGAAAACCAATCTTAACTGAAATGGCTGTACATTATACAGTACAACTTGTGTGTGACTGCGTTGGTCATGACGAACCATTCCCTATTCCTACATACATGCAAAGCTCAAGACATGCATGCACTGATAGAGCATATGTTTAATGAGGCCCTGTTAGGGGTTTTAGGTATAAGGTATATTTACCCAAAGTATTTTAGTTATAAAGTATAAATAACGATAGACTTTTGGGTATAAAGTATAAATGATCACTGGCGTTATACTTTTAGATATAACAAAAACTGACCACAAGACATTTTGTGTCAGCTATTCCAGGCATTTGGGAGCATTTATTTGTCAATAGTTACCAATACTGATCGCTTTTAATATCTCGACAGTCTCAACCTGAACTTGCTGAGTTGAAGTTCCAGGGCGGTATTTGTGAGAATATAACATCTGCTAAAAGTAAGTGTTACTGCTACACGCTTTTCGGATTATAGTTGCACTTAAACTGTCACATTCTCGCTTCTACACTGGAAACTTCGACCAAAATGACTCTCTAAATTCACAGGTGTCACAGGTGATGTCCAAAGAATGAAAACAACCCGGTAAATGCTTTTGCAAGGGGTGAAATAGTGTACAACGCAACTAAAAGAAAACAAGAGTTGCTGGGGTACTATTGGGTGTAAATGTGTCTGCCATTTTAGGTATAAGGTATAAATGACCTCTTAATAATAGGTATAAGGTATATTCAAGACCCCCCTAACAGGGCCTCTTTAATACGTCAAAACACGCTTGTCAATATTTAGATTGAAGCAACGTAATAATATAGGTATCACTGTATCACCCACGACGAAGTATCACGCATTTGATCAATATTGTTCGAGTCAGTATGTGCGTTTGCCGGTATGCTTTATAATTTTGGATGTGGTTTTGTTATTGTCAATGTTGAACGCAGTATTTTGGGCTCGTTCGAGATTTATGCTCCGACTCTCTTATTTCTATGGCGATTTTAGCTCTGACATACGTGAATGAAATTTCCTATATTTTGCAAAAAGGTTTTATTTAAAGAAAGAAGTCGAGCGATTCTTTTCAGTTGAGATGGGCGGTTCGATTCAGACTGAAAAATGGATGAGCTCAATCCAGAATGAGTTTTATTAACTAGACCGGATTTATGCAAATAAAATTAATTTTCTATGTGTATGCTTTCAACAGAAACGGAACGAGTTCAATCCTACCTAAAATTGTAGAAATGGGATAATCCGTGATCGACATACAAAAAACTGTATGTCGCCCGTACTACGCATGCGTAGGAAGCCACAAAAGCATTTTTCTAAAGTTTTTTGGAACAGTATTTGTTCTATTTTGTTTGTAATGTCAGTGGAAAATATTATTTTATTTCATTCTGTGTTGGACGAAGCGTCAGAGCGACTGGGTAAGAAGAATCTCAAATTGAAGGAGTGTCAATACGAAGCGGTGAAGGCTGTTGTTGTCGACCGGAAAGATACGATTTGTATATTGCCTATTGGTCATGGAAAGTCAGTTATATACCAGCTTCTTCCCTATTGCGGCTAATTGAATCTATTTATTTGCAACGCATGCGCAGTACGGGCGACATACAGTTTTTTGTATGTCGATCACGGATTATCCCAGAGCCTCCGTTTCCTTCCCAAGGGATCGCAGGCTCGGGGAACGAGATTGGAGATCAGTCAATAAATTAGCGAGCGCGCGGGGGCGCTTTTCAAAACCTCCCCAAGCACCTCCACGCGCTCGCTACTTTAGTAACTGACCTCTATATCCATAACTGTATTAAAAGCACACAAAGCGCCTGGGTACGAAGCTGGTGATTGATGCTATATCGCCGGCGCCCGCAATTTTCCGCGAAGAACTTCTAATATAAAAAATATTAAAGGCCTGTTCATATGGGCAGAAGTTATCTCGGTTCCCGAGAAAACATTTTGACAGGTCAAATCAGACTCGGACTGGCCCCAATTAAGGGGCTTTGCCATTTTAACACTGAGAGGAGCCCTGAAATTTTTTGCTGTCCTGAATGTTTTAGGTGAAGATTTTATGGTATTCTGGAGAGAACATGATGAATTATTTAACCGCTTCCCTGAAGAGTTCAAAAATTCCAAATCATTCCTATCCGGTCCCTGTTATTTTCGTTTCGTACTGCCTGATAGCCTGTTTTAAACATCTTTGAATGTTTACAAATACGGAAATTAAACAACAATTGTCAAGGGCCCATTTGATGTCCCAGTAGGGGCCCATGTGCTATGGCACAGTGGCACATAGGCACATAGGCCAGTCCGAGCCTGGGTCAAATAATGTTGTTCTGTTCATATGGAGAAATGTTTTCCCGCTTAGCGGGTAAAGTTTTTCGCGGTGATGTAGATTTTGTAAAGTGTAAACAGAAAATTTTCCCGCTAAGCGGGAAAGTTGTGTTCATATGGGATAAAAATTATCTCGGTCACCGAGATCTCGCCTATCATCAAGCGAGATCTCGGTTAACGGGAAACTTTTCGTCTCATATGAACGCAAGGTGATTTTCATACTATTTTCGTAAGAAGGCGAGATCTCGCTTGTAAACTTGTCGAAATGTTTTTTCGCTAACCGGGAAAACTTTTTCCCATATGAACAGGCCCTAAATCAGGTTTTTACCTGAACTCTGATTTCCACGATGATTTTCAAGCATCAAAATTAGTCTCATGTCTACCTTCGAGTAGTCTTTTCTATAGCCATCTGCATGAAAAACCCCAGCACATACATACAGAAACACAACCAAATGAATGTATAAATATTAATTTATAGATAAAATCGTGGACCAAGAAGGAAGAATTCAGATTATTATGTTGATGACATATTTCCATAGGCATAGGCATGCACATAGGCATGTACTAACTGTTCTCATGCACTACCGTATTCAACAATGAACGAATGAAGCAGGGCAAGCGTCGTTCACACTTCACTTGTAGCCGTAGCAACCTCAATGAGTCGTATTTTAGTTAATAATAATACTTTTTATCTTCTGCCTAATTTTTGTAATTATAATATTTTGAATTAAATCTGGTGTATTCCAAATGCCAATTTAGTTTATCAACGTGAAAAATTGTCATTCCAAAGATGTATTATATCAAAATCAAAAAAATTAAGTATGTTGGCACAAAGCCCGCGTGCAGAGTTCCGAAATCCGGGGGAGGGGGGGGGGGGGTGGTGGTGGAGTGCTCTAGCACATGATTTGCATGTATCCAATAAGATACGCAATATCAGTACAGCCGCACTTTTTATTTTAACAGCCCAGTTTTCAAATATAGGAATAGCATTATAATGAAACGGGGGGAAGCAAAACTAACATTAATTTGCTTCATATTTGTAGCAAAGGAAAGGCATAGCTGGAGAGTAGATTCATATTGTGCACGCGCAGTATGTCAGATCTCGTATACAATATTAACCGGTTTAGTTGATTTTTCGCGCTGATACGTATAAAACATGCCTACATTTAAGTGCACATCCGCCTCAAATGTTTGATATAACTCCCCTAAAATGCCCGTCTAAGTTGCATTATTGGTCATGGCTTAAGGGGAGAGATGAAAGGTAGGTTTTCGATATGGCGGCTGTTTTTCAAAATTTGTAAAACGAAAACTAATCTTTAACGAGACATTTATAACATTCCTAGTCCTCACCCTTACCCTGAACTTAAACTCAATGTACGAATATTATAAATGTCTGGCTGTTGATTTGTTCTTGAAAGCCTACCTCTCTCTCGCCCATACCCTTCAGCCATGGCCTTGCATTATTCGACGCTAAAGTTTAAAAGCTTTTGTAGCTATACCACCTACAAAGGTTTCGTATATCTGTTATTAGTAGAATCATACTAGCATACTAATGCAAATGCTGTAATTTGATTGGCTACTCTACTCGCTATCTATTTAACAATTAGATTACGAGCTCGAGATTTCTATGCGGTGATAGTTGATGAGGGCGAAGCCCGAATCAAATATCACCACATAGAAATCAAGAGCGAGTAATCTAATTGTTTTAGTAGAATCAGAGGTCAAACATGGAATATTTAACAAAAAATTCGATTTTTAAGCAATTTTTTAAAAAAAATCTCTATGGGAAGATGATTGTTTCGCTACTCGCTCGCATAGAAATCTCGAGCTCGTAATCTAATTGTTAATTATTATACACAATCATTATTCCTTTCATGTGCATGGATATTCTGACATGCATGTTTAATTTAAAGAAGCGAGTGACTGTATTTTAATTGCCTACTTTCGATTATTTAAAAAAAATACCAATAAAAAGTTAAAATCGCGCGAAGTAAATATGAGCGTCAAACGGAAAAGTGAAAAACACTTTAACCGCGGTGGGGATCAAACTCACGACCTTGATGTTGCTAGCGTCATGCTCTACCGTCTGAGCAACGCGCGGTCTCAGTACAAGTGACGCATGACTTGGACCGCGTAGCTCAGACGGTAGAGCATGACGCTAGCGACATCAAGGTCGTGAGTTCGATTCTCACCGCGGTTAAAGTATTTTTCACTTTCCCGGTTTGAGGCGCATTCACTTGAGAGTTGACAGCACTTCTTCAAACATGGTCAAACATAACACGTTGATGAAGTTCAATCTAAGGGACCATGGCCTTCTTCATCTTCTTCGTTATCAAGCTAAAAACAGCAAGAAAATGTATCGTAAGGTATATCCTTGCGCCAAATCATTTGGAAATATAATTTTGGTATTCTGAAATGATTATGACAAATAATATTGATATTAATCTGACCCTGCACATAACAACGAAAAATTCGATGTCTCGAGTGAGATTTTAATTCAAATCTTCGACTTTCTAGACCGCTGCTCTGCAGAAGCGTTTTCAAAAATAAATTATCAATTTACCATATCCTTTGCATGTAAGGTCATTTTTCGATGGCATTTACTGTAGAAATAATTATGCGAAAGACAACATTGAAAAATATATGACAGGAATACTTGAAACCAGATGAGCTTTGTAACGCCACAAATACATTACAAATGAATATTTCATGACACAGAAGCCGCCATATAATATATCTTCCGTTTAACTTGCACTGGCTCGGGTGGTTGATGTATCCACCTTTGTTCTAAGCGAAATTCTAAACGACAGATAACAGTCTTTATCAACTGAACTTATGAGTTTCTCGATGGCATCAATACAGGATGACAATAGTACGAAGAGATCCAGCATTCAGTCCCATCATCATCTATCCAGTTGAGGACAGCATTCATATTGAGAATAGAACACGATTGAAATCCTTTTTCACTCTTTTTCACAACTTATCTATAAATTTACCTCAATTGACGATCGTTCACTGACTTCCTAAATCAGTGTGACCGAGCATGCTTATGTCCCTGTTTGGCTGTGACATGCGTCATGATTGTTCGGTGATCACGTTGAATCACTTTAACTGTTATTGAAGTTGTCACTTCTTTGAATAATTCTCTCGTAACTATAAGCACACGGACCTAAAAATTAGGGGGTGGGGGGGGGAGGGCTCGTTAGTTCGCGCGTCGAGCGCTCCAGCCGCAAGCATTCCTAGGCGTTCCCCGGCGGCATAGCCCCCCTGGAAAATTTTGAAATGTAATGGAAAATTTTGAGTCTCGCAAATGGCATTTCCCGCGTTTTGAGGGCAAAATTTTTCCTGTTTTAATGTTTCGTTTGTTGGAAAGAGCAAATTTTTTCAAATAAATAGGACAATTGGCAGACTCGTTAGTACAAATTGCCCAAATGATTAATGTTTCTGGTCAAACTCCCCCCCCCCCCCCCGTACGCCTATGCTTGTAACAAACTCTTTTTTTTCTGGAATACATCTCGGATTTTCATCCAATTCACATAAGAAGTGGCAGTTAAATTACCTTAAGCACCTTGTTCACTGCTTTTTTTGTAAAATTGATTATATAAAATAGCACTAGCTGCACTTGAAATAGATAAGACGTGCTAAAAATCCATGTTAACTCGATAGCTCAATGGGTATAGAGCGGTGGTCAAGAGACCCGAAGATGTGGGTAGAGAGGGGGTGTAGAAACACATAGATCACTTGAAATCCCGCTCCAAGACAGTTCTCAGTCATATCTCTATTATCATTTTTAAAAAATCTACGTGGATAAGGATATTAGATATCTCGCTAGACGTACCTGTTCGATATGTTCTCGGCTAAAAACTCTTCCTAGCAAAGCACGTAATGGAATCATTAACAGAACAAACAAAGGGAAAAATGCTGCGACATCCTTAAAGCTCTTGACAATCCAAAGAATAACCACACAGGCCACTTGAATGATGGTAAACAAATACACTTTAGACAACGGTACCTATACACAATTGAAAATTGTATGTAATATAGAGAAACGTTAACTCTGAGGATGTAATACACGCAGATTGATTAATGTACTGAATAACGACAACTTTCAGATCAGAGACCCTCATGAATAATCAATAATTATATTAACGTATCCTGTTTTTGTAAATCAAATATCCCCAAATAAAATAAAACAAAACATGTAGCACAAGACATGTATCATGAGGCTTACATTGTGTTTCAGCTTACCGCCAATTTATTGCTACACTCCACACTTTCGTCAAACGTTTCCTTGAGTCAAAGTCTCAGATTGGATTACTTTTGAGATTAGATTATCATACGAGCGTATATTTCATTGATTAGTGGCAAAAACGGTCACAACAAAAATAAAGTGCAAAACTGTGTATGAAAAAATATAAGAACCAAGATCACCGAATGTTTTAATACGCCATACTGCAAGATCTAAATTAATACCTACATTTTTTAAATAAGATATATCTGGATGTTGCCCTGGCGCCATAAACATCAGAAAGAATCTTTCGATCATCTGAACTCCAAATAACGCCACGACACCCATGTATAAAACCATGCCAGAAAAGACTGCTTCAGGAATTTGCTCCAGGTAAAAATTCAGTAATGAAGATAAAGCTGTGAAAATATGCAGTTTAAATTCTAAATAACTATAAACAGATTGATTTGGAATACACAGAACTTATATATATTTTCTGATATATATATAGAACTCGAGGGCGCATATATGAGTTATAACATTATACCACATCTTCAAAAAACAAATCAAACAACACATGAGAACTCATGCATGTCAATAGCATTTTGTTACCGAGCACACAGCGTGCTTTTGGCGTCGAGATGCAAATGTATATACGTAACCTATATATAGTCATGTAATACTCAACCTTATCAAACAATCTATATTTAGGTTTCTTTTATTGAACAATTTACGTGCAGGTACTTGTATCAAATGATTTTTACCTTGACTGTAAAGTGTAAATATTTAATTAGTTAGTGTTTATCATGCAAACAAAACTAGAGTTTCTTGTAGGTCTCTGGCCCATAACTGCAAATCTTATGTAATATTTAATAAATTACTCAATAAAAACAGGAGGGGACAAAAAAAACAACTTCTTTACGTGAAAAATGAACGATTGTCTATAATAATAGGCAGAAAGCTTTATCGATGAAATATGAAACAAATATAACAGAAATATCGACATTATTTACAGCTCGTGTTCAGACTTGGTGCCATTGAAACTCACCAATTAAAATTCCAGTAAAAAACAAGGTCAGTCTTTGTTCTCGTATTCTCACCACGTGACTTTTAACTCCAGGAGCGTCAAAACTGCTCCAAACTTTCAAACTGTCCAAGTGAACAGAAGTCTCGACAGCGGCTAAACACATCCAAGGTAGACCAAGAAATGAAGAAATTAAAACCATGATCGCGACAACAAGAAGGTTTGCATGAAAACCCGATCCTTTCCTGCCACGAGTTTCCTGTGTGATAATTTGGAAAAAACCATTACTGTTAATTTTTTGCATTTAAATGAGACTGCATAGAAAGCGCAGGATATAAATACACAGGTGCTGCACGCAGTTCGAACCAAAATATATCGACTTACAATATTTTACCCTAAATATATCCAATATACAGGGAGAGCCAAGTCTGATAATTGTACAATTTCTTTTTTAACAACGAAAGTTTGTGCAGTTTGATAAAAAGCAGACATTCACGTGATTTAGACCTGATTCCAAAGTACTCAAATCCAAGATCACTCACTAGTGGAGAAACTGCACCTAACCATCCACGCACGAGTAATTAAGGTTACGACAACTTCAAACCTTTTATTTAAGTAAAAATGTACTTTAGCAAAGCACTGCATTGCAAAGATCGCTTAAAATGACAACATACTTCCCTTAAGAAAAGGTAAACGTTTTTCAGAGAACCGTGACAGTGGCCCCCTTTAAATATCTTAGTCATGTTCTCTTCTTCAATGTCCTCTTCTTCAATGTTCTCTTCTCACGTACCTTAAAACACTCCAGCAATGTGCATTCACTTTCAATAAACAACAGTATTACGGTGAGCAACGCGGGAATAATAGATAGCGGAATAACCCAGTAGGAAATATATCCTTGAAACATCTTATCGCTGTCCGGGAGAACTACCCGACCTCTCTTCTCAGGCGATGTTAGTTTTAATCTCTCAGGAATGTGGATTGTCTCGAGGTAAACATCAATGGCGTACACAATGGCATTCATAACATTTACAGCTACGGCAATACTGAAGAAATTCAATAAACGACGGATCTATTTGCAAAGAAAAGTTTTTTTAACCTAGTTGGCTTATGGCCGTCTCTATAATAGCAACGAGGCAACAGCAGGCATTAATTTCAAAATTTAGCAACTTCTAAGATGTTAAACGATAGTTGCAAACAGTTCTTGAGATGATGCAGACCTATAACTAGGTTCGAAAAAAGTAATAAATGCTTTGGCTCTGCGTCTCGCAAACTATAAAAAACAGCTAGACCTTTACATGCTAATAACGAAAACTCTTTATCCTTGGAGACTTACCCTTGGAGAAAAAAAGCGTGTTTTCTCAAACAAGCGGAATCCTAAAGCGATACCAAATGTGGCGAACATTATTATGGTATAAAGAAGAGCTGTGTTTGGTTTTTCAACAAATGACTGAGCACTTGAATTGTTTCTAGAATCGTTCAATGTGTTGCGTATAATGTACTCTCTACGAAGGGGATTTTCATCAAAAGCCTAAAAAATAAAGAATGCGAAAAAATGGTCATTACCAAGAAAAACAATGCACCATACGACTCTCATTTGGAACTCATGATATTTTTACCACTGTGCCAAAAACTGTGGGTTGTTTCGCGTGTTTTAGGGCCTGTTACACTATACCGGATTACATCGGAGCGTCGCGATTTTCATACCAGGCTGTTGTTTACATTGCGCGTTGGCGTAGTGTAAACTCTGCTATTTTTCCACCGGTGCAAAAGTTAATCCGGTATGAAAAATTATCCGGTATAATCTAACAGGGGCGTTAGTTTCTTCCACAGCACAGAGTGTTTTTTCTCGCCACAGTTTTTTCTCGTTATTCGCCATGTATTGCTCAACAGATTTAAATTACGCAGACTCAGTGTATCCAGAAGTGAAATTTACATTAATAATTAGTTTAACTTTTGATAGCTACAGAAGTTAGACCCATGCAGTCTACCATGAGATTGGTGTGTTCCTTACCCTACGAGACATAATTGATGCAGCTGGATTACACAGACGCTGTTGTAAAGTATTTGGACTAAGAGAGCGATATGTCTATAATGACTATATGTTTAACTTATTTCATAAGTGCGAGTAATGACGATTGGCAAAGACAGATCAACACGCATACTTTACCGTTAATTGGAATGAGCTTAAACGCAAATGACAATGAATCAATAAAAAGACATTAGAGTGAAGAGACAAAATCACAAGGTTTTAAAAGTTAATAGCTCTTTGCAACGGATAGTGGGTTTTTTAAAATTTTTAAATGTTCATTATAACTGGTAAAAACATATAGCTAGACGTCCAGCTTTCTAAGTTACTTTTTATCTCTTGCAAGTCCATTATTCCTGTTGTCATTGCTTTAAAAAAACAAGCTGCTAAGAGTATATGCAGATACGAATGTTTTGTGAGATTCAAAAAACACTTCGTTTTTACACCAACGAGATAATACATTTCGTTGAGAAAAATGTTACCTTGACTAGATTTTTAATTCCTTCGTACATAAACAATACGGCGACAAGGACATGAAGAATTTCCTCAGTGAATCTTGTACAATAATGGATCCAGTGAGCTTTATCAAATGCCAGGATAAGAAGCAGAAATAGGAAAATCCACATCCCAGCCAACCAACGAACTTGAAGGAAATCCAACTTTAGAGTACTTGATATCTGAAATGATGGCAAAGGAATAGTAAACAATGTGTCGAAAATTTCTGCGTTTAATACACGGTGCAAAATGCAATCACAAGCTCGCGCACATGCCGTACTAGCCTGCGTAGCAGCCGTTTCATTGCCGTACCTGATAGGTTGAACTTTCAAATATCAACATTGCTGCTGTTCCTGCGATCACGGCTAGCGGCTCAGTTCCAAGAACAGCCATAAGTATACATCCAGCTGCTGTACCAAATAGCATTTCTGACGCACCAATATAACCCTTGGTGTACTTGGCAATTACCTGACCATACGTTAAACTCATCGCAATTAAACTTATTGCTAAATAAAATATAGTAGCTATACATTGTATATGGAGGCCATCCTTGATATCACTCCAATACATGGGGAAACGTTTCGTCATTTCACGTCGCAGACCTCCAAACCAACGACCATCAGAGTGTAATGGATGTACTTCGATACTTTCAATTTCTTCATCTCCACTGCTGCTTAAACTGTCATTACTTACACTTTCTTCTCTCTTTTCCCGTTCTAAAGTGTGCTTGTGCTTTATCCTCTGTCCTGTTGTATATGATAAAAATACCATTATACAAATTACAGAGTAAAAAACATAATCCAAAAACAAAAAAATGTCTTGAAATGATGATTCTGTAATAGGATCGAAATATAACCATTTAAATTTCCTTGTTTATTAAACAATATTGATTGCAGTTCACAAATTTACAAACAGTGCAGTACAGGCAGTCGTCAATGTAAACATAGCCGGTAAACTTGGTTGCAGCTTTTGTTCTACCTTGAACACGGCGAACAATATAAAAACTGGAACGTTAACTCCAGGTGAAAGTCCCATGTTTGGGTGAAGCCAATAAGGCAGAACGGACAGATTATTAAATACACCTGCAGACGTAGAAGAAAAACAACCACCAAACTATTCCCAAGCATAGATAGTATATCTACTTACGTATTTCACAAAATTTATTCATCAATGGACAGTCTCCTCTCTTTGGAAATAAACCTTTTGCAATAGGTACTTCATGTTCTTTTTTAATTTTGTCTTCATCTATCTTTTCCGGTAATTCATTTTTGCTGTGAACCATATTTTTCATCATGGCAATAACACAAATCTTGGTTCGAACTATTCTCCAAAGTTGCTTTCCATCTCGGTGTTTAAACTTTCTCAATGCATGTTTCTTGCGAGCTATTCCTGCAATGGCACCGGCAATTGGGGTCAACAATTCCGGTTTCCAGTCTCCTGGTGGGAGCATGACACTGCCATCAATAAACATGAAGAAAGCTTTCGTGATATCCTCGCAGTTTTTGGCTTGGTACAAACAACGCCTAAATGCCTACATGTATTTAAAGACGACTTAAGATTTTGCATCACGCTACCTGGCACAGCGCAACCGGAAAAAATAACAATACCATACTGCACCGCACCAAGCCACACCACATACCATAAGATACCATACCACACGATACATTACTATATGGATAAGGTAATTTTATTGGGAAAACTAAAACACTGTTCTTGCCACTCGAACATAAAATCCATATCTCCGCGTCACTGTGAAATATCCTATATATATATACGATACCATACGATACGATACGTGACCCTGCCACCCACACCGCACACCACACCACACCATACCATACCATACCACACCACACCATAAACCACAGTAAATAAAGTTAGTTAGAGTTAAATACCGAGAACGAGGGATGTATGTCATATACAACCCCCGAGGACGCGCAGCGTCCGAGGGCTGTACATATATGACATACATCCCGACTTTCGAGGTATTTAACTAACTTAATTTATTTTTGAAAAGGTTTTCAAACAGAGTCTTTTGACTTTAAACAATTTAAGTCGAGATTCGTCGAGATTTTTCCACAACTTTGATCTAATTATTTATTCAAGGTAAATAACCTATATACAACCCGCGGTACATCAAAGAAAACCGACTCAAAAATAAATTAATATAGTTTATATACCTTGTCTTGAAATAATGTGCCTATAGTGCGACACATTTGATAGCCATCCATACGGATTGTGTGCTTAGATGTAAACAATATGTACACAAACTTCACAGGCAGGTTAATTTCTAGAATGTCCACAATAGGTTTCTCATCAATATAACGAATGAATGCTGACATACACTGATCTCTCTTCAAGAAGTCGACTGGAGCATGAAGGATCGAAACGCCCTTAGTATTCGGATGAAGAATTTTCTTGAGTTTGATTTGTTCACTAGTCATTGGCAATCCTCGCTCTCTGACAGCTTCAATGTCCATGTTTATCAGATACGAAACGTCAGAAAAATCTGAGGCGACACTCAAATGGTCTGCATTTGTGTGTGTCATATTAAGTAAATTACCAGTACTATGTGCATGTAATGCGCCATTTTCATCAAATAAATATTTCTCAGGACACCATTCTCGGGCGACTTCTTCAACCTGCTCTCGGAGAAAATAAGCAAGAATCAAGGCTAGATGATGTTAGACTCTTTGAGAATTCGTAATTAATATGTAATGTATTTATTGGGTTTCGTCAAAATGCTTTTAAACAGTATATCTTCCTTGAAATATATGCACAATTTGGGATTTGAGAAATTTCTCACAAATAGAGGCAAGACTATTTCTTGTTTATAAAATATTGACTTAGCCTGACATATTTACATTAATTATTTATAAATTATACACAGTTAAAAAGTTATGCTATTTTGCTTCCTTTTTACAGACATATAGGATACGTCTACAGCTAATTCAATTTAGGTTGCCTTCCCAAAAGCGGAAACTGTGAACTACGAGCGTGCAAGGGATGGTAGATTAATGTTTATTTAGGCCCTGATAGTAAAGGAATTACCTTTGTGGTAAGTACAATTGTTGTCCTAAGTTTCCTCGATGCTGTTTCAATTAAATATTTCCAAGTTCGGAGGTGAAAATATTCTTTACTGAATTAGCGGTGATATAAGCGAGGGTTAAATTCTAGTCCTGAAGAGCATTTTGGATTTCTAAGCCAAACCTGGGACAACTTAAAAATATGCATGGTCATGGTGGGAATCGAACCTACTATACGACCTTTGGAATGGTAAGCCACACTTCCAGCTGCTCGGTAAGAATATACACACAAAGTAATAGCACAAACGTCATTTCCACTCGAGTACACGACATCAAAGCATAAATAAAAATAACGACTCCCTAATTGCACTTATAAATGTGACTTAAGTTAACATGTTTAAATTTTTGTTTTGTAAATACACAAACGTACCCTGATTGTTTCAGATTGAGGGTTTTGTTTCCGATGCTCTTCCAAAGCCTTTCGAGCCGCTCGTACCCAACGATTGCGCACTTCATTATTATCTGACATCTCCCACGCACGCGCAAACCTTTCTTTTCGCTGTTGAATGAAAAGCCATAAAAATTTACGTCGATAGTCAACTTTCTTTCGAAATCTTGAAGTTGATTCTCCTTGATGCATTCGAGGTAGAGTTAGGATTTGCTGTAGTCTGATACGATGTCGAGGCTCAGCATGACCACACATCACCAGCATGTTGGCTATGGTATGAGCTATATCGAACCCACCATCGTTGACACTGCCAAGGCAAACCAAACCTAAAAAGTATATTTCAAAACTCAAACTTCATGTTTGTTTGCCAATACATTAACAAAAAAATGTTCAAACCAAAATTACCTTGTCCAAGCGAACGTCTTACATGACGTAAACTTTCACAGTCAACATAAGAGAGAAATGGTCGTCCCCAATTCCCACTCGGCTCAACATTTTCTTCATACTTTATCCATCTGGCTTTTTCTCTCCAATACAAGCCGCTGGAGTCCAGTTGCAATAATTCTATAAAAACCTGAAATAACAGTGTGAATAAAAGTTTATAAATTTCATTTTACATAATAAATTAAAAGTACCTTAACGTTTATTCTAATTCTCTTATGTCACCGAGTGTCAGCGACTGATTGTCAGTAACCATTCCAACAGAAAATATTTTTAGATTTACAATACGATTTTTAGTTAGTGATTATTGATTGGGTGGTATCGAGGCCAGCGGATCAATGGCACTCTCTAATTTTATCGCAAGAACGCATGCTCACGATTTATAAGAACTTTGTATTCCAGGAGCTTACTGCTACACCGCGTTATCATTCTTAACATGGCGTTGGAACAATTTTGCTCGCAGGAATGAATTCTTAACGTGTTCTTAACCAAGGTCGACGTCGTTTTAGCTCATCTTTTTCCCGACTAATAAATAAATACTAGCTGTGATCGAACTAATCGTGGGCAGGTATTACTAGAAGAGATGCCCCCACAGGTTGGTTTTATAATTTTTTGTTTATTATCCTCCAAATAGAGAAATGTTACATGTTGATAGCACTGAAACTAATCTAGACCACAATTTTAGAAGAAGGCTTAAGTGAAAAAGATAATAATTTCATCCAGACTGTTCAATGATGGGACATACGCTCCCATTATTGTTGATTACTATTAAAGCGAAGTCATAAATGTTGTTTCATTACATCATTGCTGCACTTATCCACTTGTCCAGTTTGAGTTTTTGAGGGTGAAGGTGTTCGAACTGTACTTTTCTTTTCTGGAATTGTTCCTGGTGATTCGTTCTTGCTAGAATGCACTACTATATCTGGAATTTCTACAGGTTATAAAAAACATGTTCAATACGAGGTTTTAATAGACTCTTGAGGCATGTCACTTTATAGACCTACACAATGACCCTGGGCGTCTGGAGATCATATACATATATTTGTATACATTTAATGTAAATGTCCATAAAATGATGAAATATTCAATATTAGAGAACCCTTACTTCGTTTGATGTTGTTTATGAGATTAGTGCAATGGGTCTATTCGCATTGCAGACAAAGGCAATTGGGCTATCTTATATACATAACTCACCATGCTTTGGGGCAGTTGGATTCTCTCCACTGTCCTCAGGTTTTTGCTCCATCACAGCATATGATGTCAACTCAACATCCTCAGGGTTCACTGCTACTCGTTTTGAGTGCGACATCATTCAAATTATCCACTTATTGTTATGGACTGTGGAGCTAAATGAGAATTAAATAACATTAATAAATATCTACTGAAAATCATGATATATCTGAATTACTTTATCATATATAAATTGTTTATATAATATAGAGACAGGCTCGTACTGGCTCTCAATCTCTGGAGGGGCACCGCTGTAAAGGGATCGGGATGCTTTTGAATTTTGTGCGCAAAGTTAAAGGGTGTACACGAAAAAATGTAAATGAATAGAATTGATGTCTATATATGATATAGAATTTCGCACAGAATTCATCCTCTTCCTCCTATAAAAAGACGTGATCCTTCTTGGGAGTCTACCTGCCGTCAGCAACGAACACTAGCAATCATTTTTGGCGCTGACTGCATCAATAGCTTGCTCAACTTTCTGTCCTGGTCGATCTCTCTCTACCTTTTATCGACCGTCAACCTTCTCACAGTCCTTTACATAGTCCTGGCTGTAGTTCTGTTGAATCCGTAACTCCCCGAACCTTGAAAACCTTCATGTTCCGGCGGGCTAACTGAAACATGATCACCCCCTTAGTCTGAGTGAGGTCCGACTATGCTTACCATCCATCATCATCAAAATATCCCATACCATCTCTGCATTACAAATATTTATCTCCTTCTCCAATTTTAGAAGCAAACGACGTTTTAAAATCCCCGAACGTCACACATAAATAGAAAAAGTTACTAAATATCGTGAAAAGATACTTTAAAGACCATTTTACGTTTATGCTTGTGCACCCTTTAGGTTCCATTCACAGCCCAGAAAAACTCGGGGATCGAACGAATCGTTCTTCTACACTGTATAGAATATTATAACTGTGCTCAACTTTGTAACGCTTTAATGTTGTATATAAGGGCCGTCTGCTAGCTAGCCTAGCTTTTAAAAACAATGAGGTTAAGAGAGGGAATTCCAGAATCCAGATGAACCATTTAGCTTGAATAGTGGAATGAAATTTTGTCCACTTAGCTTAATTTAAGGGGGGGGGGGGGCAAGAGTATTTTCGTGGCCCGTTATTAGCGTATCGTGATTAGTGATTTAAGAAAATACAAGTCCGTGAACCGTGTTTAAAATTAGTACCGTGAGTAGTTATCGCGGAGACCTAAAAGCTGGCTAGAGCATCTTAATTTTACAAAATGTTTTCAATTATTTACACATTTTAGGTTCAACACTCTGCTCTGAATAAAATAAAAGTCAAAATACCAAAACACTTGCTTTCCGTTTCATTTGAATCAATTCTCACATCAATTCACAATGTAACATGCAGTTGTCATGTTGGTCGAAGTGTTCACAAAATCAAAAGGACCTTCGTGATTTGAATTTTTGTAAGAAGACCCTCCTTCCACCCTCCATTTTATACCTGGACTGGAGATCGGCTTCTCAAATTCAAGGTGTGTGGTATTGTCGTATTGTAATGTATGTTATCTTATTTAACCCAGACATGACCATTGAACTGTAATACAACTGGAACGCTCAACACAAAAATTCAGTTAATGGGTGAAGCCCAGTTAGTTTTTCTAAGTTTTGAGACGAAACACTTTAGGCCAAAGACCGCAATGTGCTTTTGTTCACTATTTGCCCATAGACAACCCAGCCTCATTTTTAAAGTTCTGAATAGAAAAAAAATTAGAATAGGGTGTGCACAATTTCAATTTTATCTCAAAGTGGAAGGGGGGGGGCACTACTGACTACCCTATTCCCCCAGCTACAGGCTGGCCAGAGCAGAGATAATTCTGTAAATAGTACAGCTTCACATCAGGGACTGTAGAGTGGGGTGGCTGGCTGGGCTAAAGCCCCACCAATAATTTTTGTTCAATGCATATGTTTGCATTAAAAATATAAGAATCGAGGCAAAAACTATATGCCACTTCATGATGATTGTTGAAATTAGAAGTGTTTCCAGGCATCTCAGGGCTCTTGATTTCAAAAGTTTCCTCTCTAGATATCTCACACCTTCGGTGCTCGATTAGCCCCACCAATAAAAAACCGCTCCGCGGTCCCTGCACATGCCTTCTATATATTATTTATATATTAATATATATATTTATATATATATATTCAAATGTGAAAATCTCTAGTGAGCAATGTTTTTGGTCAGTCTTAATTATAGCCATCACATTGTATGTAGATTAGCTATATATAAAAAACAGCATGTGGTGTTGTGACCATCCTTGAGGCGGTGGTTCAAGCTTTGGTTGGACATATACTCAAGGTCTTAAAATAATCAGGAGAAAGAGCTAGCTGCCTTCACAATGACATCTGTTCAGTTAAGGACATTAAAACCATCTACCTCAGATCCTCTATCACTGCATAAATTCATCACTGAAACCTACTCAACAAGGAGTGCTTGAAATGAAATGAAATCAAAATCAAGTCAGTTAATATTTACAAAAAACTTATGCATATAAATATTTAAAGTAGCAAGATGAATCTAATAGTTAGATTGCCAAGGAAATTAATAATGCATTTCAACTTTTTGCGGGTGCTTGGGTGAACCAAACAACCTACATCATAGAAAAAGTAAGAAGGCAACCAGGACATGACTAAAAAACATTTTCTGTTTTGTATTATTTTATTTTCTTACATTAGCTTTCATCTGTCATGGTGTAACCTTCAACGAGTATATAGTATGTGGGACAGTAATTAAAACAGCAATTAAAAGCATGGCAACATTGTGTTGTCAGGAAGTTATAACACATTAACCATTAACAATAAATATTAGTAGAATTATACTTGTAAACTATTGCAAATGCTGTAGTTTAATTCACTACTCTACTCACTCTACATTTCTCAATAGATAGCGAGTAATGAAAGAATAATTTTTGTAGAGATTTTTTTGTAAAAACAATCGCTTAACATCTATTTTCTTGTTGAATATATCATGTTAGATCTCTAATTCTACTAAAACAATTAGATTACTCACTCCTGATTTCTATAGAATGATAGTTGATTTAGGCTTTGCCCTCGTCAACTATCACTTCATAGAAATCTTGAGCTCAGTTATCAAACAAACATCATAGGTCAGATGTTGCATCTGTATCAGTAACTGATATCTAATGCACAGTCAGTGTAGATCAATTAATGGTTAATAATCAATCCTATAACCTAGATTCATATAAGATAATCTATATACAGTTTATAGAACTGATACTAATCTAACCCAATCAATTATAACCTGCTCCTCAGGACTTCAAATGAGTTAAGTATGAGAAGACATATATGTTTGCTGCAACATTAGAAATTAAGTGCCTGTAAACAGAACAGCACTATAGCAATAATAATAACATCATGCATTTAAACGAAAATTAATAGGTAAAACTTGTCAGAGTAACAAATGTGTTAAAATGCAACCATAAAACAACCATTAAAAGATTTAAACTACTGATACATTGATAACTCTGTGTACAAACTGCTACTGTGCAAGTGACAAGTACCTGAACTGGCTGAACATACAAGATATACTTAATTTTACATCCCACATTATCGTGGCAAATGTAAACAATATACTTGAGATAACAAGGACACAACTAACAAAGTATTCTGCTTCCAAAATCGTATTTCCTCGCTAAGATGATTGTTTAGTAAACTACTTCTAATGAATGTATACACATTTAATATTACTGAGAAAGATCTCCAGTTTGTTCCTATTACAGGCATTTAGCAATAAAAAATACACATGCATTGATGCATATAATATACAGATAAATCATTTATAATATATACGTAATTATAGTTACTTCACGTACGTGAGTCATAATAACAGACGACCGGACAGCTGCTGTAAACTTACCCACATAAACCTTTCAAATATTTCCATATTGGAGGACCAACTGCTTAGGAACAGAGCTGCATGCATGCATGTTGAACTTATTCTAAATCTAGTGTAAATATAATTTCGACTAGGTACACATACTCATAGGCGACATAGCCGTGCAGCTGGCAGGCATTTGTAATTATATATTCAAAATTTAACAACTTTTGCAGCGTCATCCCAATTTAACAATAGCACCTCTATTGTAGAATACTAGAATCTACCCAATATCTACCTCGGCGTGTTTATATTTCCTACACCATGGTGCCTCATGTTCTTTAGAAAATATGTCAGGCCTGTTCTATCTTCAACCTGTTTCAACTTCATTCTGATCCTAATCCATCGAAAATGTCGTTTAAACGGAGTTTCAATTTTTCTGTAAATCTTATACTCGTTTTATGTATATTAATTAAACAATGTAATATTGAATGAGGTTGAGCCAGGGTTCAGCCAGGGTTGAGCATGATATCGAGAATTATCAAGAACGAGGTTTGCGTTATGCACCGAAGGCGAAGGCTGAGGTGAATAACACAAACCGAGGCCTAGATAATTGTCGATATCATGCAAAAACCGAATTCAAAAATTATTTTATTATGTATTCAAAACCAAAAAACAATGACACAACTAACATGAGGCGAAACCGAGGGAAACATCGACAGTCGAGGGTCCACAAAACATACTGCTTTCCCGAGGTCTCAGTCAATAAGTATTTTATTATATACTGAGTGTCAAAAGAGAAGAAAAGTACCACAAATCAATCAAACATGTGTAAAAAGGATTACCTTTTACCTGACATGGCTCCGTGAGGCTCTGTGGATTTGTTATTTACTGGTGAATAAAAGTAATGTCCACCGCTTAGCTACGTTGCCAGAGAGACAGTAGAATTTCTCCACTATCACGTGATACGTTCTTAATCAATAAGAAACAGGAATAAATGAACTTTGCCATTCAGTATATAATAATTAACAATTATTCGCCGAAGGCGAGGTGATTATCGGGGAATATTTGCCGAGACAAAGTCGAGGTAAATATTCCCCGATAATCACCGAGCCTGTGGCGAATAATTGTTTTAGTATTTTTACATAAGTTATTTTAATTTTGTTTATTTCTTTGTCCATAATTTGTTCAAAACGGCGGCCAGTCCGTCATTTTGTAAACTTGTTTTTGCTGTTATATTCACCTGTAGGTGAATATAAAGGAATGTCATGGACCAATCACAACGTCGGATTTCTTATGTTCACTGAATGTGTAAAAATACTAATTGTTTAATATTCACCGAGACGAAGTCGAGGTGAATATTTACTATAATCACTGATCCGAATGAGGCGAATAATTGTTGGTTTGAATAGCCAACAACATTTCTATTTTAAGCAATACATAAATTTTATTTTCGTTAGTTAATCTAATTATAAGTGTAGTCATTTTAGTTTAAGTTTACAACATTCCATAGTTAAGATACTGCAATTGAGTGACATTATCAGTTAGGCGTTTTGTAAGAGACATATAAGAGTACGCAGTGGTTAGAGCGTAGTACAGTGTAGAAAAGTATAAGACAAAGAATTAGTCGACAAGTCTACAGGGATCCACCCTTCAGGTACTGAAATTTAATTGTTTATACGTATAGTTGTGCTTTGATTAGTATTTAGGTTTAGTTTGATTTGAGAACGATTGGAATGCATGTATTTGTACCTCTTTTACCTTTTACTTATATATAGTTAAACTTCATTTTGTGTAGAATATATTATCTTAATAAATATTAAAGAAATCCCTGTTCGACTCGTGTCCGTTCAGTCAGTGCCAAACAATTGTTTGAGTATCATTTCTTTAGTAAAGTTTACGTGTATAAAATGCACTGTCGTCTTTCATGAATACAGTTTGCTTCTGAAAATTCCTAAGTAAAGACTAAAGTTTACTTGTAATTTTTAAATAGTGAAAAAAGTACTTAATGAGGTATTTGCAGACGATCTATTAACTTAAGATAGTTTAACATCAAAGTTTGTTTGTATTCTTTGAGTTTATATTGATGCAATTTTTCTCCATTTGCTAATTTTGGCAAAAGTATAATAATACATCAAAACGACTCCCACTGGCGGCCATTTTGAAAAAATACCAGCTAGTAAATAATGCCCTATGATAATGCCTCAGATTTACTTGTCAGTCAACCAATCAGAATGCTTGAAAACCATTACTTACTAAAGAAATTATACTAAACAGTTTTATTTCTCTCTGTTTCTCTGTGTGTGCTTTTACACAATCTTTCTTTGAGAACAATGTCAAATAGCTATCTCCCAATTCTCCCTTGTCTAACAACAGAAAGTAATTTATACAGTAGCCTGATAAAAGCCATTTTTACTCTCAAGTTTTGGCGGGAATTTAAGCAAGCTACCGACCGTGTAGGGGCTTGAGTTCGACAGCGTGCAATAATACTTTGTTTTGGACCGAAGTTCCGTCCAAAAGAAGGTATTATTGCACGCTGATCACGTCAGCAGCTAAAATAACGCGTCATACTGCTGATACAGTAAATTATCAGTTGCGTTTTAACCAAATCACGTACAAGAATAAAATTTGAATACATGGTAATGTTGATTACTGTAAAAAACGTGCCGAGGCCTGAGACCAAGGCGCCCTGTTCAGAGGTCCCGGTTATTCAATCACGATTCCCAAATATGTTTTAGTTGGTGACTTTTGTTGTTGCTATTATTAATCGCTGACTCACTTTTAGTTTACTGAAAGTAAAGTGTTTGAAGTTAAAGAAATAACGTTACAAGGTACCAGGAGTGAAATATGTCTGACAAGTCTGAAGAAGCTGAAGCTCAGTTAAATTTGCCGTTGCCTGGAAATCTCGCTACGAATTAGAAGTGTTTTCAACGTGCATGAAAAAACTACGAAATAGCAGCTAGATTGAAGGATCCAAGTAATTCTACGATAAATAAAAAGTTACGAACAGCAACACTTCTCACCTCCATTGGCTTGGATGTATTCGATGTTATGTTTACGATGCCTAGTTTTGAAACTCCAGAGCAGGGTAAGGATATGGATTTGGAAAAATTTGAACAATATTTGCGTTGGCGATAGAAATGGAACCTATGAATGTCACCGTTTCAACAAGCGTGATCAAGAGACAATGATGCATGTGTTAATCAGTACGCACTCTAGCAAAAACATGCAATTTCGGTCAGTTGGAAAATGATTTGATACGAGATCGAGTTGTTATACGGATATCCGGGATAATACGACGCGGAAAAAAGCTTTTACAAACTGCAAAACTTAGCCTCTTCCAGTTCATTAATGTGTGCAGATCATATGAGAAACCCTATCAACATGAAAAGCAATGAAGTGCGAGCATTTAATAAGGCACTTCCTCCGTCGACCCTAGCTTCCAAGCAAAAGACACGAGAGCAGAATCTGATTCGCTGCAAATTTTCTGCCGCATCTCACATGCTCTTTGCGCAAATGGTGAAATCATTTCGCAGCATCTTTTAGCAACAAACCACCAAAAACGCCAACTCGATCCAATCGCATAATGGTATCTAATACTAATCATGACACTGATTTGTCCGAGGAAAACATAGCCTCATTAACCATGAAACAAACTGTGTCAGTGCATTAATGAAGATCAAGGCAAGGCTTGAAACTTTTCAGCTGGACCCTAGAGCTACTGCCAATGTGCTATCAAAAAAGACGTTGAAAGAATTATTCAACAAAAATGTGGCTAGAGAGATTGAGAAGACCAATGCGGCACTTGTTATGTACAATGGGTCAGAGTTCAAACCAATTGGAATTCCGCCTTCAAGTCATCAATCCAAAGAACTTGAAAAAGTACAGTGTAGAGTTTATGATCGTAAAAGAAAATTGCAAGTCTATGTTGGGTGCAATGGTGAATTTTTTGAGGAACTTCTCAAAAATATAGCGAAATTGAACAAATGAATTCCTCAACGTTATCAAATAAAACTGATCAGCATTCCTCAAAACGCTTCTATTGGCACGGCTGTAAATAAGACGCTTAAACGGGACAATTATCCACTACCTGCAATCGATGCTCGCTGTTTCTCTGTTCTGGATGCCAAAAGTGGGTATTGGCATGTTGAGTTTGATAAGCCTAGTTTCCTTGCCACAACATTTGAAACACCTTGGGGAAGATGCCAGTGGTTTCGCATGCTCTTTGGTCTGTCACCAGCACCATAGGAATTCCAACGCAGGATGAGCTCAGTTCTACAAAGCAAACGTTCGAAACTCATTTCCAAGCTAGAGTGAAGTCGCATACATAGGCAACCTTATTATATACAACGGGTTAATGGCCGATCCTGAGAAAACCAAAGCTATTCGAGAAATGAATGTGCCCACCGAGTAAGCGAGAGTCCAGAGGTTACTTGGGATGGTCAATAAACACAACGAATTCGTATGGGATGACCAGGTCCACGGACATACTCTGGATCAAGTGCATCAGATCTGCTGACAGCCACCTGCGTTGAAGTTCTTTGAACCGATAGTTACACCATGGACAGACTTGGTGCATGCCTCCTTCAAAACTACAAACCGGTTGCCTACGCATCGAGATCACTAACACGTATAGAACGAAATTCACTATGCCCAAATCGAAAAGGAGTTGTTTGCAATAGTATTTGGCATGGAATATATTGAGACCTACTTATACGGTAGGAAAGTCTTCGTTTAATCAGACCACAAAGGCGATACTGAAGAAAAGCCTTCTGAATGCACCCAAACGTGTACAACTGCTGATGCTGCAGCTCCAGCATTTTGACTTTGACATCCAGTACAAGCAAGGTCCGCTCATGTTTTAGCGGACACACTCAGAGGTGCAACGATTCCCATGGATACAACAGATGACACCACACTGACCTCGCATGTCATGCAGCTATGCAGTATCCGTTCAACAACTGAAACAGAGGTGGAAGAAATAGACATGCTAAGGAATTTATCTGTGAAAGACACAACCGTAAGCCATATCAGACAAGCTACTGAAGCTGACAGCGTTTTACGAGAGTAAAAACGGTTATAAAGAATGGGTGGCCGCACAAACTCAGCGATGAGTTACCAGTGGCGCATCCATACCATCCGTTTCGAGACAAATTGGTCGAGCAAGATAGTGTAATTTTCATAGGCGAACGTGTAATAGTTCCAGTAAGCATCGTTATTACTCATGAAGATAACTTAAGATGTAAAAAAAGTTTGTAGAAGATTCACTAGAGGAAAGTTTTGTATTTTCGTCATTGTGTTCTGCTCGAATCAAGGGATGCTCTTCGAGTCGCTCTGGTTTGTATGTTGATAATATTCATTCGTGATGTGGAGATATGCCCGGGTCCATGATCGATGTCAGGAGAAGAATTCGTACGTGCAGTTTCTTTTAAGAAAAGGCTTAATTTGAAGATGGTTCACCAAAACGTAGGAGGGTTTGATCTAAGAAGAAAGAACTTTGATCTAATTCATGAATTTACAACAACACATATATCTTTAGTATGTCCGAAAACCACTTGAATGATGATTATCCAAACGATTTTATGTGTGAAATCAAAGAAATGGGACGAACGGCCCTGCCAGGTTATAAACAAGTTATTAAATCGCCTACTCGAGAAACAAAGGACAGCTTTTCGTTGATTGATTTGATTTTCTCAAACAATCCCTCGAATCTGTTGTCCACTACAGTTGTATTTGCCTTGTTAAGCGATCACGACTTACAGGTTTATATATGTACCACAAAACAACTCACAGAATACCAGTCTATTTATTTTCGGTATAAAATTTGGAAGAAACGTGCAAAATACTTTATTCTCGTAAATACATATTAATTTTGGTGTTAATTGACACATAAATAAGAAAAATGAATATTTTAATAAAAATTCTTAAAAGTAACGAGGATAAAGTTTAAGTATAATTCGTAGTTTTTGATACCTCTTTTTTGCTAAATGCTCGTAAAATAAGGACGATTGAAAATCAGTTTGCAAACCAACATAAATTATGCTCATAGGCATTTGTACTAAGCGATAAAACATTCCTGCCGTTCAAGAATATCAGGGAGCAATCAAATTTGCTATAAAAGAACACGATCTTTCAACATTATTGATAAACCTGATATATTCTAGTATATACCATGGGTATCATTTAGTGACTTTAGTATTAACCTTCCACTAAATAAGATAGCAATATCTATACAGTATTACCATACAGCATCAAAGACCAAATCCTGGTTCAATTTGATAAACCGTTACTTATTCATTGCCACACTGGTATTCTGTGGTACATTAGGATTTTATCCAAATAATGTCAGGCTTCAAAAATACTAGAATATGCTAAATCTAACCGCAACACCCCACAGGAAGAAAAACTACTGGGAAAACCATTCCAAAAAACCAATAATAGTCCATGATATATACTTCCGACATAAAATATGAATGATCGAAAATTGTGTGGTATTCTGTGGTACATATGTACACCTGTAATTGCCAGCATCCGGAAAATAAACTGTCAGAAATATCCATCGCGCATTATAGTAAATGATGCTTACAATATAGACTGGACCCCATATATAATAATAATACTGATATCAATGTTGCTGTTTATTATATTACTGGCCAACTCAAGTGTTTATTTGATGAGTATGCGCCGATTATCAAAAAACATGTCCGGGGAAAGCCACTTGGATTGATGACTTTGTTAAAAACGAATTAAACAAATGTGATAAGCTTTTACGAAAGCACGAAAATCTAATAAGGAAACCTGCAGGGTGGAAGCAATATAAAAAGCAAAGAAATCGATGTAACAATAAAATTAGAGCAGCTGAAGCCCGCCATTATCAACGCATTTTAAACGCGATTGAATAATGCCTATTTGAATCTGGAACGCATTACTGTAACAGCAGTTCACCCGGCTGAAAAAAATGCTCTAATTTACAATGATTAATATTTCCCAGAAAGTGGAGAAATTTGCTGATTATTTTTCCAATATTGTTATGAAGCTGAAATCAGCCGCGATTCCTATGATGAATTTCATTTGGTGTTATAACCTCTACAACCGTACAGTACAACCGTTAATCTTTCTCCTATTACTTCTAGTTTTGTTCATACAGAGTTGCGAAATCTAATGAGAAACAAATCCTGTGGTGCTGATGAACTTCCTCCTACTATCTTGAAGGATGTGTTCCTGCGGTTACTCAGCCACTAACACATGTCGTCAACCTAAACTATTACAGTCCTGTCTGTTTGGAAACTAGCAAAAATAATTCCTGTCTTCATGACCGGTGGCCGCGAATCCACTGAAAACTACAGGCCGATTTCAATTTTACCAGTATTGTTCCCAATGGTGTTCAGGGATCTGAACTCGCCTGGTTTACGGATTATATCTTCAGTAGAACCCAGCTTGTTGTAGTATCAACACTGGAGTGCCACAAGGGTCTATTTTAGGTCCATTGATGTCTAAATACGCACAAATATACTTTTAGATTGGTAGTCTCATAATTTTCGTGAAGGATTGAAGATAAAAATGGAAAAAATGATTGAAAAAACGCATTAGGTCGGTAAATTTATTGAAAATGGTCGGTAAATTGGCCTATATGTAAACACCTCTTTGAAGAAGTGGCTGGAAAAATACAAATCAACAAACAAGAACTTCAATTTTTTGCTGAAAAAATAAAAAAGTGGAAAAATTAAAATAAATAGCGCATCATAAATATGACCATTTTTCTGTGATGTGATTGCGTGCGGAGATAACTGTTAGGGCAAGGTGAAAGCTATATTCCTATTACTTGCCATCCGCTAAACCCAAATTTACCTTATTTACAGTTTAAGTTGGTCTTCGTTGGAAATCATAAAGCGCACTTTTCACTCAGTCCTTCGACAATTTATCAGCATGATTAATTAGTACATTTTATTTATATACAAGCACGTGAATGACGTAATACCGATTACATCTATTGTAAATCACTTCGTAGACAGGTAATACTATATTATAGAACAAACTGCAAGAGCGCCTACCTAATATTTTACCCCTATATACAGGAATCTATATATTTTCGCGTGTATGAACGAAACACCCATTCTTTCTAACGATTGATATATTATATGTACAGTAGCTTAACGTAATCTCAAATAAATACAAAATGTTGTTTCAACACAAAGCCTGGCATGGGATAGGTATATATGTTTATGTCATATTGGAGTTCTTGGCCTGGGTGAATGGATGGAAATATTTCAATATATGCGATGACATGATTAGTTGTCACCAGAACTGTCACCAGAGAGATCAGAAGAACTCTGAGCTTTTTTACTGTCTAAGCTGGATTTTATCTTCTCCAATTTCGCCAGGATACTTTCGTAATTGAATTTTCCTCTTTTATCCCCAAACGGATCCTTGGACAGAAAATATTTAAAGAATTAACGACCTAATATTGCAGCTTCCATGACAACGCTGTGGAATGGGTCAGGTTCTTTACACAAGTGCAAAACAATCACGAGCAAGGGGAACAAATCAAATTCCAGAAAAACAGTATCTACCTGCATTTGTTTTCCATTTAAAAACGATTTCTCTTTTACAACAGAGATGTAATAATCATAAAATTCAGGAAACGATCGAGTCATTACTTCTCTAAAAACAATTGAAGATTGTTTGTGGCAATGTAAGTGGTAACTCAGCTTCTTCCACACATTACATATGTTTAAGACTTGTACAATTATTAAATATGACCAAGGTGTAAATAAATATGCTAATGTACTGGTACAGATAACATACATACTCTACATGAATGTACCACCAGGGGCCATTCGATGAGGGCGGGTATATGAATAAATTTTCAATTCTCAGAGGCCGGTTGTATAAAAATGTGATTAAAGTTAACTATGATCACACTAGATACGTCAACCAATCAGATCAATAATTAATTCCCAGGATTGTATAATCAATATTTTTAGGCGCGTTGTTTAGCATTTCGGCTTTTCTCGTGAAAACACTAAAACATAGCTACAAATGCATGCATGTGAAACCATGCATAATCTATCCAGGTTACAAGAAAAAGTAAGCAGGTAGCATAATTTTGTTCTGTCACTATCATACTGTATCTGATGTTTTAACCAAATACATATGAAAACCTATTTATTTTGGGGAAAAATCAGAAATGGAAATTCCTATCGATACAGAAAAGATTCTAGAGAACAGATTCTTGAAATACTTGTAGAGTTTTTATGTTTACAATCAATCAATCAAGCATTGCAAATCCAAGACTAACCGGCCTTAAAACAACCCGACTCTGAGACCGATTATATATTAACTCCCGCAAACCCCGACCCTAACCATAACAATCCCAATAGTTTATTGGATCCAATAATTTCACTGGGTTAGAACGTTCGGATCGAGTGGAAAATTTCATTGCTCACCTCAAAGCAGGATAACACGACGATTTATTTTCAAGCATCTCACAAACTGCCACTCGTAAAGTTTCATGTTGTATACAGTCATTATATTTATTACTGTCGCCTACTTGCACTTCCTAAATAAGAGAGAGCACCGATTGAAAAACACACTTGCGAAATTAAGCTATATCAAGAAACGGAGTCAGAATATAGAATACAGAAAGCATATTGTATAGCTACATACTGGACTGCTCTTTGGACTACCAGGTGTCCACAAAAAGGACTCCGGTTTGATTCATAATAACTTATAAACAAAATTGGATAGTAGGAACTAACTTAGATTTTCATATATTACAATAGTATTTTACTTGAAAATTCATGAAGATACTAATTTTTAAAATCAGTCGCAGATTAGCAGATTTGTTGACGTGTCTAAAACATGTAAGAAGCATCTTATCAAAATATCAAACAAACTTCACTCCACTGAAACATACGGTGACGCGTTGTAGGGGCATGCATTTTCGTAAAAGCTTAGTTATCCACAATATCTGTTTCTGCCGACTGAAACTGCAATTTACCAATGTGACACCCCCATTCAATGTGAATTTGCCAATGGTTTTTCAATTAAAAAGCGATGCTCATCATCTCCAACCTCGAAATAATCGGCCAAAATATGAAAGCGACTGTAGAAAAAATTATGACCTCTTTCCTTGGTCTTTGCGCGCACTTCAAGTTTTTAAAGATCTATCAAACACTAGTACTGTATAATTTCGAACATTACCTGGTAACAATGTGCTTCTAAATAAATAAATCTTATTCAAAAATCATTATAGCAGTGTGATGTCACACGTTGTTATTATCTGCATATCCAAAAAGCTGAATATTTCGACACTGAATGGAGTTACAAAAATTCCACAAAAGAAGTTATTTTGTGGTTTTAAATGATACCTGCAATGCAACCAAGAAAATACTGTGCAAATTTTTTCTTTTTATAGGCACTTTAAGTAAAACACAACTGTGATATATCAAAATCTAAGTTTCCTCTATCTAATGCAAGTTGTGAAGAGTAATAGTTCCACTAGTTTGAACGTTATAACGAATCAAACCGGAGTACTTTTTTGGGACAATCGGTAGATTATTCATGGACTTTAAAGATTTAGACTTTTGATTTTCTCATTCTGTATTGGTTATTGCAAATATTTCAATGAAAGAGAGATGCTTTATTGAACGGGAAAGTCCAAAGTTCATGCAAAAGTTCAGAGTCAGTCTGAAGTCCATGCATGGCCAGTCCAGTGATTAGAAGATGCGTGATGAAAAGAATATAATACTGTACTTGCTCAAATCCGGGTTCATTGTGGTATGGTTTTTCATTGAGCAGTGATTGGATAGAGATGAGTACACTTGATAAAGACTGAGCTGGACTCCATGACGGTCCACTCCATGTTCTTAATGGCAAATAGAGAAAAAACGTACAAATAAATTTATATTACCGAATCTTATTACAGAAGTACTACAGGTCAGTAGATTTTATGACTGATCTTTATGGCATTTAAGAATGTTAGTCCACCAAGATATACGGTTTTAAGTGAGCTAAATGCCGACGAAATGCTTTCTTTACCTTTTTCAAACTTATTAATAATTCATGATTTAACACAAACGAAATCAACATAGTCACTCAGTGCACCGAAAAGTTAACTTCCGTGTCGAACTTCTTGCTAAATTTAAATTCGTTTGAGAAACAATACAATACACTCGACAAGCAGCTGGAAAATTTGTCTGAGTATGCGCCAGATAAGCCCGCGTGAACGCGTGGAAATTGCGTGATTTACGCGTGATATTTAAAAATCATATAACAAACATGGATCACAAGCATTTTCAGTGGACTAAACGACCTTTTAGCGTAATTTTTAAGAGCACGCTAACAAATCAGGTGAGTAGATATAAACATGAAGGCCAAGTTCCAGCTAAAATCATGTTGGAGCAAAAGGCTGATTTTTTAAAATTCGACTCAAACTAGTCAACGCTCGTACTCGAACAACAATACAAAAATGTCACTGAAATCGATCGACTAAACGCATTAGTCAATTGAAAAATATCTTTACCATTTGTACGAAAACATTTACACAGTATCAAAGACATCATTGCACTGACGGCCCACGTGATTGTGGATGTTTTATCACTTTCACGACCATTTCAACAACAACCGTAATTCAAAGCACTTTTCCGGTAGCGAGTTTCACAACAAACTATTGGCCATGAGCGGAATTTATAAAACAAAAAAAATTGGTTTCGAAAGGAACATAAACATATTGGAAGTAACAGGAAACAAATATCTTTTTGGAGCAAAAGCTAAATTTTTCAGTATTAAGTCAAACGTAAATTCAACATCGCGCTAAATTCTTGGCAACCCACTCACATGTCAAAGTTTGGAATTTTGCTTCAACAGACGATGTCATCACTTCAAAATATGATTAACTGACAGCTATATCAGTCCTTTACTGAAATCAATAAAAAATTGTGAACAAAATTATAACTGACTCGTCAAAGAAACTAAATTCCGAGCACCTCTGAAACCAATCTGTATTTCGCAAATAATATGCTAATTACATTTTGTGTTCAGCCGCCAACAATATTTTTGCACAGCGGTGGCAAATTTCCCACTAAGCTGTTCACTCGACATTGTTTATTACCAGCGTACAAACTGACTGCCCGAAATTAACAGTGAAAGTGTGTGTAAAAAACGCGGTTAACAGCTTGTTTTGAAACACACTTTTCGGTGTTTTATACGGGTCGAACGTTGTTTACTATACTGGTATATCACATCAAATATAGCGTATATAACTTAAATACTTTGGCAGTAAGGGTCAGTATGGTTTGTTTCAAGGGAGAAGAATCAAGTTTAATTTTACGTGATGACGAAATTTGTAAATGATTTGCAGAAGAATTTTATTGACTTTCGAAAGACGCACTTTTCACATTATTCGTTTACTATTTTCTGCATTCATTTTGACACCACTGATATTTAAAAACAATAATTATTAAAAATACATGTAGATTATGAAAAACGCAATAATGTGAATAAACTCAGGGCCTTTTTTAAGGATGTTCGAGTGGGGGTGTTCGCAAAAAGGGATCTTGGTAGCTCACACCAGCGGATCAATTATAGGAATGCCAACCACAGCCAAGGCCATGCGTGTCTACTGGGTATGCGGACATATCCCAAGGAAAATCTCCTGCAGAAATCTGAAAGATTTTAAGGGGGATACGTAATGTGCCACCTTGTGAGAAAATTTTTTAATTTGGACCCACTAAATCGTCGAATACGACCTTTATTTCTTGGGTGTTGTCTACCTTAGGCGTTCAGGTCATAGATGTTCAGGTCGAACTTTTCGCAATGTAAAAATTAACTATTGAAAATTTCCCACAAAAATTGCTACTCAAAATTCTTTTAGAAATTTTAGCAAAATTTCGCTGAAATTGACTACGATTTGCCTGAAACTTTCCCAAAAGACCGAGGAAAAATGGAAAATCTCCTGAACACTGTACATTAACCTCTTCAAGCTTTTAATGTTAATAAATTATGCAAATTGTTGCAAAAATAACACATTTAAACATTTTGATCTGAAAATTCGGACACAGGAAGATATGATGTTAGACTTTCGCCAGTAACCACTCTGGACAGTAACAGTTTACAAACTGAGCCATTGCTTAAACAACTATCGTCCAAAAATTAACGGGGGGGGGGGCATTGTTTTGGGATAACCTGTACATGTACGACAACGCAAACAGAACTTACTATAGTACTTATCAAGTCTTGCAAACTTGTTTATAACGAAAGGGATTGATGAGGTGAAAATCGATTAAATAGAAGCCAAATTTCACCAGATTGAACACGAAGCACTTCCTCGGCCCCGGCGGCCTAGTGCATGCAGTATATAAAATTTTTCGTTCATTGTATATTCAGCTCGTCCCTTATTTGTAAACAAATCACTCACAACAGTCTCTAACCCTTGAATATCATATAATACCGCAAATCATTCATAATGTACGAACAGTTAGTCATAGTGCTTCAGGAAATGCGTTATGCAACATTTGTTAACACTCCTGGATACTCTATCTCTCTCTCTCTATATATATATTAATCAGTCACTCGATCGCATTTCGCCTCATCTGAATAGTACAAAGTCAACTTAGCACTAAAAAGCCCCTGATAAAACCCTAAAAAGCTTGCTGAAAAAGGTTGTCTCACATCCCCTAATCCTCTGGGTTTCCTAGTTATTTCCATTAATTTAGCTTCTTGTAATCAAAAGGCAATTATCATAACATAGCTAACAACAAGACACATTTCCTTGAAATAAAAAACACATACATACCCAAGAATGCTCAAACAGACCTTCCCATTTTTGTACAAATTTGGATTAAAACGAACTTGCCCTTGACCAGTTGTCATGAATTTAACACGAGGTGGTCGGATAGGATAATCTGGTGGACATCGAATTATGAAGTAGAAAAATCCACCTTCATATGGTGTATCGAATGGCCCAGTTATCAGTGCATGAATCTAAACATAGAAAACATGGAAGAAACATGGGTCAAGAAGGCAGCATTGGACATGACCATTGATTAGTGCTTGGAATAGTTTCATGTGAATTACTCATTGAATGGAAAAGAATATATTTGAGACTCAAAAAATAACAAAATTATAATACGTTATTTATTGAAAGTTTTATGTCAGTAAAGACCGATTTTTTATTTTTGAATTTCTTTTTGAAACAATCACCCAAAAACATATTTTGGGCGGCAGAATCTGGAATAGTGGTTAACACCCTGATGATTGAGGGATTTAATACATTTTTGTACAGTATGTGAGCACATAACCCGCCCACTTTCTTGTGCAGCCGGTCTAAACGATGTAGTTTATAACAATTTCTATTTCCTTGTTTGTGACTGAGATACTTAATCATGCCTCTGTTACAGCCAGGACATCGATTTTATTAAATTTGGTAAATTCACATAGTTCTAAAAAATGGGCTTTATTTTTAAGAGAGTGAATACAGCATAGCTGGTGTAAAAATTAAATCAGATTTCCATGCAATCATCCCCAGTTAACCCATTAAGTTGATTCAAATAAAATCCCTATTTGTATAATTCACACAATTCATAAACAAAGTGCTATCTACGACTGGATCAATTGTTAGACCTTCACTTGGTCACCCCCTAGGTACATAACCCAAAAACAGTGATGTTTACCATATTCAAATTCTAACTGTATACGATAATATCACATCACACAAATTCTGTGGTTTCAGTCCCTTGGCTATAATGTTTACGCGAGGTATTAGCACTGTATTTTGACCATAGTTCATGTTACTTTGCATTTCATTTAGAATTTCATCAAATAAATAGTGCAACTCTTTAGCTAGCTAGGATCACTCATGGACACTTATTGAATGGTTTCACCCCTAAGTACCAGATTAACATGATAGTACCTTGGTAACATCCTCACTATCAGCAACAACACACATTCCAGGTGGTGGTTCTTTGTATATGTTCATTATATCACTGAAACATAAAATAATGAACATAAAGGTGAAATAAACATACCCATATAAATCGACATACAGCGTTTTCACAACAGATTGTGATAAGGCTGTCCTCATGGGTGGATGGGATTTGCAAAAGGAGCGAGACAAAGAACTTTTGAGAATATTTTACAGACTATAATATACGCAATTGAAGGAAGGTTACGACAATTATGGAAACCCTGGCCAAAACCTGAAGGTATATTGTACAAATGCATAGTTGCCAACAGTAACAGGTCTTTAGACTAAGCAAAATGCTCTCAGTAAAACAACACATTATAGAGGCGATGGTCTTCAAAGTCAATAATATTGTGACTGCAAAAGTTTCATAATGACGACATAAAACTCTTTTGTCCAGCATCATAGTCTCAATTGATTTATCATTGCCATCAATGCATGCTTGATGACAATAATGCACTAGTCAATGTAAATCCCTGCCCAGGAGCCCATAAGCTAGTATACTAGACTTCCTTCACTTTTTTGTTCCACTTGAAGTGTCGGTGATGAACATGCCCAGATCTTTTTGACTTTTCAATTGGTTAACAGGAGAGTAAAACACTGAATACTGTGTGATAATTGGTTCTCAAGATCTTATTATGTGGAAGACCACGCATTTCTCCAATTTTGGTCTAATTACAAAACTGCCCATGCAAAAGATGGATAGATGGGTCTTTGGTTAATTATAAGCCCCTGGTTGAGTATGTAATTCAAGTTCAAGTATGTGACTAAAGTCCAACACAGACTTACTGACTTCAGGGCTTGGGTCGCATGGTTTAAATTTTTCATATCTCACTCTACCTCAATGATAATGATTTGTAAATATTGACTGGTCATTGTTGACAAAGGACCACTCCCCAATTAGACAAACCTCTAATTAAATTCAAAAACAATTTCAGCACAGTTTGAAAAAGCTTCCCAATTAAATTTAGTTAAATTATGAAGTTTGGTTGTAAAATATTGTAAAATGTTGAAAATATAGTAATACAAAGTTTGCAAATTTTGTATACTTTTGTATCACGCGGGAAAAAGCGTTACCACATTTCCACATAGTGGTAACACTTTTGGGTGTGTAATACAAATGTATTAAAAATTTGCAAAATTTACAGAAAAATTTTCTCCACATTTTACAATATTTTTCAACAAACCAAAATTTAGGATGCACTTTCCAGCTGTGCTAATTAATTTTCCAAATTCAAAAGTTTGTCTATTGGAACCGATGACTAATTATCATAATTTGGACTGTCATCGACTGAAAAATTAAAAGTTCATTTACAACAAGTCCACAGACCAGTACAGGGATGATTATAAGAAGATTTTTTCAAAACAAAAATCTTCTTAATTCTTATATAGATCATTATAAACAGATTTCAGACAATATAAGAAAATTTTTTACTTTAAAACAAGAATGTGACGACGTCATCAATTTACGGCGTACCTTTATCCTATTACCCTAACCTAACAACGGAAATTGTGACATTGACAACTAGAAATCCCTTTTGAAAACTTACTGTATAAAAAAAACTTAAACACTAATGAATTTACTGTTTATTTGTTATGTCTTAAAACCTAAAATCAGTAAAATGTACAAGTAACAGGGGTCGTCTGAAATCTTGAAGAACTATTTTTTAGTCATTGTCCACTTCCATTTTAAAATGGCAGATAGAAAATTACTATGAGTTTAATACAATACTTGAGAAATTGAGATGAGAAAGTGTTAAAACATTTTTATTTAATGTTTCTGGTCCAGTACTGCACAAATTAATTATGTCAAATAATCTGACATAATTCATGAAATATAGACAATAGATTCTGTAATACCGTTTAATTCGTAAAATACAATCAGCTCCAGCTTTCTCTTTATCCCAGTCCGCTGAATTTAAAGGATCCCATGTGAAAGACAACATTTGAAAAACTGTCTTCACAGGCAAACTGGATGTTGACGATGGTCCTGCCATCTTGTCTCTTGTTTTGACTTTTCAATTTTTCTTGTTTTACATTTTGATATTCCTTAGCGCAAGCTGCAAAATTCCTCAGATTTCTCTATGTTCCTTATTTCCTTATTAATAAATCAGCCTAAATAAATCCTGATTTTACTTTAGTCCTTTGCAAAAAGCCCCTTTTGATATTCTTATTTAACAAACAATAATAATTTTTCCCTAAACTAGGTACATTTTGAATTTTGAATTTGTTAAACAACCTCGGAATTTTGTGAGTATAAGACATAGCTAGTTTTACTAAAGTGCATATAATCACAGATCAGGTATAGACCAGATGTCTCACTTCCTATCTATTCCTAATGTTTTCGTGTCCGCGATTTTTCGGCTGATCACGAATTGCAACGCGAGATGACGCAACCAGAGAGCACGAATTGCTCACGCAATGGCACTTGCCACGCTGACGTGTACTGCTTACGTGAGAGCACGAATTGGACACGCAATACCTCTGGCAAGTGTAATGCACATTTTTTATCAGAAAAAAGATAGGGAAGTGCAGAATTTTGGCAGTTAAACGGCGATTTTAGGCGCAACTACCTATTGATCTTTACTTTCTTGACGAATTTTACTGATAAATGATACGCTGCTTCTTTTTAGCAAGAAAGATTCACGCCACGCGAGCAAATCTGACGCGAGTGATCTGACGCGAGCAAGTCTGACGCGAGCAAGTCTGACGCGAGCAAATCTGACGAAGGCTGACGCGAGCTCTTCAAAATCGCGGACATAAATTTTGCTTAGTGAGACATCTGGTTCTATACCTGATCTGTGATATAATGGTTCCTTAATAAATGAAAAATCCTATTTCAAAGGAATAAGTCCCCGTTGCCAAACTTTGCTAAGAATTCCTTAGACTCTCCGGTAAAAATATTCGATTCCTCAGCATTTTCCTACAATCCTATCATAGGTAGCCCACTAATTGATGGTATATTTTTGGTTCAAAAAATGTGTATTTGTTCTTGTGTTACTCTTTCTACAACTTTATTGATGCGCGCGGTCCAGTTCAATGCGCGGTCAGCTTGTGATGCATCAACGTTTACATCATGTATATATATTTTCCTAAGGTTGGCAAGTAAATACCTAAATTGCACACGTAGCCCCGACGAAATGGTACAAAAACTACACAAATACGATTGAAAACACAAAATAAACACTTCAAAAATAGACTCCGATAATTTTACTAAACTGCCAGTCACTTTTTTGGGCGGAAACAACAATGAAAATCAGGTAAAATTCGCAAAGTTTTTCAACATTTTGTTGAATTTTTCGCTGTGACTATGCGTGGTCCAGGCACTGAGCTTTATTACATCTGGAGAAAGCACGCGCCGCCATCTTTGAAGCCATTTTAATGGCGGCGATTTGCAAAATTGGTTCCCGATTGGTTCCCGGCTACAGGTAGCTACCACTGAGCCAAAATGCGATGCTATACGTCCGGCAAAGCTCTTCGCCCCCCTGGTTTTTAACAAAAAATTGTTTACGAGATAGCGAGAAAAAGGAAATAATCTTAAAATATTTTGGTTTCTTTGAATATATTTTTATACTACATTTGCTTAACGGTGAAAAAAGGTGTTTGCCTTACTTGTCGGAGCAAGAATCTACTATAAATGCAGGGAATTCCTCTTTCAGGTATGTTTCACACAACATACACTTTGTATTTTGCATACAATATTAATACAGACACGGCAACACGCTTCGATGTTTGTCCTGTTTGATAATAAAGTGTTTTTAGATCACACAAACCCTTAGGTCTTATATACAAATGGTTAAAGATTATTGACATAGTTTTTCTTCTTCTGAGCATTGTATTTTTATTGCTAGCTTCGTTTTGTTTTGCTGAAGGCTGTTGCATTACTTGCATATGTTAGCCTAACATTCCTGGACTCAGCAGCATCTTTATGCAACTCTTTCTGGCTAAGCTGCTTATGTAGAAAGTAGATACTACCAGAAGATTTGAAGAAAGTACACACTCGCTTTGTTTTAGGTTTGTACCTGCCAGTATATGCGCAAATCCAATACCTGAGAAAAAAGTCAGCTGTAAAAAAGGGAAAATATCCAGGACATGGCATAAGAGGTTTTGTTTTCCAAATGCACCAAGGTAACTCACACTTTACATTAATTAACAATCAGAAGAAATTTAGAAGTGACAGGGTCCAGAAAACTGCATGTTTTCATTGTTAAGTTTTGTATTAGCCATTGATGCCTTTTAAAGATACAATTATAGTTGACTGCATGTGCATAGAAAATTAGACATTTCAAGACCAAATACAGGGGCCCAGTGTTGAATGGGGTCACTCTGTAAAAATAAAATTGTGTAATTATAATTGTAAAGTATCATTGACTTATCAATATTTAAGAGAGTCCTTGATAGTTCAACCCTTATAGAATAAAGGCATTTGCTTTTCTCTGTGTATCCTTGTGTTGTAAAGGCAAAAATGTACTACAATATACTAATATACTTGTTAATGTTTTCTTATTTTGTAGGACCTATCTACTGTAAGAACCTCACCTCAACATGGCATAAAGCATACATATGTAAAACAACAGAGGCAGAAATTTTATCATGTCATATCTATGATATGATGAATAATTTAATAAAATGTCAAATTCTATATTGTACAGTAGTCACTACTATTCTTAAAGTTACATTGTTAATGTTAAGCTAGTAATGACACCTGTAAAAAGCCAAATTAAAAAAGTTCAAAATTAGTCCTGCATTAATGCTGTCTCCAATTTCCAACAGATACTTTGCATGTATTTTAGACATTCTCCTAGAATACAAAAACAACAGGTAAGAGTCTGCACAAACCAGGTGTCAACTTTACAATGTTTACTAGAAACAAAAACATAACATTGACAAGAAAGGATGTGAAATGATACACATTGGCATCACCTAGGGGATGGTGGTTGGATATGGGATTCATATAATCAGCAGAAAATTGTATTAGGAAAATGATGACTTTGACTCCCCTTCCTTAAAAAGGCATAGGACCCACAAATCAGGGTGAGATGTGTTTTTTTTTGCAGACATGTGTCAATTTGTGCCAGAGTAGAAAATGTATGCATTTTACTGTCTGATTGCATACAGGGTGGTTAACTTTACAAACTGTGTGTCAATGTACCTGAATAAAAGAGCAAATTTGGCAGAAATATGGAATTTTTAGAGGGTCCTGAAAAGGGTAAACTGGGAGGTAGGAAATGCATATTTTTGCTAGGAAAATAGGATTCCATGCACTGGGACTTCCCACAAAACAATAGAAAATTTTGTGCACTTGGACAACGGGATTAGTAGCCCTTCAGGACCCTGTTTTTATAATTCAAAGATATAAAATATACCAGAAGGCAATTTCAACTTCCTACATTCAACTGATCCAAGTTATACATAACATAAATCTGTACATTCAATGTAAGACTGTAGAGTATATTCAGGCGCCAAGCTTACAAATTTTATATAGAACAACATTGAACATGAAAATTGAAAAAATAAACTTAAAAGAAAGAAACTCTAATTTTCAAATACCTGTTATTAAAATACAAAACTTCAAATAGTTCAGGCTGGTGTTCCTCATCAAAAATCTTGCAATTGTCGACATTTTCAAGACTTTATTAATTTTCCGTTCCTTTCCAAGGCCAAGTATATAATGAATAACTTGTACATCTTTGAATAAATCGTAAAAGTCCCAAAAAATTGATCAAAACCATTCTCATGGACAAAAAAATTCACTGCGAAAAAGATCAACATCACATCCAGGGGGGTGTGAAAACCGCCGCGGGCTCAAAATTGAGCCTGGCTAGCGGTTACTACCTTTAGCCGTTGCCATGGATATGGCGTCAAATGGCGTGAGATGGCGTCAAATGGCGTGATGATTCGTCAGAAATCCGCCATGTTTTTGGCTTCAACTGTTTGACTGAACAGAGATTGGCGTGCTCTCTCCAGATATAATAGAACTCAATGGGTCCAGGTCGTCTGACATAATTTCAAACGGTTTTCCCGTTTAACTGACGACGACAAGATTTCATTGGCTTTCGAAATTTTTCCAGCTTTAAATACCAATGAAATCTTGTCGTCGTCAGTTAAACGGGAAAACCGTTTGAAATTATGTCAGACGACCTGGACCACGCATAGTCACAGCGAAAAATTCAACAAAATGTTGAAAAACTTTGCGAATTTTACCTGATTTTCATTGTTGTTTCCGCCCAAAAAAGTGACTGGCAGTTTAGTAAAATTATCGGAGTCTATTTTTGAAGTGTTTATTTTGTGTTTTCAATCGTATTTGTGTAGTTTTTGTACCATTTCGTCGGGGCTACGTGTGCAATTTAGGTATTTACTTGCCAACCTTATAGTCCGGGAGGCAGAGGGAATTTTACTTACTTTCTCGAGGGACTAATTCTATTGTTGATAATATTGTAGTTTAGATGTCCCTTAATATGAATTCGAATGTTGTTTCGGCAGATTTTTCTTGAGTAATGTGTTAAACATGGTTTTCTGCTTGACTTCAAAACATTCGAAAAGGCGCCATTTTGTTTCTAATTTTAGTACAAGAAACGAGCCCACGACATTTTCGATCAGCGGGCCATGGGATAACTTCATGTATGCACATTAATACGCAAAATATTCATGCTTTCGCATGGGTAGTCTTAGCGTTAATGCTCAAAACATTTGATATAATTTATGGTTATTCTGATTCGTGAAATATATATAATTCATTTCTCTTTTTGTTGTTTTAAAAAATTAAAATTTTTTTGAATGACTCAAACAACTGTGAGGCGCAAATATCCAGGCAAATGAATCATTCTTACACAGTCATGCCTATGCTCATGCGTGACCGGTCTAAGGGTGCCCACCAGCTGCTGCAATTAAAATATGGTATGCTCAATATATTATCATCACCTAAAATGATGTATTCTTTTTGATAACCTCCCCCCCTTGTTACAGATTTATTTTGGTTTTATATTGGAAGCAAGAAATCAAGTAGCGGTGGAGGTCATCTGCTGTTTGTTTAATTTTAATGAACGTTCTTCAGTTTCTTTAAGTATTCTTGTTTTAACTTACTTCAGTACAAAGTATAAATGATTTTCCATTACCACCTTTTTTCCCCTTGCATGAAAATTAGTGAACCGTTTTTGAATCGGCCCTCCCCCAATAATTAAAGAAGATAATAACATGAAGAGTTCCTTCCTTGTCCGCCGTGGTCATATCCAAACAACATTATTCAATTAACATTACTTCCCTTATTTTAACCGTGGTGCTGTCGAAAGAAAAATTACCAAACGAACAGGTTCCCTGAGTGGTCTGGTGCGTAGCAATCGAACTGTTGGTAGTTATATTATGGGCTGTCCATTAAGGGAAATAACACCACCGTAAACCAAGCAGCATGTACATTTTACCAGCGTTCATTGCGGACATTGAGCAAAAACGACTGAAAAAAATGCCAAGGAAAATATCCCAGGATATAAAACTTTAACAACACAAAGAAAATAACCTACTTGTAATAGTTCAAACACAAGTAGAAGAACTTCCTCCGAGACAGCTTGAAATACGAGGTGAAGCCAAGTATTTTTCAATTAAGTTGGCGGATGTACATTTTCAGAATGCATTGTGGTCGGAAATCATTTCATATAGGCGTACGAGCCAGGGGGGCTGGGAGGGCTGCAGCTCCCCCCCCCCAAAGAAAAATTGGAAACTGCCAGTTTTTCGGGGAATTTATTTCCAAATTTCGGAGAATTTGGACGCTGAGACACTGGCCATGGAGGAATTCGGGAAAGAAATGATAGCCCCCCCCCCCCCAGTTGACAGAGATCCCGTACGCCTATGTCCTTTCACAAAGCACATTGAACGTCTGTTGAAGGACAAGCACAAGAGGTTCTTTAAGCATCACCACGGCAGAAAAAAAGAAGAATAATCATCTTCAGACATCACCACAGATGAAAGAAAGACGCTGATATAATTTTCTTCTCTATACATCATCAGGCAGGAACTTGAAAGGTGAACTTTAGACATCGCCACATTAGGAAATGTAAGGAACTTTTCATTTAGGTTACGGTAGCAGAAGGGAGGAACTGATCAGTTAAGTTAGCATATAATTTTCTAGTTGATACATCACCACGGCAGAAAGGGGGAGGGACTGTTCATAGACTTTCACAGTGGGTGAGGATAAAAAAATTGAGGATAAAAAAATTGAGGATACCATATTTTAATTGCACCAACCGGTGCCCCCCCCCCCCACCTCGCCTTATGACCGGTCACATATGAGCATAGGTATGGCTGCGTGACAATGGTTCGTCTGGCTATTTGCGCTTCACAGTTGTTTGAGTCATTCAAAAAATTTTTAATTTTTTAAAACAACAAAAAGATAAATAATTATATGTATTTCATGAATCAGAATAACTATGAATTGTATCAAATGTTTTGAGCATTAACGCTAAGACTACCCATGCGAAAGCATGAATATTTTGCGTATTAATGTGCATACATGAAGTTATGCTGTGGCCCGCTGATCGAAAATGTCGTGGGCTCGTTTCTTGTACTAAAATTAGAAACAAAATGGCGCCTTTTCGAATGTTTTGAAGTCAAGCAGAAAACCATGTTTAACACATTACTCAAGAAAAATCTGCCGAAACAACATTCGAATTCATATTAAGGGACATTTAAACTACAATATTATCAACAATAGAATTAGTCCCTCGAGAAAGTAAGTGTGCATACATTTTTGACCCTCTGCCTCCCTGACTATTAGGAAAATATATATACATGATGTAAATGTTGATGCATCACAAGCTGACCGCGCATTGAACTGGACCGCGCGCATCACAAAAATATACCATCAATTAGTGGGCTACCTATGATCCTATCAACGTCACATTCGCTCGCAAGGTGAGAAGAAAAAAGCACATCTGTAAAAAAAAGTACCATATCCTGCCATGCTTGGCAAGGCAATAGTGGCAATAGCCCCCTTAATAGCATGCTTTACAATTGTACATTGTCCCAAAAGAAGGCTACTCTTTGAAGCCAAGCGATAGTGCCGCGCGTTCGAATTTGAACTTCAACTCCCATGTGAGCACATTCTGAGTTATTTTTTGGCGGAATGAATCACAGGCGGTCCAAACGCGCGCTAGACTGTAACAATTATTGTATATTTGATATATAGAAAAATATATCACTAAAATATATTTTAAAATGAAATTTACTTGCCTATTTGATTGTGTGTACTGCTTTTGTTGTTATTTTGCTGTTATAATATTTTTTTAACGCTTTACAGTCGATGGTTGCGACGAGTCACTTGTGTACATATAATAGGGAGCTTTAAGCCCGTTTTCCACTAGGCGAATTTTTTCGCGCGACGCGAAGCGAAAACAAGAATTCGGCAACGTGATTGGTTAACATTGGTTGGCGAAAAAATTCGCCGCGAACAAGTAGGAACCGTTCCTACTTATTTTTCTGTTCGCGCGAACAAATTCGCCAAGTGGAAAACGGGCTTTAGATTTGACTACGGCTACGGCAACGACTACGAGATTCGTCATTTTTGCGCCAAGCGCACGCCATATGCTGACGCCATCTCGTACTAACGAGAAAAAGTCGTAGCCGTCGCTCATCTGAGTACGACATTTTGCCGAAATCTCGTAGTCCTCACTACGACTTTTTAAATACTATTGAAAGTTAGTTTACGTTTGCTTTTCTTCGAAAATTATCGGTAGAAATATTTGACATATTCTTAGCGTTTATGCGAAGTCTTTTTTCAAGCAGTAGCGTAATTATAACGGGAAATTTTGAGGTGCACTTTGTTGCTTAACTAGCTATCAAGGATATATGAACAAACCATAAACAAACATAAGCGAACTACACCGCGAAATTCTAGCTAGCAATTTTTGTACTTATGTGTCATATATATATCTGTGATTTTTTATGTTCTTAACAAAATATTCTTGAATATATAGTCCTAGTAGTCCTAAAACTTTGAAATATAATTGTAGTTGCAACCTCGTTATTAATATTATCTGGTTTGTTTTTTTTATTCAACACTTACTTGTTTGTTTTTTTGTTCTACACTTACTTGCACTTAGTTCGTGCACTGTTCTTTGCATAAAGAGCTAGAGAGAGCCTTATGGACTAAATAAAAATTAATTTACGGAAACTTCATTTCTCGTTGCCTGTTTTTCTTCTAAATATAGTTCGAACAGAAACGAGAACGACTACGACTTCTGCGCACGCCATCAAATCTCGTAGTCGTAGCCGTAGCCGTAATCAAATCTAAAGCTCCCTAATAAGTAAAAGGCTGCAGACTCCCGCTCGTCGATCCGTCGACGCGAGCACTTTGAGTCAAAAATTCGCCCACTTAAATAACTCCATTCTCAAAAAAAAGTCGTCAGCATGTAGATCAGATGCCGTTCTTCGAGAATACTACGATACTTTGCCGAGATCCACACGATTTCGACAATTATTCAACGATGAAAATCAAAATCGCTTTTATGTCGAACTTGGAAAGACCGATCACTGCTACGGCGGCGGCTTGGCAGCCAGGCCTTCTTGACCGTTGGGATTTACAGGGGGGGGAGAGACGGCGCCAGCGCGCAGCATGCAAATACCAAGCAAATATTTCCGGTAACAGACAGCCAATCGCTACGGAGCTAGAGACTGTTTACATTTACTTACTTCATAATAACACAGAGTAGTAATAAATAATAAGCCCATATTTCACTTCGAGCTTGTCGACTTACTTGTGCTCAACCTCGTACCCAGGGCTTCTTGGCGACTGCGTGGCCATAAGCCCTGGAGAAAACCGGTAGTTATAGTGATCTGATTGGTCGCCTGAACACATTGGAATGTAGTTATGTGTCATGCGAGTTAATATTAATTTGTACAAAAATGGCGGCTGCGGGGAGTGGATTTAGACCTTATAGAAGTTAGAAAACGCTGATAAATTTGCCATTTGATGTCAAACAATGTAAATTTTGCTCTGGATATTGCTAAAAAGATAAGGATGTTTGTTATATGGTGACGGTACTCTAAATAAACGACGATTCCTGGTCGATTCGTTTAGGAATGGCGTCGGGATTATGTTTTGGCATCTTGCTGAGTGGCTGACACTGACAGAAGCGAAACATTTAACAGTTCTTAAATTTTGATATCTAGGACTTCAATGATAAAACTTCAAACGTGTGACTGGTAATAGATTAGAGTACTCGAGCAACTGAGAGAACTATTCGCGTTAGTGATGGATTTCATCTGTAAATATAAAGCAAATACTAAATATAGGTGTAAATATTCCTTATTGGTACGGCAATCGTATCTATATCTAAAAACTTAGGGTTTGGGTTAATATTGAATGTTCATGTGAGCAAATGGATTGTCAACTTTACATCAACTGTCCAATTGACAAATCATAACTTTCAATGGAATAATCATTATTAATTCAATATAAATCAATTTCAAATTAATTTTAATGTCTTGTCAGGCCCTAAGATTTAGTATTGAGAGTGTATTAATTAAATCTAGGCACTGTAATTACCAAGTTGGCCATTATTTAGGTATTTTCCTACTATGTTTTGAGAAGCCTTTGGATAAGTCTAGATAACTGTTCGACAAAGGCCTTGGTTATTTAAACTCTTCTATCATATAAAACATTGAAGTTTAATTTTTATATTGCATGAAATTTAAGGACTAATGAACTTAAAGCACTACAGTTTTCAGACAAGAATTAAGTGTTAATTACAAAATTGCTCTCCTACATCTGTATTGCTTTAAGTGTTGCAGATAACTGTCCTACAATTATTGTTCTATAATATATTGCAAGTAACTGTAATATATGTTCTACAATATATTGCAAGTAACTGAACTACAATTATTATAAAGTTGTTTATATTTCAACTCAAGTTTTGAATTAAAAACTTAAGTTTGATAAGTATGTAGCAAATTTCTCACCCATAGACTGTGCATTAATGTATAGGAATTGCCTTGTACTAGACTGTTGATTGATCACAACAGATGGATGATCATTACCAATAAAATTATGTATATTGTATGATCCTTTCAAATGTTTGTTGTCTCTGTTCAATTGCCCATATGAGGACAGCCATATGCAAATCAGTTGTGGATGCTCTGTCCTAAAGCTACAGGGGAGGGAAGTTTAAGAAAAGTGTTTCCTATCACTATCCTAAATCAATTTAGAAAACATACTGTAATGATTCAAACTATTCAGTTAATGTTTATATGAGGGTAGTGAATACCAATGTGGAGATCAGTTGCATAGCTAGCCTGAAATCTTTGTCATGTTATGTAAATTTTAAATCATAATCATTACTCGTTTCTTTAGAAATTGATTGATTTTACAGTCTATAAACACGAAAACATTTGAATAACTAGATTGTCACTTTGTCAGGTTGGCTTTGCTACTGTTATTGCCAAAGGCAACCTCTGCATTAGAAAATAATTACTATAATTCCAACAGTCCCCATTCTATATGTGATACGATACTTTCGTGCATCTACCTAGTATACTATCCAAAGGTGACATAATGCATCTAATGTACATTGTCTAAAAGGTGACATAAGTGTTTTCACACTTGTGGAAAATATTTATTAGGAAATATTTAGTAGGGTGTCATGTTGCTTCGCATTTTCCATTGGTGTATTATATTTCTGATTGCACACAGCTACCAACAGGAGCTGCATGCGGGCCCGCCGACTGCGGGCATTTCATGAATACTTAATACTTTGAATATGTCTTTTTACTTTCTGTTGTAAGTCAATGATTTTCCATAGCCCGTAGGTAAAACGCAGATTGTATCTTTGTTGTCGTTTACAATGGACAATAAAGCCTGATATTGCTTTTCATTAATTTCTATTTCAGCTTTATTCAGTTTTTGTAGTGATTTATAAAGCGCGTATTTAAATAGTTCACCTTCTGTTGAAGCCATGTTTGGAACAACACTGTCAAAGTTGGAACACGATACATTAGGGGGTTTTCATTTATTAATATAGCGTGCTTTGTCTTGTAACATGATACCATTCTTGACATTAGGCATTTCCTCTTTGTGCATACACCTTGATTTGATACCATGCAAAGCAACAAACGTAAAAGCATAGTGAAATTTAGTAAACTTTTATAATAAATACAAGAAAATTATAGAAAATCACAGCTCTGTGATCACCAGTGAACTCTAATACAACTGGAACGATAACTCCTATGTTTTCGTCCTATGATTGGATGAAGCCAAATTTGAAGCAAAAGGCGGGAACCGCGCTGGGAAAATGGCTTGTTCGAAAGGACTGGGGAAAGTTACGAGGAGTGAAAAGTTTGTTTTTGAGCGAAAATATGCTTGAAAAATGAGAATTTTCATCACAAGACTTCAATTTTAAAGATTCGACCCTGGTTTTCTGGATAGTCCTGACTGTTCTACACTTTGTTACGGCAAAAATTGAGGGCTATCACTTTTTTACTCTGGAAAATGACGAAAGTTTCAACGTGCCGAAGCAAACTACGAGGCAAACTACGCTCTTCAATTGGAAAATATATTGCTTTAAAACATTTCAACACTTCCAAAACGTCTCTTGTGCTAAAGTCCAGGTATCGTTGTCTATTTTGAGCTTTTAGTCTTTGCTGTAGCCCTTCTAATACGTGAGTAAATTGAGGTTTTCGAAGTGGTGTATTTGTATGGTTAATTCAAAAATATGTATAAAACTTACATTTTTCGTCAGATAGCATTAGTTTTAAAGCTTTAAACTTCGGTTACGGATAGTTCTTGGCAGCCTCTTCCATCTAACTGTTAAAACTCGAGAGGTAACATTTTTTTAAAAAAGATATTTCGTGACAAAGTTTTCGCCGGAACTGTTTTTCATTTTTAGCAGCCAAAAAATATTTTAAAACCTTACTGGACGTCCTAGAAAGTTGAGGTACATGAAATTTCAATCTATCTAGAAAATATTTAGCACCTAACTGGCTCTAAAACACGAAGTTAAAGGGTCGAAAAGAGCTTTTGAAAATAGGTCATATTTTCGCGGCGTGACGTACATGGCGGCCTTCAATTTGGCTTCAAAGATGGCGGCCAAGTTATCGTTCCAGTTGTATTAGAGTTCACTGGTGATCACAGACCGAGTCGTTATGTCCTGGGCACGACTGCAAGATTTTTGAAGTGAAGGCTGATTGGCTGATGAAAACTACAAGATTTTTGAAGTTCCGGTTTCGGTTTTCTCCAGGGCTTATGGCCACGCAGTCGCCAAGAAGCCCTGGGTACGAGGTTGACTTGTGCTTTGACGTTAACTGTCTGTACTTTTCTCAGTCTTTCTGGAAGTATGTTTCAACTTAATTGTGATCAGAGAAATATTCTTAAGTTCGTGCTCGCTGGGCACAACGCTTTGATAACTGGTCAGGCTGGTGTTGGCAAGAGCGTGGTGGTTAGAGAATGTATTAAAAATCTGAATCAAATGCGAAAAAATGTTGCGGTTGTTTGTCTGTGTTATTATGAAGTAAGTAAATGTAAACAGTCTCCAGCTCCGTAGCGATTGGCTGTCTGTTACCGGAAATATTTGCTTGGTATTTGCATGCTGCGCGCTGGCGCCGTCTCTCCCCCCCCTGTAAATCCCAACGGTCAAGAAGGCCTGGCTGCCAAGCCGCCGCCGTAGCAGTGATCGGTCTTTCCAAGTTCGACATAAAAGCGATTTTGATTTTCATCGTTGAATAATTGTCGAAATCGTGTGGATCTCGGCAAAGTATCGTAGTATTCTCGAAGAACGGCATCTGATCTACATGCTGACGACTTTTTTTTGAGAATGGAGTTATTTAAGTGGGCGAATTTTTGACTCAAAGTGCTCGCGTCGACGGATCGACGGGCGGGAGTCTGCAGCCTTTTACTTATTATATGTACACAAGTGACTCGTCGCAACCATCGACTGTAAAGCGTTTAAAAAATATTATAACAGCAAAATAACAACAAAAGCAGTACACACAATCAAATAGGCAAGTAAATTTCATTTTAAAATATATTTTAGTGATATATTTTTCTATATATCAAATATACAATAATTGTTACAGTCTAGCGCGCGTTTGGGCCGCCTGTGAATGAATTGACTTAGCATGCATGAAATTCACTGGCGCCTGACTTCAAAGTGTATTCTTTTCATTATTGTCATTAATTTATAGCGAAAACTTGCAACTTCAGTGCAGGGGCGGGCTGGCAATTTATGGCCTCGGTCAGGAATAAAATCCGGGTACAAGTGTTCAAACGTATATTTTCGAAATCATTATTCATGCATAAATTTTGTTATAGTAAACGACATTAACGACAAATTGTAATGCAAATTGTGTAATAATCTAATTGTTGAATAGGGCTTATGAAAAAGTACAGACTGTGAGCCGGATTCAGGTTATTAATCTCAGTCTTCTCGGATACTGCAGAGAACAACGAAAACTGAATACTTGTCTCGATTCCACGTCGTTTTTCATGTCGTTTTCCCACAGGTCACCCGGAATGCGTACAGTTCTAATATAGCGTTCAGTGGGACAGCATCTGTTACATAATGTATATATTAACACAAAGGTTGGCAAGTAAATACAAATTTGAACACTCGTACAAAATTTAAACCACAAAAAAATCTGCAAAAAGGCTTCGATATTCATTTAAAAACATACACATATTGAGAACACATACCTGAAAAGCATGTACGTTGTATTTTTGTGTCATTTCAACATTATTTACCCGACGAAATTCGCGAAAAGTCATCAAATTTTTAGTTGATTTTCGCTAAAACTATGCGCGATGCCGGCTGCCTGCCTTACGTCACAGGAAAAAGCCCCCTGATTGGCCAGCTGAAAACTCAATTTTTTCACCGCGAAAGCAAAACCGGGGAGCACGTAATATACAATGAATTTACAATGCTTCTTCGTTTGCACCTCTTCACATCTTTTGCACTTCAGTTTAAAATTTTTCGCAGTTGTTAGCAGTTGTTACTGAGTTGCTGTTTTTAAAAAAGCTTTCACTTCAAATTTCCCTCCGCAGCGTTGGCGTAGCTCTTTGAAAATTTTAACATTTCTCCCCCCGGTTTTGCTTTCGCGGTAAAAAAATTGAGTTTTCAGCTGGCCAATCAGGGGGCTTTTTCCTGTGACGTAAGGCAGGCAGCCGGCATCGCGCATAGTTTTAGCGAAAATCAACTAAAAATTTGATGACTTTTCGCGAATTTCGTCGGGTAAATAATGTTGAAATGACACAAAAATACAACGTACATGCTTTTCAGGTATGTGTTCTCAATATGTGTATGTTTTTAAATGAATATCGAAGCCTTTTTGCAGATTTTTTTGTGGTTTAAATTTTGTACGAGTGTTCAAATTTGTATTTACTTGCCAACCTTTGTGTTAATATCATTGACATAAATGCATCTGGACTGCCTGCTCGCAATATTTTCGCTTGAATTTTCCGTTATCAGTTGAAAATCACGAAGGCTGACGAGTGCTGACGAAAAATGACGAATATGAGAGTGATTGAACATCGCTGGCTCTTAAATAATACAAAAAATACTGGTCAGCAGTCAACTTCATGAGCAAACACTCTCATATTTCGGCCATCTTTGATAACGCTTTTCAAAGCCGAGCTGGCAGTCCAGATATATGTATGTCAATGGTTAATATATACATTATGTAACAGATGCTGTCCCACTGAACGCTATATTAGAACTGTACGCATTCCAGGTGACCTGTGGTTTTCCATGTCAGTACTTACCATGTAAGTGTTTTCCATGTCAGTATTTACCATGTCAGTGTTTACCATGCCAGTGTTTTCATGATGACAGTGTTTTCCATGTCAGTGTTTTCCATGTCAGTGTTTTCCATGTCAGTGTTTTCTATGTCAGAGTTTTCCATGTCAATGTTTTCATGATGACAGTGTTTTCCATGTCAGTGTTTTCCATGTTAGAGTTTACCATGTCAGTGTTTTCTATGTCAGTGTTTTCTATGTCAGTGTTTACCATGACAGTGTTTCCATGTCAGTGTTTTCCATGTCAGTGTTTTCCACAGGCAGTGTTTTCCATGTCACTGTTTTCCACAGGCAGTGTTTTCCATGCCAGTGTTTTCCAGGCACAGTCAGTGTTTTCCATGTCAGTGTTTACCATGTCAGTGTTTTCTATGTCAGAGTTTTCTATGTCAGTGTTTACCTCGACAGTGTTTCCATGTCAGTGTTTTTTATGTCAGTGTTTCCCACAGTCAGTGTTTTCCCACAGTCAGTGTTTTCCATGTCAGTGTTTTCCACAGTCAGTGTTTTCCATGTCATTGTTTTCTAGGTCAGTATTTTCCATGTCAGTGCTTATCATGTCAGTGTTTTCCATGTCAGTGTTTTCCATGTCAGTGTCTTGCATGTCAGTGTTTTTCAATAAGCAACCAGCCAGTGGGCGTGATGATGACGTTCATGATGTTTCCTTGTGCTTATACATGACGATGCTTATGTCGCACACTTCACTGCATTTCGTTGTTTTGTGTTTTGTTTTAGCTTGTGTTTTTGCTCAAACTCTTGTGGCTACTGAGTTTACACGCTACCGGATCCGTATGGTCACGATATCAAATTGAATAGTCTTAAGACGAGTATAAAGCGTTTGCACTCAAACCCTAGGAATTAAAGCAACAAAGAAGTTGGCGGCTATATGCCTATATTGCTTTACTTTTTTTAAAAAAGAATATATTTAAAATTCTTTTGTTTTGGTACACCAACATGGCGCCATACTCTATAGCTTTTAGAAGAAGCAAAGCTACCTTCTACCTTCTTATTATATGTAGAAAATTGTGTAAGTGAAAATATACTTGGTAGAACCTTTCTTTTCCCCCGAATTTTATCTTTTGAAAGGCAAGCAACCTTTTGTACCGTTGCTATAGAAACGGGTTTTTGTTTATTTTTTGTTAGGCCTTGTTTCTTGGTTATTTGTGGATGGCTTGAATTTTTTCTTGCTGTAAATCCACAACCTAAGGATTTTGAAGGTCAGGTCGCCTTTTCTGAGCACATTTTTCATTTTTCTTTGCTGTTCATAAACTTTGCTGTAGAGTTAGGCCAGTTATTCAAAACTGCGTTAGCGCTAGCTATCGGTTAAAGTTTGACCCACTGTTTTAGTTTGTGCATTTCTACACTTCTGTTTCTTTCAAAAGTCTGGGAACCAAAACTACTATTGATCCGGGACACGATTTCTCAAGAAATATATCCAACCTTATAAACAAACTGCTGGATACTTCCCTTTGAATTTTATTTTAACTCAGGGTTAAGCTAACCGGCCTTTGAGCAACTGGCCCATGAAAAACATTTTATCTGTATTATATTTTATTTTGTCGCTTTTAGAGGTTATATTTCTTTTGCAGTGTCAAAACTCTCGAAAATAAGGCGATTTCGGGGCACAAATCGATGAGATGTTTCGAAATCTGGTAGTTTTTCTTAACCTGTGTCAAACCCAAACCCAAACAACAGCAATCTTTCGTCCCCATGTGGGTCTACCCCAGTGATTAAAACAGATTAAGTGCGAAAGATTACAAGCCAAAATACCGAAAGAAGCGAAGTTTCTGGATGGTGCATACAGCTATAGACTGACTAAAATGTCAAATTTAGTAAGTGCGTTTCAACCTTTACATAATCGTAAATTTGAAAGGGAACTGAAAGTTAGCAGTGAGGTAGCTTGTTTATTAACATAAAGTGTTCTAAATGCGACGTCAAGATTGAGCTTCAAACCTGTCAAAGCAAACGCCAGGCATGGAAGCCCCAAAATGCCATGGACAAATAGGCGAATAGTATACTTATTACTTGGCAATGGAAATGGGAGCGGAAAGAGAGAGAGTATCAGTTATGTCTGACATTTTCAATATGCCACGCTTTTGCTATCATGAAGCTTGGGACAACCATGTGGCTGCACTGGACGAGGCACACAAAAAAGATGTTGCAGAAAGTTCAATGATTCCATAAATCCTATACGAAATGGATGTTGCAGAGATTGCAGTTAGTTATGCTGGTACATAGTCGAAAATGGGGATTTACAACAAATTTTGGTGTTGAGGTACTTGACTTTGATTTTGAGTCAAAGTTGTGCACAAAATGTGCAACAGCAAAGAAGGACCTGGGTGAATATTCTCGTGAGTTTGACACGTGGCTCTGCGGTCATGAAGAACAATGCACCCAAACTTACACTGGTTCAAGTGGATCTGGTATATTAACTCCAGAATAGCAGAAGGATAAAATAACAATGATGCAAAGAGCTATAATGGTAGTTCTGTCTATCACACATGTGAGCTTCCCCATTACAAAAAGAAATATAAATACTATCCACTGGGGCCAGATACCTGGTGCTCATATAAAAGAGATGATCTCCTTCAGAGAAAAGATCAATTAGATGCAGTGTTTCTAGATTTCCTGCTTCTTGAGTTTAAGCGTCTTAGTGAGTATTCTCGTTTGCTCCATTGTTTTCCTATTCACAGAATGCAAACGAAGCCTCAACAACCTTGTTTGGAACCGTGCTCCCAAACACCGGTATAAAGGAGCTCATTTTGTGGAAACTGCTGTCATTTAATTCTGATGGCACCTCAAGGCTGGATGTTACTCACAAACATTCGAGGTGATGAGTTCACGGTGGAAGGGTGTTCTGAGAAAGATCAAAAGAGGATGTCGTACTCGATAAGAAAGACAAAGGAAAAAGAAAGGAGAAGGAAGAGAAGAGAAGCTTGTAGCAAACCAAGGTGAAACATGGCCTATGCCAGTGGGATGTTAAATGAAGTTGACACGCTTGATTTTGATGCTGCATCGTCTGATGATGATGATGATGATGATGATGATGATGATGATGATGATGATGATGATGATGATGATGATGATGATGATGATGATGATGATGATGATGATGAAGATGATGATGATGATGATGATGATGATGATGATGATGATGATGATGATGATGATGATGATGATGATGATGATGATGATGATGATGATGATGATGATGATGATGATGATGATGATGATGATGATGATGATGATGATGATGATGATGATGATGATGATGATGATGATGATGATGATGATGATGATGATGATGATGATGATAACTATCCATTGGCTAGACTTCTGGGCAACAATGAATTCTGTGATGATGAACTATCCATTGGCTAGACTTCTGGGCAACAATGAATTCTGTGATGATGAACCATTGACTCAAAGCATCACTAGGAGACAAGAAAAGTGACAGTTTCCCATTCCTACGCGGTTAAGTGTTGATTTTGGACAGATACACTGTATCCATACATCAGAAAACACTGGTGATGTAGTTCTCTAAGTTTAACTGCCGTTTTCTCAAATGCCGAATTTTGGTTAGAGCTCTGTTACTTAAATCCTAATAATTCTTTTTGAATTTATTTAAAAACTATTTGACCAATCTTGCTATTTTTTCTGAGATTGTTCTCTGGGTAGCTGGCAATAAATTAGTGGATGCGTTTTGGCCCATCATTGAAATTGAGTGTTGTTTATCAAAATGGGTCAAGATGAATAAGGTCCTTTCATAATATTTGTCGCCATGGCAACAAAATACAGTGCAACACCAAAAGCTTCCATTTTTTTTCTAGGCAGAGATGTGATCTACTTTACCAGTAAAAATCACCACTTTCTGATGTTTCGTTTGTGACTAAATAGCATTTTAAAATAATTGGGCAAACTTTTTTGCCTTTTCTAGGTTTTTCTGCATTTATGGTATTGCCTGGTAAGTTATCTGTGATGCTATTTGTGTAGACCATGCTATGAGATTTAAAATAATATAACATGTTGCATATGCATTAAACCATAATACGACTCGCTTTCTATTAGACTAAGGGTTCGCGGACATGAAAGGGAAAAGTCAAAAGGGGTAGGAATGAAATGACGTAAAGCTGAGGAACTCGATGTCGTGACCATTTGTGATCATGCGGATCCTGTACCATTGTAAACTGGGTCTTAATCAAGAACTCGTGACGACTTAGCTCGAGTTCTTGTATGTCTTTGAGAACAATCTATTTCGGACAGTCTGTTTGAATTCTGTCTATTTCAGAAATATTCTCAGACATACTGTTCGCTGTTTTGAGCAGAATTTAAATTCGCATCTTATGTTTTCTTGGCCGCCGTAGTCTGTCATCTGACCGCATTGGTTTCTGTTGTCATTCATATTACGTGTTAACGTTCAAGAAAGTTTCATCAAAACCAACCAATTTGAACTAAAATTTATCAATCTTTCAAATAAACGAAATTAATTAAGTACATAAAGGTGATTTTCTGACATTGCGAGTTAATGTTCAAAGACAAAGGGCCTGTTTACATGGAACTAGGGTGACCCTAGCAGAAGGGTTAACCTAGTAAGTGAGTTACCCTACTACAATATGTTTTATAGGAAGCGTTTACATGCGTGCTAGGGTTACCCTAGCGGTAGGGTTACCCTATCAAATAGATAGGGTAACTTTAGCAGTAGGGCCATCTTTTTGTTTACACAAGCCATGTTAACGAGTCAGGTAGGGTTACCCTATCAAGCGGGTCGAGTTATTCGCCTTCAGTAAATGTCAGACAAACAAAGATGGCCACAACACTGAAATGAAACAACAAAATGAGCCAGACATAGTATCACACAGCATACCACTATCCAGTTGCGTGCTGGCTCTTGTTTACCTGGGGAGGCCAGAGTCCATCTTGAAAGTTGGCGCCCCCTTTTCACCTTGTAATTTGTAGACGGGCACACGTTCAAATATATTAAATATAGCACAGTAGTTCTAAGCCGGAAATCACCGAAATGTGGATAGGGTGTCCAGGCCCTTAGCAAATTATGAAATCAAAAGTCCCTGAAAAAGAACTTTTCGTTGTGACGAACTATTTGGTCATTTTAAATGAAACTGTGAATTCATCAATATTCGTTAAATGTATTGAATATAACTTTTGGGTATCTTATATACACCTCATGGTAGTTCTTGATGTACAGAACAAAACTGTGTGCTATGAAATAATTGATAACATTATGTTTAAAGCAGACGGTGAGACGGGTATTACATTTACACCCATTTTCAAAATTACGCCAGCGGGAATTCTGTTGCGAAGTTGAAATCGCTCAAAACTTTACGTTTAGATGTTTGCTATCGATTCATATTTCTAGAAATGCCAGCGATACTTTTCAGTATTTTACAATATTATATCAAAACTGAAATACATAACTAGAATCCTTTTCCAGCAGACAATTTTATCAAATATAAGACCAAACAGACTCCGAATGACATCATGTTGTAAACTCAAGATTTAAGTTTAAAACAAGACACTTGTTTATTTGAATAACTCAAATGTTGAGTTTACAAGATGATGCCATTAATTCGGCTTCTGCTTCGTCTTATACATAACTAGCGCAAGTAGCCAAGTACTAGTGTGTTTGATATGTATGTGATAAATGAAATAGATTGTTATTTAATAGCCTGTTGCCGCAATTTATATAACACGATGCTACTATTTGTTCATGAACAATTAGTAAGTTTGAAAATAAAAATTACGAACAGATGATAATAACACTTACCAACAAATGAACAGCCGTAAGTCAAATATTTACAACTCACAGTTTCACAGGCTCACAACTTGTCATTCAAAGACGCAAAGTTTTAATTTATTATTGTTTAAATGGCTACGATTCATGAACTCCGCTCACTCCGGCATTAATACCTCTAACTTAGATAGCCGAAAGGCGTATATTTCATTCGATCAATTCAAGATGACTAAAGAATTTGATAGTGTTAAAGTTTTAGCGCTAAATTTCGTTTTTCACAATTTTAGCGCCCCGATTGTGGTCTGGCGTCCCCTAAAAATCTTCGCTGAGTGGGACCATGGTCCCCCCCCTGCCAGCACGCCACAGGTCCCTATCTCATGTAAACGCTCGCTTTTTTCTGATCCGTTTGCTAGGGTAACCCTTCTCACCCTACCTTCATGTAAACAGGCCCAAAGTTGTCCCGTTCAATCTCACCTCTATGACATTATACAGTTGGAGTCTTGGACAAAAAATCGATGATCATTTCGAAAGTCATTTATTATAATCATCATTTTTGTCTATGGCAACCTTGATTTGATATATGCATGCAACGTTTGTTACACATAATTTAAAATAATTTAATATAATTGAGTGAAGGCAGAGTTATAAGTGTATCATATTTATTATAATCTTCGTCAGTTCGGTTCTAATCACCGTTGAAACAAGCCTGAGAAATGTAGACCCCATACTTCAGGTGTCCGCGCCTGATATGGGATCTGAATTCCTCAGGCTACGTTGAAACTTGTTATTTGAGAACGCCATCTTAATGACTACAATGTATGGGCAAATTTTTTTGGCTCAAGTGGGCGTCTTTAGAGACGATTTGAATTACAAATCTCTTGAGGAGCTTTGCCATAGTGTTTTGTCTTTAAGCGTGACGATAAAGGGCGTCAGTAATGATTACCGATATACTGATATAGTCAGTAGTCATGTTTTTATCGCAATTTTTTGTTTTATTCGTAGAAACAGACAATTTACAAGTTACCTTATTTGTAAGACTCGGGTGATAAAGGACGTAAACGAAGACCGAGTGATGAGAGAGAATCTGTCAAGTGAGTGACAGGCTTTCACCTTGAGCAACGAAGCATTAAAGTGCGACTTAATTAGTTTTGTACACAATTGTGTTAAATGTGAAAGACATCAGATCACACATATTACAGGTTGAGCTGCATAAAGTTGCACAAAGTTGGAATAAGGAGGTTTAAAACGATTCATGCTGGTTTATTTTTGGGTGAGTTGTCATACGAAACTATGCGTAGTCGAATTAATTGGGTATAATGTGTCACTGAAGTTGTGTTAATCCGAAATACCTTAATTTCGTATTCAAATATTCTCGTTGTACAGTTATCAACCACGCTTTCTCGATTTGAAAATACTGATATACAACTTACTTAGTGTGCTGTTATGCATGTTAACTTTAGATAAGCGACGAGTACCATGCACATAAACCTGCCGTTCATGGTAGATTCAATGTATGGTATTTCTAGTATGCGTGATTGCTTTTATTATACAATCCTACGCTTTGTATCAAGTTCTTGGCATACATTCAATCTCGCCCACATTTTTTATTTATTTGGCTAAACCGAAACAGTTGTTCTGAATAGTTCTAAATCTTGATATAATGTATAGTCGAACTGATCAATAGTTATTGAGCAGAAGTCATACAATTTCACAGTAGTGCAGAGCAGCAACAACTCGAATAATTATGTGCATGCATAATTAGCTTTAGAGCTAGTATATTAGTGTGGTGAGATACTTAACAGCCATCATTTGATAGGGGGAAATAGTTTGATATACAGGGTGTCCCAAAAAAACCCCAAAATGAAAAACTATTGAAAATGATCTATTGTTAGAATTTCAATGCCTAGCACCTCTGGCCTAGCACTAAATTGAACCCACGAGTGGATAAACTATTGACATAACCGTCATAATTAATAGCAACACTCAGTGTAAACCATTTTTATGCCAGACAAAAAAACTATACCTACGAGTGCATATTAAAAATGCAATCAAATTTTATGCATGGTTATTTTAGCCTATTCAATTTGGTTTTCATCAATATTCCAATGAGCAAAACAAACGTACTTTACAAAGATATTTTAATTCTTTAACAAGTGCTAGGGCATTCAAATGTTAACATAGGTGATTTCAATAGTTTTTTGGTTTTTTTGTGACACCCTGTACAGGGTGTACCAAAAAACCCGCAAAGTATTGAAAATAATCTATTGTTAGAATTTCAATGGGCGATCACTAATCTGAAGGTAAAGAGTGCAAAATATTGACAGGGTGCATATATTAAGTATTGACGTATTAAGAAATTAAAACATCTTTGTAATTTCTGCCATTGGGAATTTAAAGCAGCTTCGTAAATTCTAAAGGAGAATAATTTTGCAAAGATGACACACTTCGTTATGCATATATAATACTTTCTTATGTCAATAATTTATGCACTCGTGGATTTAACTTAGTGCTCGGCCATTGAAATTCTAAAAATAGATTATTTTCAATAGTTAGCGGGTTTTTTGGATACCCTGTACAGTACAGTATAACAATAAGTATAATATATAATAGCAAAAACTCAACATTGAAATTTTTCTAAGTCAAAAGCAAACAAATGGTGCAAATATTCAATTAACAGTAAATAAAACGAGGATGAAAATCGACAAAGAAAAATTCCAATAGCGACAAGACAACATAATAAAAATATGCGAGGATGCAAAAAGCTGACATCGGGTTTTCAATAGCAATCTTTTAGTTATGTCTCGGAAATTGGGGGACGGGATGATTTTGATGAATTAGCCAATTTAACCACGCTCGAATACTTGAGTAAATTAAACTGCGTTGCGTTTCTAGGGATGGATTATATAGTACTTACAAACTAAAGGTTTTTAAAGCAAAAACAGCAATCGAGTTAAATTACGTGGGATCTTCTAGTCCCCATTTTGGTCTTTTGACTTGTGTCTTGAATTTACGTTTTAGCCTGGAGACTTAAAGTCCTGACATATAAACACCCCCTTAGTAAGACTACAGTATACAATTTTTACGAAAGGTTTGCGGATAGATGTATCCAACCTGTCTAATCAGGACAGTGACAGCCGGCAAACTGAAAATTGACGAAGTTGTCCTTCATGCAATATCAGGAAGCGTACGCAACCAAAACGACGACGTCCGGGCAAGTGGTCTGTCTTGTATTTGCTTGCATATGAATATATGAAAGTCTCGAGCGAGTATAAGAAAGAGCTTTAGCGTTTAGAGAAAGATTGATACTGCCTCACGGCTAGAGTTCCAAGGGTGTTGTACACCGGAACCAGGTTCCAGGGTGTTGTAAAATTATTGTATCCAATAAATTATTGGGATTATCACGGTTAGGGTTGGGGTTTGGGTCAGGGTTCATTTTATATGCATGAAATGACAATTCCAGTAACTATTGGAATCACCAAACGTTGTAACCAGTAGTTTTATTGGAATACAACGTTCGGATCGGTTGTTACACAGTGGCGGTCCGCATGGTTACGATATCAAATTTGACTGACAAATGTAGCTTTTAAATTTATGATAATGTATTACCGGTTTACACGGTACTGCATCCGCTCATCCGCATGGTCGCAATATTGAGTTCGGGCAGTTTGCGGTCTTATTTGCGCTTACCGCCTTTTCTATGAGGATTTGTTATTCAATTCTGTCACATTATTATAAATTTAAAAGCTGCACTCATCTTCAAACTATCCAATTTGATATCGTGATCATGCGGATCTGGTACGGTGGTACTGTGTAATATTGGACCGATTGCATTATGGGCAAAATTTTGAAAAAAGTTGAAATAGGAAAATTTATTACCACAGCATTGAAGAGCATCCTAAAATTAGTAAAATCGCAAAGTTTGGTTGCGAAACGTGGTAAAATGTGGAAAATGTAAGCCTGTGAAGATTGCAAATTTTGTATATTTTTGTATTACGCACGGAAAATTGATACCAACATTTTCAGTGCGTAATACAAAAGTATACAAAATTCGCAAACTTTGCAGGGCTATATTTTCCTCATTTTACAACATTTCGCGACCAAACTTTGCAATTTTACTAATTTCAGGATGCTCTTCAATGCTGTGGTTATGAATTTTCCATTATCGGTCCATTATGCATTTCTTTTGTGCTATCGGATTAATGTAATTGTATTGGTAGCAGTCTTCCTGAAATCGTCGTCTTAGTTGCGTAAGCTCCCTATCTTAACCATTATTTAGATTCAGTTTATACTGCACAGATATGCATCTGTGTATTTGTTCTAGAATATGAATTTAGATAACGGTCCGGGATCCGCATAGTCACGATATCAAAACGAATAGCTTCAAGATCAGTGTAGCTCGTAACAACTGTTTAGTAACAATTATACTAATCATGGAAATGTGGTAAGAAACCACACGAATGCGATACCGTACGTCTAAACTTGGCCCTATTTTTCACCGCAGACATGGTGATGCCGGTAACTGTAGTCATTTTTCAAGGCGTATATTAATTTTATCGCAAGGAACAAGCATGGCAACACAACTAAAAGTTAATCACAAAATAAGTGCTATTTGCTACTTATTAATCGCAACTCGTTGGCGATGTATTTCTGTAATGCACGTCACTTTCTTCACTTCCATTTCTTTAAATTTTCTTTTTTTTCTACATTATATGCACCAAAACAGCCATTTCAATAAAAATTCGTACATTGAGGCGTTTCCCGAGATAGAGAGCGATTTCAAATTCGTTCAGTTTTTTTATACACCCTGTATATTGTATTCCGATAATCACGAGTAAAACATCATCATCATGGGTTTGCGATGAATTAAAGCTGGACAGATAAGAGGCAGATTAGCCTCTTCCACAGGCTGATCTTTCAAGTGATTCCATCCCCCTCCCCAGAGAAGCAGCCTGCGGAGGAGGCTAGAGGCAGATAGGGCTAAATGCTTTTACGTAACGTTATGTTTATGTTATCGATGCGTATAAGAGATTATGGTATCTTTTTTATACAGAGTGTCCCAGAAAAAAGTGATACTATAGAAATTATCTTATTGTTCTTAAACCGCTCTTAAACGCGCGTGATTACACATCTGGGAATTTAATGAAATTGTATTTACATTTAAGTATTTTAAAACGTTTTCGTCGCTTCGTCCAAATATTTTAACGCCCGAGTACGGAGTACCTCAGTGGCGGATCCAGGGTAAGTCAAAATAAATTATAGCAGCTCAATTTTAAATTCAAAATAACTTTATAACAATGTCATAGGTTGTGAATTTCAAAAGAATAAAATCTAACCAATGAAGTTGCTTTGAAGGTATTTAAAATGTAAATATATTCTAGAATGAGCTGTGGTAATTTATTTTGACTTACGCTAGATCTGCCACTGGAGTACCTGTGGGTTTAGCATAGTCCTCAGGCATTGAGATAACAATAGGTTAATTTCTATAGCGTCACTTTTTTCTGGGACACTCTATATATCATGTTGTATTTATCTGCAGTGGGGCATTGTTTGAAATGGTTCATTGCATCTTGATAAGACAAGGGCTTAACAACGTTACAGTCCAGTTCCTGTTACCAATGCAACTAATTAATTTATAAGTAGCGAAGCCAACCCGACAATTAGGTTATGATATGCAAAGCTTAAGTTGATACATCTTTTATATATTATTGATTTTAAAAATCAATTGTTTTTAGTGTATATAAATTAAACATGAAAATATTTGCAAAGCATGACAAAGTTATTGGGCTGGCTGCAGATGCAGAATAGAGGAAGAATTATAAATGTCTTCACACATGCAGCTACTTTTTTTAGGAATTGTATCAAATGTCACGATTAATTAAAGACGCTATTCCGGTAACTTTGACAACTTCCAGCGTCATTGATCAGATAGTCGCGAATACTCCTGAGAATACTCTGGTGTTATTGACACTGGTATAAGTGATCATAGTTTAGTATTTGCAATCAGAAAGATCTTTGTCACCAAGAATCGAGAAAACATAGTTGAAATAAGAAATATGAAAAATTTTAATAATCAAAAATTTGTTGAGGGTCTGATGCAGCAACATTAGGAAAATGTGTATTTCTTTGCTGAAGATCCAAATACAAAGTGAGAAATTTGGAAAAAAAACTATTCTTAGAAGTCTTTGATAAACATGCACTGATGTAGCTCTTCAACACAAAACGATCAGCGCAAAAAGAATCCCTTGGATTACGGTTCCAATAAAAGAACTTATAATACAAAGGACAAACTCAAAAGAAAAGTCATTTTTAAAAACCTTGAATGCAATTAGGAAAATTATAAATGAACTACGAATAGGATGAACATAGAGCTACAAATCGCCAAATTTCACGAGAACTGTTAATGAAGAAAGCAATCCCAAAAAAGCTTTGAAAACTATAAACAATTTATTGGGAAGGAAAAACAAACAAACGGTAGTAAATGAGCTGAAACCTGGTGAAAATAGCCTGACAAACCCCAAAGATATACAGTTGGGGTCAAAAGTCTGAGTCCAGTCAATGAATTTTCATTTTGAATTTATATGCCAACATTATCGCTCAATACAGCATTATGTATTAGGTACATATAATTGGTATTTACATAAATTCATGCGAATAAAACAACATTCTAATATTTTGTATGACCTCCTTTGCTTTTAAAACAGCATTAACTCTGTTTGTAATGAAGTGAAGTTTTATTAGCACTTCCGGTTTAATGTTATTCCAGGATTGATTAAGAACATCCCACAAGTTGTCTTTATTTGTGGATTGATGTTTTACTTTCTTTCGTTTTAAATGATCCGATAAATTCTGCATCGGATTTGGGTCTGGAGACTAAGGCGGAAAAGTCATTACAACCAGATCACCTTTCTCCTCCTTTCTTTTCAAGTAACTCTTACACAGATAAGAAGTATGGTTAGGACCATTATCTTTCAGCAACACAAATCCCTTTCCACACAACCATAACCCAGAAGGTATGGCGTGTCTTTGCAGTATTGAGTGGTATTTCTTTTTTCCAGTGGTACCTGTAGTATGAAAAGAAGTTTTATGTACCACGGAGCATTTCTCTGTAATTCTATTCAAAGGAAATTAAAGAATGCAATCCCTTTCTTCCTTTCGAACGAAAATCGCTACCCTCATCTATAGTTAAAATGAAGTACTGTATATGTTGTAAATAAGCTACCGCCTTACGTAGTTACGTACTTCTATATTACTTGCTAACAAATTCCTTATCTAACACTTTTATGTTCACTTAACATATAATTATTATTGTAAATAGTTTTAGTAAATTTTGTTATGATACACGCCCCTCGAGGAAATCAGCTTCGGTTGACGAGGTCAACGTGAAGAAAAGCAGAATAGATATAGTTGAATGCTTAAATGCCAAGCAGAACCACTGTGAATTTTTGCTCAGGGCCAGGCTCAGTATTAGTTTAAAAATGTTCTTATACAGTTTATCATCGCTTGCATAGCTAAGACAGAAACCTCCGAAAAAACAAACAGGGTATGGTCTTTGGACCATAATTAATCTATTATATTAAAACACTAAAGTTTCTTCAATTTACAACGAGAATCTTAGGGTGAAAAGAGTTAAACATTTTGACCAGATTTATTTTTTTTATTAGTTCTACTTTTTGGCAAATCAAGCCTGTGTTGTTGTTGCCATGTATGAAAAATTTTTCTTAGAACAACGTCTTTCATGAATTAAAATATTATTGAGAGTTGCAAGAGATTTTCCTGAAACATGTTACCAAATTAACTGTCAAATATATCTTGTCTTTTGCAGCATAAAAACGAGAATGTCTATCGACAGTGTTATTATCATATCACTGGTTGTGTGTTGCCTTGCATTCTTTCTCCTAGTCGGAATTTTTAGCGCTATATTTTATCGTGAGCTGGGGAAAAAGCATCGGGAAAAATTGGAAGAGGGTGAAGATTCTGAGAGAGAGAAGTTGACGCCAGTTGCCGTGCAGGATGAAGCTCATCTTGATTACACAACGGAAACAGTGCAGCCTGAGAGTAAGACTCCAGTGAGCGGATATCCACATGTGCTGGTAAATTTCTCTGAATTATTCATTTCCTGATTTTTTCTTGTCTTCCTTGCTCAGCTCAAACGCATTAGAATTAATCTAATTCTTATCTATCCATCAAGTTTATAGTGTGTAAACTGCAGTTTCAAAAGCATTGCTTTCCCTAATTAAAGGAGGCTTTGTTTCCGAGCTATGGCTTCAATCTGTTAACATGGGAAGCCAACTCTCTTTTTATTTTAGCACCCCAAAGAACTTGGAGTAAGCATACCTTAATATAGGATAATATATACCATATTATAAATATACATGTAGAAACATATGACAGTATTATTCGTGTATGTATTTTTATGACGACACTTGTTTTCCTAATTATAGGAAGAAGATTCTGAGGGATTTATGGTAATTATTTAATGTACTTATTAATTAAACATAAAATAATAACACCAATCTAAATCCAAGTTCACTTTTAAAATCTACTTCTTCAAGAAATATATATATATATATATATATATATATATATATATATATATATATATATATATATATATATATATATATATATATATATATATATATATATATATATATATATATATGTATCTATGTATCTATGTATCTATGTATCTATGTGTATATGTGTATATGTGCATATGTGTATATGTGTATATGTGTATATGTGTATATGTGTATATGTGTATATATGTATATATCTATATATATATATATATATATATATATATATATATATATATATATATATATATATATATATATATATATATATATATATATATATATATATATATATATATATATATATATATATATATATATATATATATATAATCACTGGTATATGATCACATACGCCGTGAAAATATTCATCCTTTCTTTTGCAAATTTGCACAGACTGATACAGACGTGACACCGACCTTGAGCATCCTGTTACGCTATGATCGTCAAAGGTAAGTTTATCTCCCTAATAAACAGCATTTAAAGCACTATTATGTTATACTCGTTAACGATCATATATCCAATGCGCAATTGCATAACAATACATCTTCTATATACAGGGTGTCCTAAAAAAAGTCTCTTTAGAAATCACGCTATTGTTATTATAAATGTGTGTTATTATGCCTCTGGGAATTTAAACGAATTGTCTACATAAATGGCTGAAGTATTTTCATTGTTATAATTTGAAGTAATTATTGTGTTGCTGTTCGCTTTAAATGTAGAAGATAATTTAAATTCCCAAAGGCATAATAACGCACATTTAATAAGAATAGTGTCATTTCTAAAGGGGGACTTTTTTCTGGGACACACTGTACATGAACACTGCCGTAGAAGGGCCGGGTGGAGGAGCCCCCTTCGTCAAATATTCGAGTGGCATCTCTGCCGGATGAAAAACCCACCTTGTTTTAAATGTCTCTTTTTATTTGAAGATTATGTAGTAAAATAGTTATTGAATGGGTAATAAAAAAATTAAAAAGAAGAATTTAATAATTGCATGGTTACTATTCAACTTGTAACGCGTGCACATATGATGTCACACTGTGCACGTATGCTTTATTGCTTTTACGATTTTGAACTCATTAAAATAACCCCCCACCTCTAATAGTTCTAAAGTTTTGCATAGATACAATTCAACATGTTAACATGATCATATAATTTTTGGTGGGATTGTCATGACTTTGCTTACACATTTTTTTTATTATTCTCTTCACCGTTGCACGAACAACATATAGAAGAGCAATTAGACGCCGCAGTTCTGGTAAAAAAACTATCAAACGTTTAATTAGCTACATGCTTGTACATGCGCCGTAGGAATCATCTGGATTCTTTTTTCGGCTTGTGTAATGATAAAGTTTTGTAAGGAAGTCCCTGGTCTAGTTTCTGAGTCAAAAACGCATCGTGTCCTGTGCGAATTGAAACGAACTAGCTACAACTCATATTTACTTCACAAGTAAATATGAGTTAATCAAGCATCTTTTAAAATTTATTTTCCTTTTCTTGTTCACAGAAGCTATCTCTTGCTGAAACTCCTAAGCATGTTTGATCTTCCTACTCGTAAAGATAAGACCGAAGTTAATTCATTCTTGGAGATTCGCCTGCTTCCTAACTTTGGACAGAATCCAATCCAAACTGATGTTTACTCCAATACAAGTTCACCTAAACTTGACGAAACATTTGAATTCGAGGTGGATCGCGAAGAGTTAACTCGACAAAAAATTGAAATTGTCGTTATGGATGCCCGAGAATATTCTAACAGGTGACCAATAATCTATTTTTTTATGTCAACCTTTAACACCCTAATTATTGAAATGATTTGGTTACAAAAGAAACGCTTGCTCTTTCTTCTCCTATGCTCTACCACACTGATGACTATTTATGATGCCGTAAAAAATACCTAAAAGATTGCCATTACAATCGGTATCCATTCTGAGGTAATTAGAAAACATAAGTACGTAATTTAAAGTGGGGAGAGAGGATAATTCGAGAGACGAAAAAGCGAGCCATCAAAGAGGTCCGGAGCATGGTCTCCAGGGAATTTCTGAAAACAAGATTTTCGAAAACGTATTCTCTGTGATCGAGCATCAATTTTTTAACAGATATTTTTGTAATCTTACAGAATTTGGTAAGCTTACTGCTCAGGAGCGCCTTATCTGCCACAAAAAGTGGAGAGGAAGGAGTACGGCCCGCAACCTAGATTGAAGCGTTATTTAAGTAAAACTGTATTTTGATATGTGTTTGCTGTAAATGATTCGCAAATAATGTTTTCTAGATTTCCCAAGACCGTAGGGGGGGGGACATTTCATTTATTCCACTAAAATTAAAAACCCTCAAATTAAGAACAATTTGAAAATCCCTCTTTCTTTTGAATGTAGCAACTTCTAACTTTCGTTTGTACCTTCTAGGTACGCAAAATATTCTATAGCTTATGCATGTGCTATTTAAACCCACCACCACTACTTACTTAATGAAAATTCTACATTTCTATGTCGTTTTTCTTCTTATAGATGTATTGGCCACGCCATGTGCAAAATTGATGGTTTGAATCAGAATGATTTGATGGCAGAGAAAGAAGTGCATACGGTGTTGAATATTGGAAAACCAAAGATACCGAAAAGTGTGTCATCTACCAGCATGAGCAATTTGACGGATAGTGGTGATGAAATGCCCTTCATTTATGAAGGAGAAAGCGGCATGGAGGTATAATAGCATACTAGAGACAAAACTGAATTTATTTATTTACAGGATAAACACTGATTTTTAGATATCGATATCTAGTGTAACTGGTATAGATATTATACCAATGTACCGCCATCTATCTAAGCTTAGACTCTCTATTCAAACAAAAATAATTCATTTGCACATAGCAAGCTTTGGGGTACCGATGTGAAAGTATTGAAGGGGGAAGGAGGTGTGACACCCCCAGTTTTTGGAGATTCGATGGTAAAGCAGAAAAAAAACGTGTTGCATAAAAGATATATAGAGAATATTGACAATCATATAGAGAAGCGTGATCGGCCGGTAAATTTATTATAAATGGTCGTGAAATTGACCAATAAAATTTAATTCAGCGTCGGTGACCAGACAAAGTTCGAGGTGAAAGCATCGAGGTGAAAAGATCGTCACTTAAAATAATTTAGATATACTTTCTGACAATGTCTGTTTTATGAGTCAAATGCGTCAATAAGCTATGAGTTGTGAGTCAATGTTTTTTTAGTAATCGATAGTATACTTCAAGTAAGGTTTCTGGCTAGGCACTATACTAGTCTTCGGATATAATTTCTCGTTCTTAAAAAAACTTCGAATTCAAATTTTTTCAAACCAAAATAAAATAAAATCAAAAAATATTTTTTGAATAATAATTGGTTAACTCATTAGCCTCACTTAAGCATGGATCTCAGAGTGTTTTATACAGTGTTTATGAAACGTGAACTTGCTATTAAAATTCATACTAGATTCAGAGTGGCCAAACATTAAGAAAGTCAAAAGCAACCGTTCGTCTGGCAAAGGATTGGGAATACGTGGCTGGAATGGAACCGATGATACTTGTATCGCTACACTATGATAATACAAAGCAGAATCTCGTGTTGGCTATCATTAAAGTGGCAAATCTCAAGATACTACCCAATGATAAAATGCCAGGTACAGTTATCATTGTAGCAAGTCTTGCACAAACTTGGATGTCTCTTCAAATCTGATTTGGTGTGATGCAGTGAATGACATTGCGGTTTTGATCGACGGGATCAATTCAGTGTCTTGTTAAAGAATCATGAGTTTGAGCATGCAATTCGAATCAGTATCATGTGGTCAAATTCAGCCAGTGGTCCTAATTCCTGGGGTCGTGTTAGCCACAATATCTTTTTATAATTAATAACTAGAACTTTCAGCTACACTAAGTTTTCACATGCTCTGAATTGAAACATGGATTAAATGACATGATTTTAAAGACCAACCGCAATGGTTAACGACTATAACATAGATAATAAGTAATTTTATGATTGAAATAATTGTTTTAGATCCATATGTGAAAGTTCACATTCTCATTCGAAACAAGATTAAATTGAAAAAGAAAACGGAAGTGATGAAGCAAGAGCAAAATCCAGTATATAACCAGAAGCTAGAGTTTCATGTTTTGGCCAAGGATTTAGAGAATGTTAAGCTGGTGCTGATGATCAAAAATCATGTTCCAACACGAGGTAGTCTGCGTAGTCGACCTGGAACTCTTCATGAAGTTGTATTTGGAGCGCAATCCACTGGTTCCTTCTTGGAACACTGGCAGACCGCCATTACAGCCAATAAAGCGATCGCTAAGTGGCATGTCCTTAGCTTATAACTTGTTCTGCATATAAAATGTTCTACAGTTTGCTTTTTAGTGTACTTTTAGTAGCAGTGATATTGAAATTTTACGCGATAGCTTTGTATGCAATCTAATTTTATTCTCATGTCCGGTGAGACATCTTTGAAAAACCTTAAAAGTGTTAGTACCAGACTATATATATATTATTGTGAATGAGATATGAATACACTTAAATGTGTATGAGTAGCTGTATCAGTTGCAGCCAGTTTTCTACTTCAACCGTATCGTAGCGAAACGTATTCTTTCCGTAGTTTTCTTTGAGCATCAAGGAAACAATGACATACAATATGTTTCGGTATAAAAAGGTTAAAGCAGAAAACGGGATTCAAGTGCAAATATGATTAAACTCAGATTAAACTTTGGTAATGCGACAATGAGCAACGTTTTGAGCAAAATCGCCGCTATCTTACTATTTCAACTAAACTAAAGTCACAGATTTGCATAGTTGTGCTTAAGATCAATCTCCTTCGCAGATGCAAGATAGAATTTTAAGTAACATTCTTACTTCTCTTAAATTTATTATACTCTAAAGACGTTTATTCTTCAGATTGTACGTTTATTCATATCATAAGTGAACCTTATTGCTTCTTTATGGCAAACCAAACATGACAAAAGTATATATTGAGTTGTGTATAATTTTAGTTGAGTTGGATATACTAGTATCATAAAAATGTAATTTTGTTGAATACCGCCATTTGTGGTTGAGTTGTATACAATTTTAGTTGAGTTAATTGAATATACTAGAGCGTTGAGACCAATAAAGTAAAATTTATAAATTTATGTCTAAATTTATATGATTATAGTTAAGATTCATATATAATACAATGATATTCAAAGTAAAGGCGTCAATAGAGACGTCAAATGGCCATTGATATATGTATTAAGACTAGATAGTATCCACAAGCTGCAGGCGAGTGTTTTTTTCGCTTTCCAAAAGTCGAGCAACATCCCAAGTGCATGGATGAACGCTATCCTGCACGGAAAATCATCTGGTAATTGTTTTATAAAATAACTACAGTGAAACAAGGGAGAACATTTTTAAATTTAGTGATGAAATGAAAAATTCTTTCAAGAATCGTCCACTTTAGCTTTCTCGGCATTCGGCCGTACGCTTAAACTAACACAATTTTAAAACTTTTCCCACAACTTTTTTGTTTTGTACTTTTTTGCTCTAAATCTTGCTGAAAGTATAGTACTTTAACAGAGACACAAATTGATATCAAACCGAAGAGCATATGCGGTAAAAACCAATGTTATGAAGGGCCAAAAGTGGCGGATATGTAAGTTTCATATTGTATTTTTTTATGTAAACAAAAAACTAAAAAATGCCAGCATTTGAAGCACATGGAGTAAGCAATGTCGGCAAATATAATCTCGTTTCTTATAGGCAAAGTTGCATGCTGATTAGAACGATTAATATTGTATTTTCATCGCTACAGCACAAACTAAAACAAAAATATGAAAATGCGAAAAATCGTATTTCTGCTAAATTGATAATAAAATAAACAAGAAGACGAGTATACAACACATTATAAACGTTTGACAACATAAATGATTATAGTTTCTTTACTTTGTGCTTTGGTATTTGACTTTCCTAATTCATTCTCTGCTAATTTCAGAAGTTGAAATGGATTTTGTCGGCAATTTTAAACCCGTAAAACAATCTCGAAAATACGAAGCGAATAGCGATGTCAACTTTCAAAGTTCCCGTGCAGGATTGCCTCATCCTGCACGGATATTGACCAATCAAATTGCGTATTCCACCGTAGTTATTATATAAACGTAGTTCCTGTTAGAAAACTGATTTTTAGGAAGCCTTTGTCTTAAAACGTAAAACTATAGCTTTAGAATGAAAGCTATGCATTCCGTAGTTGAAATCTGACTAGCATTTGATGCTCAAGTTGGGGCCATCCAATATGGTCGCAAGTCTAAAAATGTGACGTACTTCCGGCTTCAAAACCCAACGATGGATGTGCTATCCAGCTTCAATACATATCAACTGATGCAATTAGGGCCAAAAGAGTCGTATGATTGTACATATGTGGTCAGCGGATATTATGTTTCGTTCCTCGATATTCATCTCTCCTATTTAATTATAGCACAAATAAAAAATGCTTCCGCATTTTACAAGATTGTCTATTTTGGACAAAAGCAAAAAGAGCGTCTTTATTGTATGAGACTTTTTAAGAACATATTGTTTTTTTTTTGAAAATGCACAGATTGTTTCACCATGTATGCAGGAAAAGGGAAACTATAGAGGCAAGCATGGAAACCACTCGATTATAATTCAAAATTCAAGCTATACACTGCTGGAAATCGAAAATATATATTTGTCGTATGGTTATACCCTTATGCTCTCGTCATCAATTTTAGTTTAATGGTTCGATATTTCCAGTTGCATTTAATTGCATGTATTGAAATGTCGAATGTATTCAGGTTAAATGAATTAATGCAGTCAGGAGTTCCAAGAAAAGTCAGCAGTAAAGTCGCTGTATTTTATTTCTTTTTACAGATTAAAAATTGAAAACCGTGAAAATACTAAAGACTGTGAAATACATTTTTTTAAAAAAAGCAACTCAATGCTAATGAATGTTCACAGTCCGAGAATCACTACTCTGCATGATAGGCGTGCTGAAAATCAACATCCTAAACGAAGGGAGTAAAACCATGCATGGCGATCACTTCCCTGAAACCACGTCAAGTGTCGAGTGGTGTGTCGAGCAACTCTTCTGGCAACCTAATAATATAATAACACTAAATTTCTTACCAGAAGTACGAAATAAGAATGGATTTCTCAACCAGGAATTCAAAAAATATGAGAATGCAAGTGCCATTTCCGAAGTGGTTAGGGATATATAAGGGTAAAAGGGGGTGGGAGGGTAGGGGAACGAGAAAGGCGAAGGAAAGAGAGTTGCCTGCTAAAAATCGACATGTTGGACGCTAAACTTCACCTCAATGGACCTGACAACGAACTACATGGCTGATGATAATTCTGAAGGTTTTCAATCCAACAAACGACGCTATGTGAGAACACAAGTCCTTGTGTGTAGCTTAGAATATTTAACAATTATTCGCCGAAGGCGAGGTGATTATCGGGGAATATTCACCGAGATGAAGTCGAGGTGAATATTCCCCGATAATCACCGAGCCTGAGGCGAATAATTGTTTTAGTATTTTTACACAAGTTATTTTAATTTTGTTTATTTCTTTGTCCGTCATTTGTACAAAACTGCGGCTAGTCGTCATTTTGTAAACTTTTTTTACTGTTATGTTCACCTGCAGGTGAATATAAAGGAATTTCATGTAAAATTGGACCAATCACAACGTCAGATTTCTTATGTTCACTTGTTGAAAAATACTAAAAAAATGTATTGAGAGTTTGTCGGGTTGAAACCCTTTAGAATCATCATCAAACATGTTGCTCGTTGCCATGAAGAGAAAATTATCCTCACCCTACCCGGAGTGAATTGTCAGGTCCATCGAGGTGAATTTTAGTGGCCAGCATGTCGATTTTTAGCAGGCAACTATTTTCCTTCGCCTTTCTCGTTCCTCTATTTAATGTTATCATACTATTAGGTTGCCACAAGAGCTGCTTGCGGAAACGGCCGTAGAAAGATGAAAAAAGTTCGAGGGGCTCTTCGAGCACTGAAGGCGCAAGTGCTGCTAGGGAGTCCGGGGACACGCCCCCCCCCCCCCGAAATTTTTCTCTATTTTTAACACGCTCAAACATGTTTTTCTGCACTTTTGAGATTAGTTTTATCATAATCATTGGATTAAGATATGTGTAAGACTGTAAAACGTGTATTTATTTCGCGGAGACTCAAAGATCATTTTTAGGGGGGCTCAGCCCCCCTTCCTTTGAAGAAGGCTCCTACGGCCATGCTTGCGGAGGAGGCTGGAGAGTTTGCCATGGTTTAAAGGTGAAGCTTTTACATCTGAATGGATGATTCCCGATTATCCCGAATCATCACATGACTCGGTTTCTAATCACGGAAGATGCTTTTTACTTCGCCTGCACAGGCGTAGCCGCGCAGCGCAGCGGAGTCGGGCTCGTCTGCTATTTTGTTCGTCATCGGTGTCAGAACGGGCTCGGTGTTCACTGTTTACATTTGGTGACATTACATTTTGACATTACAGTAACATTTTGGGATTTGAGGCTGCACTGTAGCTAGGTACTTTTAGTTACATTTGGTTACTTCATATTGAACATTTGTGGATAATTAACTCAACAAACACGAATGACACATCATTTATATTTGTAAAACCCTAAATTGTAAGTATATAAACTCGTTCATTTTAGCAAAAGATTTCAACATTTTAACATTTATATTGATACATCTAAGCTGCAAGGTTCTACAATCTTGGACATAACTCGTTGTGACTGTTATCCACGCAATAGTAAATTAGTTTCTCTTCTATTATAAATTCTGAGCAAAGCTACGTTCTTGCCTTCAAACTCTCTCTCCCTCCTTCCGATGTTGAGTTGACGTTATGGACTTATGGTCAATTGCAAAAAGTTGTTTGATGGTTCTTCACAACATTGGGAGAGAAGAGGGTGATGAAATGTGTGTCACGAGTAAGAATTGTCCCCGATATATTAAACGTAACTGTCCCAAGAGTTTGTCCAAGATTGTATACGTTCAAAAATTCTCCCCCACAATGTTTCAAAGCGACAAAATTTGACAGATATTTCCATCGCGCTAGAACGCTGGCCATCGCGAAGACGCGAATTAAGCATATTGCTGTCGGTTTGCCCACATCAACCAATTAAACAACGTATAAAATACACATTTTAACATGTATGCTGCAACAATTAAACGGCAACAATGCATGCAAAATTCGCATAAAAAATTCCTTAGAGCGGCAAACTTTGACAGATTCGAACACTCGATGTGAACTTAAATTCATACGCACATCAACCGATCAACGAGTCGTAGTTTTTGAGGCAGAAGAATATTTTAATCGTGATATATATCTCGTTATTTGTGAGTAAGTGCGGAGGCCATTTATCCCGTAGTCCTCTATACATCGTATAGGCAATAGATAATTTACCACTGTGACTTTAGCTCTTTTGAGTTTGTACTTCGCGGTATTGCAGTGCAGTTAACAATTCCACCATGTTAAAGCATGTTTTACAATTTACATAAAACAAAAAACATACAAATAGGACAAAATGGTTGGGTAACGCAACAGCTTTTTCCAATTATAGCGGCCCTTGTATACATATATATATATATATATATATATATATATATATATATATATATATATATATATATATATATATATATATATATATATATATATATATATATATATATATATATATATATATATATATATATATATATATATATATATATATATATATATATATATATATAATGTGCTAGTTTTGGTTAGCGAAATACAAAAGAGTGCTCAATGACATATAGACAGAGCGAAATGTATAATTGTGCAAAATACCTCAAAAACTTACCACTACAGTCTGTTTCATCCAAAGGAAATCTTCAGGTGGTAGACAAATTTCGAAAATGTGCGAGCTTCTTTTATGCTCAAGGCGGAAACGTGGGCGCGTGGGTGGTTGAATAGCATGCATTCCTTTCTTTGTTTAGGTTGTTTACCTGAAATCTGCTTTTGTGTTGGGAGGCCGAAACTATTTCCGATCTTTTGTTAAGCAAGCAATTGCTTTTTTTGTAGAAAGGTCGAAAGTTACGTCTAGAAAGTTTACCACGTGCAAATTTGATTCTGCTGTTATTTTTAGGCCAAACTGTTCGAAAATTTTATGTAGCTCTTTCCTGGTTTTGTCTGCCAAACGTGCTGATCTGTTTTTAATAATCGCCAAACCATCATCCCTATACAAGCCAATGTTTTTCTTGCCAAATTTTTTTCCTAAATGGTTTAAGCTCTAATGGCAAATTTCTGCCCCGTCATAGCTACCCATGGTAACATCAAACAAATTGCTATTGTTGTTTTTGATCCACGGTCTTCCGTGATTGAAAAGGAGTGACTTTCTAGCGTGTTTTATTATAGAAATGTCTTCGTCCGAAATGTCAGCCAAATTGGAGGCCCAAGATAATGCTTGGTCCAGTAAATTTTCTGAAATTGACGGGTAAAAGTCGACTATGTCAAACGAAATGAAAGAATGCCTAGATTTTTCCTCGATGCTGCCAAACCATCCTATAACGTTTTGCGTGTTTCTCCATTGGTTTACGTTCAAAATTGTCCGAAGTTTTGTGTTTAATTTGTTCAAAATTGATTTACTAATTTTTCCGGAATATATATATATATATATATATATATATATATATATATATATATATATATATATATATATATATATATATATATATATATATATATATATATATATGCATATATATTTATATATATATAGATATCAACAGAATAAAAACCATATGATCAGAGTGCTCAATACCGAAGTAGAGCGGAATAGTAAGATAAAGACAAACTTGGTTTACTTCATATATTTAATCACTACAAATTTGTTTCGTATGGCAGGCAAAGCCTGCCACACTCATCAGGTGATAGTCGCGTCTGATGGTAATGCCTAGGAAATTTGATTCTATTTACATGCGGTTCTTGACGTCAATGGAAAGCTAAAATTACAAATCATTAAAATAGTTGTTGAGTAAATGTTTCCTTCTATGCCTACAAGATGATACAAGTTCATTTCTAGAGTTCAGGGAGCTTAGCTTTGCATGGCAAATGATTAAGTACTTTTCATGTAAACATAAATTACATTTCTTTGTATGACTGGAGTATCCTCTGCATTTCTTGATAATTTTCCATGACATAGCGAAGTCGATCTTAGAGTCCTTTAATTTCCAAATGTATTTACTTAGGGCAGTTCTGTTCTTGTGTTTTGGATCTCGGAATGAATTTGTGTGGTTGTTGTACCTCGTTTTAAACGCGCCTTCGGTTATACCCACGTACGTCTGCTCTTCTTGGTTATCAATTCTTTTTACCGTTGCTTGATAAACAACTCCATTGGTTTGGCATTTCCCAGGCAGTGGGCAGGTATCTTTGTTACGGCAGTTGCAGTTGTCCACGGAGGTTGTGTTGGGCTGGGTTTCGGTGAGCAGGCGCTTGTTGTGGGAAGATATAATGGTAGCGACGTTTGGCATGCAGCTGTAGCTGAGTTTCAGTGTGTTCCTGTTGCATATTTTCCGTAAGGGGTGACTAGGTGGGAAACATTTGTCAATGATCCTTAGGAACTTGCTGCCAATATTTGTAGAAACACTGGTATTGTAGGGAGGGATGAACCACGTGACATTTCTGGTCCTCGGTCGTTTGGGTTTGGGTTGATGTGGTTTGTAATTTAGATTGTAGTCGTAACCGCTTCGCTTGAGGGCTTCTTGGTAAGGTGGTATGGCACGGTCAAAGGCGCTCTTGTCGGAAGAAATGTTGGAAAGTCTCGTGTTGATGTTTTCAGGTATGCTACGGATTATAGGGGGAGGGTGGTTACTGTTGCGATGGACATACTGGGGGACGTTACCGGGCTTCATGAATGGTTTGTAGCTTTCAGAAATCAGATCGAGCGTAATGCCAAGATAATCAACACGTTTCTTGTTCGCCTCGATTGTTAGTTTCAGGTTGTGCTCACTGAAGGTTGTACAAATGTATTTCTTTATGTTCTCAACTCTCTCGGTGTTTTGTCGAATGCGGCTGGTCCATCATCTCTGTAAAGGCCAATGTTGTGTCCTAGTTTTGGGGTTAGTTTTGATAGTATGTACGAGCCAACAAGTTCGCAAGTCTCAGCACCATCAAAGCTGCCCATGGTCACATCGAACAACGAATTTGACGTTCTCTTGCACCACGTAGTATTTGCGTTAAAAAGTAGGGACTTTTTGACTTTGATTATAATGGATTTTTCTTCGTCGGTTATATGATCATACTGTGATCCGAATTCGAGGGCTTCGGTAAGGAGATCTTCTGATATGGAGGGGTAAAAATCGACGATGTCGAAGGTGACGAATGAGTATTGGGGTTTGTTTGGAATCTTTTTGAACCATTCAATGATTGAGCTAGTATTTTTCCACTGGTTCAATTGGGTGGCAGTGACAATATTTGAGTTGATCCGTTGTAAGATTTTCTTGCTGATGACACCGATCTCGGACTTGGTCGGGTTTATTAGTCTACAGGTTGGATGGTTCTGAAAATTTGGCTTGTGGTCTTTCAGAGTCACAAATGCGTTCTTGGCTGCTAATGCGTCGATTCTGTTACTTAGGTTGAGATTTTCGGCGATCTTTTTCTCCTCTGATATTATTTTGTTGGTGGTGTTGCTTGGCGCTTTCTTGTATGACTTCGTTATAGCAGTGTGCATGAGTTGATTGTATGAGTGGGAGTCAAGACGGTAAAAAATTTGTTGTTTTGTCTGCTGGGACCAGTAGTTTGGTGTCTGCTTTGATTTGGGTAGTGTTCTTTGTTAGTCGTTTCTGGAAGTCACAACTTTGGTAATTAAATTCGATATTTGAGGCGAACAAGAAACGTGTTGATTATCTTGACATTACGCTCGATCTGATTTCTGAAAGCTACAAACCATTCATGAAGCCCGGTAACGTCCCCCAGTATGTCCATCGCAACAGTAACCACCCTCCTCCTATAATCCGTAGCATACCTGCATGAAAACATCAACACGAGACTTTCCAACATTTCTTCCGACAAGAGCGCCTTTGACTCTGCCATACCACCTTACCAAGAAGCCCTCAAGCGAAGCGGTTACGACTACAATCTAAATTACAAACCACATCAACCCAAACCCAAACGACCGAGGACCAGAAATGTCACGTGGTTCATCCCTCCCTACAATACCAGTGTTTCTACAAATATTGGCAGCAAGTTCCTAAGGATCATTGACAAATGTTTCCCACCTAGTCACCCCTTACGGAAAATATGCAACAGGAACACACTGAAACTCAGCTACAGCTGCGTGCCAAACGTCGCTACCATTATATCTTCCCATAACAAGCGCCTGCTCACCGAAACCCAGCCCAACACAACCTCCGTGGACAACTGCAACTGCCGTAACAAAGATACCTGCCCACTGCCTGGGAAATGCCAAACCAATGGAGTTGTTTATAAATCAACGGTAAAAAGAATTGATAACCATGAAGAGCAGACGTACGTGGGTATAACCGAAGGCGCGTTTAAAACGAGGTACAACAACCACACAAATTCATTCCAAGATCCAAAACACAAGAACAGAACTGCCCTAAGTAAATACATTTGGAAATTAAAGAACTCTAAGATCGACTTCGCTGTGTCATGGAAAATTATCAAGAAATGCAGAGGATACTCCAGTCATACAAAGAAATGTAATTTATGTTTACATGAAAAGTACTTAATCATTTGCCATGCAAAGCTAAGCTCCCTGAACTCTAGAAATGAACTTGTATCATCTTGTAGGCATAGAAGGAAACATTTACTCAGCAACTATTTCAATGATTTGTAATTTTAATTGTAGTATCAAATTTCCTAGGCATTACCATCAGACGCGACTATCACCTGATGAGTGTGGCAGGCTTTGCCTGCCATACGAAACAAATTTGTAGTGAGTAAATATATGAAGTAAACCAAGTTTGTCTTTATCTTACTATATATATATATATATATATATATATATATATATATATATATATATATATATATATATATATATATATATATATATATATATATATATATATATAGACAATGAAATAGACTTTGGTTACTTCATAAAGTTGACAAGCAATGCTTGCCACACTCGTCAGGTGATGATCGCGTCTGATGTTATGATCTAGGGAAACTTGATATGTATGTTACAATTGACGTGTTAAAGCCAATTGCATGAGTGCTTTAATTAAAAGTTGGCGAGTAAATGTTTCTTACGATGTCTGCAAGCGCTTATTAGTTCGTTCCTTGAATTTAGGGTACCTAGCTCTGGATGACAAATAATAAGAAATTTTTCATGCAAGCACAAATTACATCTCTTTGAGCTACTCTTGTAAGCTTTACACCGTTTTATGACTCTCCATTTTATGGAGAATTTGATGTCGTTATCTTTTAAGTCCCAAATGTACTTGCTGAGGGAAGTGCTGTTTTTGTGTTTGGCTTTCCGGAAAGTGTTGTTGTGGTTATTGTACCGCAATTTGAAAGGGCCTTCTGTTATGCCGATGTAGGATTGAATCTCCTTGTTGTCTTGTCTTTCGATCACGGCCTGGTACACGACTCCCTCTTGTTGGCATTCTCCGTTTAGTGGGCATGTTACTGACTTTCGGCAGTTGCAAGTAGCGGTGGTTGCTGAATATGTTTCATTTCTTAGTAGGCGTTTGTTGTGTGCTGTGATAATACTGGAAACGTTCGGCATAGAACTGTAGCTTATTTTTAAGGTATTTTTGTTGAAAATTTTATGTAGGGTATGATGAGGAGGGAAACACTCGGCAACTATTTTCAGAAATCTTTGTCCCACATTTGTGGAAACGTTTGAATTAAATGGTGGGTTGTACCATGTGATGTTTCGGCTTCTGTTTTTTGCTCGTTTAGGTGGTTGAGGGTTGTAGTTGAGCTTGTAGTCGTACCCGCTTTTCCTTAAAGCTTCTTGGTATGGTGGTACGGCTAAGTCGAAGGAGTGCTTGTCGGACGAGATATTTGATAGGCGTTTGTTTATGGCTTCGGGTATGCTTCGGAGGACTGATGGCGGGTGATTGCTTTCGCGGTTGACATATTGAATTACGTTGCCGGGTTTGGTGTAAGGTTTGTAGGTTGACGAGTTGAGATCTAGAGTCACATCGAGGAAGTTTACGGTTTTCTTATTTGCTTCTATTGTCAATTTGAGATTATGTTCATTGAATGTTTGGCAGATGTATTTCTTGATATTTTCTATTTCTCTGGGTGTTTTGTTGAGCGCCGCAAGACCGTCATGTATAGGCCTATGTCATTTCCGACGACTGGTGTGAGTTTTGACAGCAGATACAAGCCAACTAGCTCGCACGTTTCTGCACCGTCAAAACTGCCCATGGTGACATCAAATAGTGATTTCGTTTCTCTTTTGCACCATGCTGTATTTCCATTGAAAAGTAATGATTTCTTTGCTTTAATGATGATGTTCTTTTCTTCATCTGTTATATTGTCGTATTGGGAGGCGAACACGAGCGCTTGTGTCAAAAGATCTTCGGATATGGACGGATAAAAATCAACAATATCAAATGATATGAACGATTGTGCTTGCTTGTTAGGCACGTTCTTAAACCATGTTAAGACCGCGTTTGTGACCGCGTTTGTGCTCGTATAACCAACTTATAAACACTGCAATCACTAAGTCTTACAAGAAAGCACCGAGCAGCGCTCCCAACCAAATCATTTCAGAAGAAAAGAAAATAGCCACAGGTCTAAATCTCCAGAATAGGATTGATGCATTGTCCTCAAAGAACGCCTTCATTACGTTGAAAGATCACAAGCCGAATTTCCAAAATAAACCGACGTGCCGCCTAATCAATCCGACAAAATCTGAAATTGGCATCGTAAGCAAAGAAATACTCCAGCGTATAAACGCTAAGACGGTTGCAGCTACCAACCTCAACCAATGGAAAAACACAAACGCGGTCTTAACATGGTTTAAGAACGTGCCTAACAAGCAAGCACAATCGTTCATATCATTTGATATTGTTGATTTTTATCCGTCCATATCCGAAGATCTTTTGACACAAGCGCTCGTGTTCGCCTCCCAATACGACAATATAACAGATGAAGAAAAGAACATCATCATTAAAGCAAAGAAATCATTACTTTTCAATGGAAATACAGCATGGTGCAAAAGAGAAACGAAATCACTATTTGATGTCACCATGGGCAGTTTTGACGGTGCAGAAACGTGCGAGCTAGTTGGCTTGTATCTGCTGTCAAAACTCACACCAGTCGTCGGAAATGACATAGGCCTATACATGACGGTCTTGCGGCGCTCAACAAAACACCCAGAGAAATAGAAAATATCAAGAAATACATCTGCCAAACATTCAATGAACATAATCTCAAATTGACAATAGAAGCAAATAAGAAAACCGTAAACTTCCTCGATGTGACTCTAGATCTCAACTCGTCAACCTACAAACCTTACACCAAACCCGGCAACGTAATTCAATATGTCAACCGCGAAAGCAATCACCCGCCATCAGTCCTCCGAAGCATACCCGAAGCCATAAACAAACGCCTATCAAATATCTCGTCCGACAAGCACTCCTTCGACTTAGCCGTACCACCATACCAAGAAGCTTTAAGGAAAAGCGGGTACGACTACAAGCTCAACTACAACCCTCAACCACCTAAACGAGCAAAAAACAGAAGCCGAAACATCACATGGTACAACCCACCATTTAATTCAAACGTTTCCACAAATGTGGGACAAAGATTTCTGAAAATAGTTGCCGAGTGTTTCCCTCCTCATCATACCCTACATAAAATTTTCAACAAAAATACCTTAAAAATAAGCTACAGTTCTATGCCGAACGTTTCCAGTATTATCACAGCACACAACAAACGCCTACTAAGAAATGAAACATATTCAGCAACCACCGCTACTTGCAACTGCCGAAAGTCAGTAACATGCCCACTAAACGGAGAATGCCAACAAGAGGGAGTCGTGTACCAGGCCGTGATCGAAAGACAAGACAACAAGGAGATTCAATCCTACATCGGCATAACAGAAGGCCCTTTCAAATTGCGGTACAATAACCACAACAACACTTTCCGGAAAGCCAAACACAAAAACAGCACTTCCCTCAGCAAGTACATTTGGGACTTAAAAGATAACGACATCAAATTCTCCATAAAATGGAGAGTCATAAAACGGTGTAAAGCTTACAAGAGTAGCTCAAAGAGATGTAATTTGTGCTTGCATGAAAAATTTCTTATTATTTGTCATCCAGAGCTAGGTACCCTAAATTCAAGGAACGAACTAATAAGCGCTTGCAGACATCGTAAGAAACATTTACTCGCCAACTTTTAATTAAAGCACTCATGCAATTGGCTTTAACACGTCAATTGTAACATACATATCAAGTTTCCCTAGATCATAACATCAGACGCGATCATCACCTGACGAGTGTGGCAAGCATTGCTTGTCATACGAAACAGATTTGTTGTGAATAAAACTTTATGAAGTAACCAAAGTCTATTTCATTGTCTATTCCGCTCTACTTCGGTATTGAGCACTTTCTTCATATATATGGTTTTATTTTTATTCCTTGTCTATATATATATATATATATATATATATATATATACATATATATATATATATATATATATATATATATATATATATATATATATATATATATATATATATATATATATATATATATATATATATATATATATATATATTGTTAAGGCGATCAGTAGAAGACATTTTCATATGCTTTAATACGTTTGAAGCTGATCTGACTTTATTAAAAAACATACTAAAATTGAAATCTGAAGAAGGCTAGCAGCTAGCACCCGAAAATTCAGCATTTTAGTTGAACGTTTTTTAAATAGTTTTATGTTTCAATTTTAGTATGTTTTTTAATAAAGTCAGATCAGCTTCAAACGTATATATATATATATATATATATATATATATATATATATATATATATATATATATATATATATATATATATATATATATATATATATATATATATATATATATATATATATATATATATATATATATTTATTATATAGTTGACAGTAAGATACTGAAAATACACCGTAAGATATTTTCCATATCTTCACTAGTGAAGATATCGATCACGTGATCATTTCCCGCCAATAATTTTGTATTTTCAAAATGGCGATGTTTGTAAGAGCAGCGAACCAATTTTTACCTTTGTTTAAAGAAAAAAAAAACTACATGTTTGTGCCGAAAAAAATGGAAATAATACAAGAAAACACTAAAATGATGAACAGATATTGTTTTAGTTTAAATAATATTGAAATAAAGCCATGTTTTTAGCATTATTGATCGAAAATTAATATTACTGACTTGAGTCTTAAATAGTTTACAACTATATAATAAACAGAACATTACACGGCGGTTTGAAGATATGAATTTTATCTTCTCGTGGTGAAACCAATATTTTACTCACTCGCTGCGCTCGTTCGTAAAATATTGTTTTAACCACTCGAAGATAAAATTCATATCTTCGCACTGCCGTGTAATATCCTATATATATATATATATATATATATATATAAATATATATATATATATATATATATATATATATATATATATATATATATATATATATATATATATATATATATATATATATATATATATATATATATATATATATGTATATATATACATATATATATATAGTACAGACAAACATATAGAATTAGAAGCAGATTAGAGAATTGAAAGAAGAAGCATTCCCTAACAGCTAACAACAATGCAATATAGGACAAGATAAATTACGACACATGTTACAAGACAAAACAAACAAATAGACTTCCATGTTCGTGGATCCTCAGCATCATAGTTACTTAAAGCAAATTTATAATATTCATAGAGCCCATTCTTGAAGGAACTAAAAGTGATGTTCTTTTCAGTTAACTTTTTTGGAAGTATGTTCCACACCCTTGTTGAACGAGTGACAAACGATGATGTAAACGTTAAACACTTCGTATCAGTTGATCTTGTAGTTCTTCCTCTGCTCTGTAATTCTGGTAGTACTTGGACATTAATATTTACCATTCCTCGGACACATTTGAAAAAGAACACCATATCGAGATACTCGTGCCAGTAGCAAACAGGGAGAATAAATTTGGTTGCCCGTCGCTGTATTCTCTCTATACGTTTAATCCCCGAGCCAACGGCGCGAAGCGCCGTTCCGGGCGTAAGCCCGGGGCGAGGGTTACTAATTTCGTATTAGGGGAGTTGAAAGTCGTTGCTCGTGGTAGTTAGGTAGTAAAAATGGTATGTCCTCACTGATCTCAACAATATGGCGGACTATCATGAATGGCTAACACTGATTGGCCAGATTTAAAATTTATTGTTTATTGATTAATCACGAATTCAAGTTATTCAACTGTCAGCAAATGTTTAACTTTAGTTAGCTTTTTGTGCTATAATATTTTGTATTTTGGCAAAGCGTTTTGGGAGCTTTAACAACAATTTATTGTTGTAAAAATTAAATAAAAAGCATTTATCAGGTCAACAAATATGGAGTCAAGCAAGCAGCAAAAGGAAAACGAGGAAGCAGAACGTTTAGCAAGGTGAAACGAGCGTAGACGACGACAAAGGCTCGACGAGACTGCCGAAAAAGATTGAAGAGAGATTAATTCGGGGAAAATACAGAGAAGCGCCAACAATTGACTATGGCGTGAAACACAAGGCAAGTTTGTTGATAATGCGTATTTATACTTGTGTTTTAATGCTTTATAAAGGCCGGCGTAGCCGTACTCATCCAGTCTATTCACTGTTTAAATTTCAGAGTAAGTTTATGTTTTGTAAGTGCAAGACTAATTACATTATTAATGTAATTAATAGGTCGTATTTTATACCAAATTTAAGCTTACATTAGGCGTAATAACATATCGATGACAAATGTTGTGCCATTTAAAAAAATGGCAACAAAACAAAGATTAAAAACTCAATATTTTGTCATTTTGAAAAAATGTACAGAAAGAATAACAATTGCCGTGTTGCTATCACTGAGCTTTACTAATATATCTGGAGGAGCGGCTCGGCATGAAAAAGTGTCGCCAAAAACATGGCGGATTTTGGCCTTTGCTGACGCCATATGGTTCCTCAGCCTACAGGTATTTACCACTGACCAACCGCGATCCCGAGCTTTTAAGAAGACCTTTGCCCCCCTGTTTTTTGCAAAAAACTTTTATGGCTTGGTTGTTTTCGGGAAAAAAAATCAAAGATAAAATAGGCTGTTTTTCGCTCGTGGACGCAAGGATTTGTAAAAATAATGTGGAATGTTTCTTCTAGCAGGTAAGAATCTCGAAACTTTCAATTTTATACCGTTTTACGGGCTAAGTTTGCATTTTGATTCCTGAAGTTTACAGAAGTGCGTAAAAATTTTTTGTCAAACGCTGATGCAAAGTCTGTTTATTTATTGGGTATATCGGTATAAACATTTCTGTCTTCAGCATCAGGCACTGACTTTTACTTTAATAGAGCTGTTTTTGATATTATTCATATAGACAACAAGTTATCCTTGATGAATGCTTATGGTCATGTATACATGATTTAATATTTGCAGTTTGATACTGAAGCAAATTATATCACTTGACAGTGTGGAACAATCTCTCTGTGCCTGATAAAAACATCTATGCCTCTGTGACCTCTGTTTGCATAGTAATAATTGTAGATTGAAGTGTAGATAAACAGGCAATTAACTAAGCTTGTTTTTGAAATGCAATGTAGTGTCAGTGGTGCATAAAATAACATTTTAGGTCATGCCTCTAAACCCACAAATTTACATTTTACTGTTTTTTTTTCCTTTTTTTGAGTAATGTGTTTGGTAGGATGCATTATGAACCTCATTTCTTATTTTACTGTCCAACACCTGATGGTTATTCATCATGGGGAGTGCTGCACACTCAGTGGTTTTAATTATTGCCTTGCATGTTTCTATACATCAATTAAACACAAACAAGGTGGTAAATTTGTTTCTCATTTTATTGCAGATTTTAATGAAATGTACCAAGAACTAGAGCAAAACACTCCCACCCTAACTTATTATGTGCTCTACCATGTACTGTCAACATGGATATATGTCATATTATGGGTAATATTTTGTGCAGAGCAACTGTTTTCTCCAAATGTTGCACTAACAATCTATTATCTATACCACATCAAAATTGAGAAGAGATCATAAATAAAAGCCCATTTGGACAACACAGTGATAGTTATGTCATAGTCATAATAGTATACAATGTAGTTTTAGAAATTATTGTAATTTCAGAAAACATCTGCACCACCAATGCAGAGATGGGAGATTCACATCATCCTCTCAACCATCAGATGATTTAGCATTTTTATTATAGTATCAGCATAATATAATATCCTCATGCCACTACAGGGAGCATACATTGCTCAAGTGGAGTTAGGATTTACTCTTGCTAAATGTGGAGTTGGTGTTTTTCTTCAATGACTCATTGTTAGTTTAATAATTACTAAACCTTGAATTTTTTCACTTTAAATATAAACTTTAATATAACTAAGAAGTGTATCACTGTGGATTAGTTTTGTAATAAACAAGAATACATTATTTAATAAGTTGTTAACAAAATTCAAAATCAGTAGAAATCATAAGAAGAAAAGGAGGAGGAATGCACATGATGGATAATGGAGAGATGAGAGCTTCATCCTTTCCACCTCATTGGGGATTTAGATTAGCCATCTTAATACTGTACTTTTATTGTCAGCAGTCAATTCCCTCACTCCATATCATACATATTACAGGTAGTACTCATTTCTTGTGTGGAGTATTTATCTCTGTGGAGTGTTGGTAGTGAAAAATTATACCTTAGTTAATTCAAATAGTTTAAACAAATACAGTAATACATCTTTCAGCTGCATTGTTGTGGAATGGTTTTGGGGTAACCGTAAACAAGTATAATAGTCAGATTATATACTGGTTATTCAAGAAAACGCAAACACAAACTTAAACATAGGGGGAAAAGAGAGAGAAAGCTTGACTCAAGCAAGCATACTTGAACTATATGCTTGAACGTTGTGAGCAAAATTATATACAATATTATTTGGGAAAAAATACTATAGGAGACACAAACACGTGTATGTAAATTGCAAAATATTTGTAAAATGCAAGATTTTCAGTTCTACTATCTACAGTAAACTATTTTAAAACACTCAAGACAGTTAAGAAACAAAAAGCCTTAATTTATATAACGTTCAAATCAAAACAAAATGCCGATGGCATGTAAGCAATTTTAAAAACATTAAAGCATGATTGTAAAAACCAGGCATACAAACATAACCATATAACAAATGTTGATGTACAACAAAGCGGACTTAAAAGACAAAAATACTCGTTCCTAAAAACACGTTATACTCAACAATTTTAGCTGGAAATATTTTGTTTTTTGCTCGTGAATGAAAACCGCAAATTTTTCGGTTTTATACCAATCCAATTGTCCCTTGAAATATTGTTTTTACCAATATATTTCGAGGTTTTTTGTCCTTTCCTGTCCGCGATAACTTGTAAAACTTGCGCATAAGTTTTTCAAAAGTTGGTGAAGCGTCCAGCAAACGTGAAAAAAGCTTTTAAAACCCCCAAAATTTACAGCAAAAACTAATAGACAAAAAAAATTTTTGAAAAGAAAAACAAAAGGGGGGCGTGAAAGGTGAGCCTGCTTTACAATTGAGCCCAGTCAGTGGCAAATACCTTTAGGCTGAGGAACCATATGGCGTGGATCTGGCGTCAGCAGAGGCCGAAATCCGCCATGTTTTTGGCGACACTCCGATTACTGAAGCAAGTATAGGAGCCGCTCCTTCAGATATATTAGTAAAGCTCAGTGGTTGCTATGACAACAACCTATCGAAGTACTTCATGTAATTCCGAAAATATAGTTGCATGCTCTTAGTTAGTGGCGAGGGGTTGCTGCATGCATGTATTTCTAGTTGATATTATTGGTTGTGGAGCCCAAACTTGAGAAGCATAGCACAACTGAGAACAGACCAGAGTTAAATACAATGTACGACGGACCAAAGTACTGTTTATTTCCAACGTTGATCTTCTTATATACCCCAACATTTTGTTGCCGTGAGTACACTGACATTCGATATGCTTAGTCCAGGTGAGATTTGAGAATGCCCACACTCGCAAGTAGCGTTCATGATTTGTCTTAACCAAGACCTTATCTTTTAACTTGTAATGATACTCTACTTTGTTGTATTTTCTTGTTATTCGTAAAAGCTTGCATTTTTCAACGTTAAGATGCAGATTGGCCTCATTGGAGCCCGATTCAAAATGACGAAGGTCTTGTTGTAGCGAAGCTGCGTCAGATATAGAACGAATGACTTTAAAGATTTTTGTATCGTCAGCGAACGTCGTGACAGATGAATTGGCTGATTTTCGTACAGTAAAAACAATAGCGGTCCAAGTATCGAGCCTTGTGGCACTCCGGATGTGACAGCCAACCGTCTGGATGTTACTCCGTGAACCGTTGTCTGCTGGTAACAATTGCTGAGATATGATGAAAACTATTTCAGAAAGTTTCGTGTAGTCGATCTACAAGTTGACAGTGGCTTACTTTGTCAAAAGCCTTCGACATATCTATGTATATAACATCTATTTGTTCCCCGTTATCCAGTTTGTATCCAATTTGCTCAAATACTTCTATTAACTGCGTTACGCATGATTTTCCTGGCACAAATCCATGATGATCTGCATTGTCGGCCTTGATTTGTATAAAAATTATGTATATATTAGAGGTCAAACACAAGCTATTTTATCTGAGGAGTGCTACGTTACAATATAGTAATAAATATACAAAACAAATAGAAACTATATACTAACATATTCATCGTTGTACAAATATATACATAATTCCATAGCTATACAATATTTTATTCACCCATAGCTCGGATGAAGTGTAAAAAGTTTTTTAATCAAATTACCACAACAGAAGGCATATATGGTATCTCAAATTAATCAATGTGCTGTTATACGTATCTTTTCCATTCCTATTAAGTTTTGGTATATTGTAGCGGTACTTAAACAACGTGCGACAGTTAACGTTATTGACATACTTGGGCTAAGTAATTAATTTCTTTCTAGATTGAAACTGCCACATATATTAGTGTGTTTGTCTAAATTGCGTAGCATAAGAATAGTAGGAACATTCCCGAATACCATACAAATGATCTATTTGGTAAAGTTGAGATCATACTGATAAATATATCTCGATGTGGTTGAGTCTAACTATATACATAAAAAGTAAAGAATACTAGCCAAATTTTATACAATCCTGTGACTTATAGTTGTTTTAAGCATTTTCACGATCCGCTGTTCTGCAGATAGCCCACTGCCCCCAGCGAAAGTCCAAGTAAATAGAGATAAAATCCGACGTATACGGGGGGAGAAACAGAAAACAAAATTTTCCTTTCTGCTTGTAAGGTTTCTTATTTTGCGCAGTGGTCGTACAATTTGCATAATTAGCCATGGATATTTGAAAAGGTCATATAGTCGGCAATTATGAATAAATGTTTCGAGATCTTGCTTCAGCTGTATGTTCAAACTGACCGTTTAATTGCCTGTACGACTCAAAAGTCTTACTGTCGTCATCCAGTAAATCACTGTAATGATGGAGGGACGTGATTGTACAAAAACAGATCTACATGCTCTGAATTGATAATAATTGTAAGTATAAGCGAATTTTTTCCCTCTAAATTTGATTAATTATCACGAACATCCCTCGATACTTACAAATTCTCTTACAAAACGATTTAACAATTTATATCAACTATCGCGTACAAACTATAACATTGTCTCAATTTGCTTTTGTGTGATTTTCTCTCGTCTGTATACATCAATATTAACCTGCATGTAGCATTTATGCGTCGTGGTTCAATGACTATCACTTTTCAGTCATGCGTTACTGAAAAACATATCGCAGCTTTGGTTATGCTCACTTTATCATTATCGACAGACGACAGTTTATCTTTACAAGCGATAAATGAAATTTGTCTTGATAAGTGATCTCATCTGTGTGACAGTGATTTTAATTAGATTTTAATCGGCTGCATGGAAGGTTCAAAGATCTGAGACATATTAACCACTTGTAAATATAAGGGGTGCGGCAACTCGAGCAAACGCCTGCGTGTGATAATTAAATCTTACTTTCATGCACCACGGCCTTATGGGTATACCTGAAATTCTCAAATACATCTTTACAGTTGCGTTTGACAGAATTCTATATCGTCTGACAAACGTGTGATACAAGAAACGGCGCGAATCGAAGCGGAACAACCGTGACACTGAACGCAGATATGGCTCAGAGGTTCAACAAGTGATACAGGAAAGAATCACGAGTAGACAGAAGCAATCATTTCTTTCATAACTTCGTTCCCACGTTTTTACATAGGAGTTATATATCTGTGCTACGCCCTCTTTTCGCCAACATAGACAAATTTGGCTAACGTTTCTACACAACCGATTGACATTTTGAGAGCACTAACCCATTCTCGTTCCCAGCAACTTTCAACCGTGCGCGACCGCTAAAGGCGCTGGACAGTGGACACTAGTTTTAGGCTTACAATATACGCGTGCTAGCAAATCAACAACTTGTAGAGGAACAAAATGGGAAAAAGACGAATAAATATTCTTGAATAGAACACTCCTTGTTGTGCTATTTTTCGGTGCAATTTATACCGGAAGACATAAAAGTACTTGTACATTTCAACCAATTAGGCGTTATGCTGAACAACTAGCCCACCAGATTTCTCCCTCAGGCCATCAATCCCCTAAACGTCCACGAATGAACGAGTGAGGAATGCTCGAATTGTTTTGTCGTGTCTATTGCATGGATTGTATTGGACGGGAGACCAAGTCAATGGCTCGACTCATTACAGTACTGAATCACAGTCGAGATTATATCTCTATAAGTCCACCAGATAAGTAAGTTAGGATTTTTTATATTTTGACATCTCAAATTTCGTTATTTTTTTGCAGAAAACGAAAATGCTGGAAAGAAATCGTATACTAATTTCAATTATCCTCTTTTTGCTGATTTTGATTCTTCTTTGGATATGTGCGAGATTCATTCTTCGCAAGCTGAGAACAGATTGTTGTGACCAAGAACATGAGAAGAAAGATGGTTCAGAGAGAGAGATAATTCATGTGGATGATAAAGTTCAAATAGACTATTCATTTGAAATTGTGCAGCCAGAAATAATGGAAAAAGCTACCAATTACAATTCCTTCGATGATGATAAGTACATGTATACAGCTAATTCAATTAAGATTGTCTTTTCAAAAGGGTAAACTGTGAACTTTGAGCGCGCAAAGGATGATGGATTATTGTTTGTTTAGGCGTTGATACTGAGTGAACTACATTTGTAGCAAGTAAATTTGTCGTAGCAAGTGTCCTAAGTGCCCTCGATGCTGTTCCAAAGAAATGATTTTGATTTTAGAGGTGAAATAAGGATTAACCCGTTATCTCTTTTGCAAGGACAACCTTTATTGAATTTGCTGTATATACATCATGAAAGTTTTTATTTTAGCTGAGCTACCTCAGCTTCTCACATTTCGCAGTTAAGTCGGAAAAGAATGAAGGAAGTTAAAAAACTCTAAAGTCTAATACTAACTGATTTCAAAAGAGATTGGTCAGGCAGCACCTAGGAAACTTCTTTCATTTATTTGAGGTGCTACTTCATTCAAACTCTCTCCTACCCCCACATGCAGTTCAGCTCTGGGAATATTGTTGTCATCTATAGCAATATGATGATATACAATAACAATATAATGATTAGTTATGCTACTAACTGTATGTATTACCTAGTTTATATAAGAAGTCAAAGCTCAAGAACAGATATCTGGAAGGAATAATGAACAGCCAGATAGACAGTGCGGATGAAATGTCTGTCATCTATGATGTAAATAGCGATATTGAGGTGATGGAATATCTACTATAGATATATGGAATATCTATTTTCATTACGAGCTTTCAATTAAGCTACACCTCACATTTTAGCGTCCTTTAGACTTTTATCATTTACCGGTCGAAGGCTATAGTCTGATAGCAGAAAGCTCATAATAAAAATAAATATTTTAAAGTCAGAGAGCGTTTTCTCAATTTGAATATGAATATCTACATGCAGTTAGTTTAAACCACATTCACGCGGTGTTGTAGCACCACTTTTATCGTTCACGTTGGGCAACCAGGGTTCACGCCTAGGTCACACCACCATCAAAAAAATTGAGGAGAAAGGGCGGCCTTTGCAATGATATCTCTAAATGGCAAGCCCTTCGCTTTTTCTCGGATAAGGACGTTAAACCGTCGGTATTGGGGAATCCCTCCCATCAACTGGGTAATAGCCGGGAGCCCGGTTGTTCGAAGCCCGTTTAGCTTAAACGACGAATAGGTAAAAAATAGCCAAATCTGTGCATTCATTGAATAGTCAAATTCAAAATACATACAACTAAATAAGATATAAAATAAACGGAAGCGTGATCTAAATTTGACTTATCCATGCACTGTTTAAGCTAAACGCCGTGCGAACAACCGGCTCCTGTTGGGTAAATCCACACACCCAAGAGTAAGGAACAGAGAACATTGAGGCTAGTGCATGACCACTAATTTAGAAGTCAAAAGCAGCTTGGTCAGGATGACTAAATTAAGCCCCGACAAAGTGCTCGAATTTTTTGCTTATAGTTGCTACTTCAGGCATAATTATTTTCTTAGATGTTTAATCTACTGTCGTCGCAATCTGAAATATCTCTGTAGACATAGACACATGCAGTGGCGTAGCCAGCGTCGATAATTGGAGGGGCGAATATTCATGAATTATGTTTTGCATCATAAATTTCTTTTGAAATCGATTGTTTTTAAGGTCTGTGAACACAAATATATGAATATTCGCCCCTCCAATTATCGAAGCTGGCTACGCCACTGGACACATGTCTATGAATATCTCCATTTATAGATTCTCGCCAATGCCAATGGCATTTCCAGAGTCTATTTTGCAAATATATTTGAAATATGTCTGAATAGTTGCAATTAATATATCTGTACTGTAGGACCCTCGCTCGTAAAATGCTTAACTTAATTCAGTAATTTAATTTTTCCAGAGTGATCAGCAAAGACAAATAAAAAATATAAGCGCACGTTTTGCGAAGTACTTGGACAATGTACCCAGTGATGAACCGGTGATATTAGTATCATTGCATTATATCAAAGACGAAGAAAATATGGTGTTGGCCATTATCAAAGTCGCGAATCTTAAACTCCTCCCCAATAATAGAGCGCCAGGTATATTATACACCTCATTTATTGTTTCTTTACTGAACTATCTTGGTCCCATTTCTAATATTTTGTCTAACATCATTGTGATCTGAATCATACAAGAGAAATGTCCCATCCCCAATTCTTCACTACTAGTTATGTTACTCTATGGATGCACAATGCAATGAAATTTTATTACAACATGTTTGCTATAGAAATAGCCATGCATACTGTATGTATGAATATCAATGTTGATTTAGTTCTTCAATCACAATTTAATCGCATACTATGAATGGTTTTACTCCATTTTAGTCATTATATGCGTACCATGTATTTCAATATAGTCTTTTGTATCAATATATTTATTATATTATATATTAATATATTATTTATATGTATGATTTATGTATTAGCATAATATCATCATAAAAGGTGGTTTCAGGCTTCAGTCACGTTTTTTTTCTTCTTTCTTCTCTGTAGATCCTTACGTTAGAGTTGACGTGTGGATAGGGAAGAAGATAAAGCTTAAAAAGAAAACGTTTTTCTTAAAGCAAGAACAGAATCCAATTTTCAATCAAAAGATGGAGTTTCATGTTTCAGGCAAGGATCTCGAAAATGTGAAAATAGTTTTGACCATTGCAACGTATCTTTTCGCTCAAGATGGCAGTCTACAACATGGAGTAATGCCTTTGCATAAACTAGAGATTGGTGAGAAATCTACTGGCTCTTGTATGGAACATTGGAGAACTGCCATAACCGTGAACAAACCAATAGCAAAGTGGCATGATTTCTATTGATGGTAACATTAACAAGCAAAGTAGGAGATCTTGCTAATTACAATAAAAAATTACAACTCCTTACAATCACAAAATAACATTAATGGCACTAATGTCACATGCATAGATATACATAACAATGACAAACTATTTAGTACATGTACAATTAACGGATACAGGTAATTAGTTGAATTGTCCACGGATTTGCAAAGCAACATGCTTGAGCTTGTGTTGGGAGATTTTTGAATTACTTGCTGTTTCTATAAGCTTGCAAAGAACTTTACAGTCAGTGATTTACTATCCTCACAATGTTTCTAATGTCTGAGTTGAAAATTCCTGATATTTTGGATGGTAAGAATGATTTAGTTGATCGTGTTATCAAACTAATAAAATGAAGTATTTTTATTCAAATATTTATTAAACTGAATAGGTAGTGGATACTGTGTCAGCATTTCGTCTAACTAAAAATGTACTATAGTGGATTCTGTCGTTAGTTTGCCATAAGTCAGTATACCAACTGAAGTTGCATTTAACAGCATTTACCTTTACCTTTTTACCCAATGACCTCCTCGTTTTCATTGTTTTATTTTGCGTAGCAGACCTCTAGCGTTAATTTAACGAAATAACGCCTAAACCTTATCAAGAGGCAATTTATTTGACTAAGCTCCTTATATACAATAATATTTTATCTGTACTAGAAAGTTAGGAGACGTCGAATCAAGATCACAAGTGTTTCTATGATGAAAATATTTCTACTCTCCAGTACGTAGTGAAAGAGCAGGTAGTGAAAAAACCAATATCTTGTGATTGTTTGCATCGTTTAGTAATTTTTAAACAGAAGTATTGTTGCACAGTACAATCTTTGAAACAATTTTGAAAGTAATAGCTAACTTGATACGACCGAGACTTGCCCAAACACGAATATTAAATTACTCATGTAGGCGTGTGGAAATTAATTCCTACATCTCACGTTTGACAATCAATATTTCAAAATTTAATCTCGATGCAATTAGCACATTTTTATTAGTTTTGTTTTAACGATCAGAGCATTAGCATGGATATGCGATATAGAAGTCAATGTATTTCTTGGACTGTTTGCATGCGCCAAACACTGATTCGTGAGATTCAATAATAGCTCTGTTTCAATCATACGGCACTGCTATACGTTATAGCTGGGTGAAAGTTACGTTTAGGTATTCTAAAAAGAATTAGAACAGCATATCTTTGAAATAATAAAATACTTCTACAAAACCTAGCTTAAGGACAAGACATACTTGCACAACTTTTGAACGCAAAAATCGACACGATTGGATCACTGGATCAAATTGATGTTCACCGTATTTTCATCTTGATCAGGGTTTACAAAAAACAAAGAAACTATTGATACTGTAACGTCTCAAAAGTAAGCTACTCGAAAGTCAGCGCCTTTTCAACATTTTCTAGACTTTCAATACTTGCTACTTGAAAGTAAGCGGCTCCCCCTATGGTTTAGAGAGTTCGTTTGCTTATACATTACATTTTAATGTTAATATACAGTATTTAAATATATGGATCACATATAAGGATTTATAACTTGGCCGATAGTGAAAATAACAACAAGAAATAAGCGCCCCTCAAAATTAAGAGGACTTGAGCTGCCACTAATTTCGACAGTAAGCAGGGCGTTTACTTTCGAGACTCTACCATGTATACTTTTTTCAGTGATCTCAAATTATTTAATGTGTGTAGCAGGAGTCTTATTAGCTTACATATAATTTGGGTTTAGTGACAGTGTGGAACATTTCAAATGGGTACATTTATGTAAACTTAAATGAGTGATATACAGGCTAGATGAGGCTATACAGACTAGATAATATGAAAAAGCGGTAACAAGGATAGACGTATGATGACGTGTACTTGTTTGAACAAAACCCCCCTCATGTAATGCACATTTTTATTCCGTATATAAAATGGTTTTCTTAACCAGAATTGATAATTTAAATCAAATCGTGTACAGATCAATTGAAAGGTGGGACTTATTACAGAATACATAATTAATGAATGCCGGGGATTCTGTAAGAAGTCGCAAGGGACCCTATTTAAGGGCGGATTTGACTTAAGCTGACTTTTTCATCACAATATTTACTAGTTGGATAGACAAGTATTCTGAAACTTGATGTCGACCTTTCCTGCAAAAGCCATATATCATGTTCTATGAATTCAAACAGTGAGGTCAATATATGGCCTTAGCCTATTGTTGAAAATTTAATCTTTAATTCAAGATAACATCTGCCATCGCAAGACTCAAACAAATTTTGAAATGGGATTTCCAGCATATATAGTTTGCTAATTTCTTGTTAATATCACTAAAAGGATTTATAGGAAAGATTATATGTTACATATACTATTAGATTTCACAAGATTAAACTCAGCCTACTCTTTTAATTTTTAATTTTTCATTTCGATGTTCTCACTCTTTAATCACGGCTGTCATCGATGTGAGTGTCATTTGCAAATTCTTCAATAATTTATGCATGGAGTGCAGAATTCAATTTAGGTTGAGTAATTATTTCCTCGTTCCCAATTTTCATCTCGCACGTATTTGTTCATCGCATCGATCTTGTATTGGACGAATCAAAGAATCTGTTTCTATGTGTTTTAGCAATCTCCGGCTTTGCCTAGTATTATTTATTGATCAAATGAAGGCCTTGTTTTTAATATTTAATATAATGAAGTCGATTCTCGGGCCTCTATATATGCATAAAACAATTCGCATGATAATTTGCCGCGATCATCCCACGCACGGACAATTGTTTTTCTTTCTTTTAATTTTTGCACTCGCCACAATTCAGTAACAGCTTCAGCCGACAATAACGTATTAATTACAGGCAGTGTATATCCTAGTTCGACGTGAATAAATAGTATATTCTCACAGAGCGAGTTAACATTTACACGCTTCGTTCAATTCACTACATTAAAGACAAATACAACAACCTCTTTCAAAGATATGATACTTTGAAATAATGGCCCTTATCGAGAGGTAGGTAAAAATATTACTTAAAAGTATACAAACATCGTAGCGTTCCCGTCAAACCACACATGTCTGCTTGTGGCTTTGAATAAATTTTCAAGGCAATTGAACAGGATTGAAAACTATTAGATAATTTTATGCACAATAATATTTAAGTTATTTTCAGACTGCAGAGCGTATACATGTATAAAGTTTTCGAGATGAGCGAACTATAATCTACCAACAGACGGGCAACAGTTGCTGAAATTCGAAGGACGAGAGGACGTCGGCATGATTTGACGATTTGCAGTTGAAAATTTTTATTTTAAAAGATTGTTTTATAGCAGCAAGAAATTTCGCTCCTGTATACCTGTTTTTGCGTGCAATACTAAATGCCGTGGACATGCCAAGACATAGCCAGTAGACCTTATGCACAAATATACACAGCTTCAATACAGCTGGCAGAAATGAATTCAATCACTATATAAATTAGATAAAAAAATTCAATGTCAACTAAGATTTTCATACAGAAAAGTCTATCCCATGTATAAAATATGCTATATCCGATTTTATACTTTTTTTATTGTATAACTTTAAGGCTTAATTCCATATTACTTTAATACCATACATGTTATATATAGTCCCTGATTGTCTAGGCCCTATATAGTATTATTTCAAGAAGACATGATGAGGGCTTATTTCAAAAGATTTCTCACAAATTTGTTTCGTACGGTCTTTCGTACAGTCTACTGAGCACTCGATCAGTTCACATGAAATGATACTGACACACACACACGCACACGCACACGCACACGCACACGCACACGCACACGCACACGCACACGCACACGCACACGCACACGCACACGCACACGCACACGCACACGCACACGCACACGCACACGCACACGCACACGCACACGCACACGCACACGCACACGCACACGCACACACACACACACGTGTGCATAAGCTTGATGTGGTTTGCTGCGGTCACTATTAGTATTAAAAAGCTATATACGCCCAATTGCAAGAAAAAACCTTATGGGCGATTTTAAGAAACCAAGACGAAATAAAAAAAGAATACTATTAACAATCGAGAAACGTCCATGCAAATAATTCATTCATGTTAATAATGGTTAAGAGACAATTGTATCGTTTGATCGAAGAGATAAATGTATCGTTTGAACTGATGAAAGCCATATATATATATACAGGGCCTGATAATTTAATATAGATTTGCTATATTATAACATTGCAATTATGAATGCTATTGGTGATCAAACAGGGATTCCGAATTTCGGGGTCTCTAGTTTCAACTGTTACTGTTGTTACTTTTACTCTTTTGCCCACCAAATGGGATGCCGAATTTTGGGGTCTCTACTCAACGCCATTTCACTATGTTGTTACAATTATTCTACTGTGGTTTCTTTTTCGGGTCATACCACTATATGCTGTTACAGATAATGATGAAATATCTGAAATTAGTGAAAATAAATTGCAATTCCAGAGAAAATCGCCTAAATTCTTGGGCAAATCAAAGCTATTGCTTTAATGGGGAAAGTGGGTGTGTAAATATTCATATATTCGTGTTTTGCCTTACTAATTTCTTTAAACTTTATTAGAAATGATAGTCTGACAGAACATGAATACATGAATGTTAACCCCCCCCCCCCCCTCCCAATTAAAGCGCCACCTTCGCACACGCCTATTACTTAGGAGGCGTGAATTTTGACTCACGTCTGTATGAAGTTTCTTTATGTGGAACATTAATCATTGAGCAATATACAGTACAGGGTGAGTAAAGAATTGCACCCTGAATTTCCTAAATACATCTCACGAGCATACTAGGCATATGAAAAAAGTGCACTATTAATTCTATTTAGTTAACGTCCGTCAAATTTCAGTCGCTATGCTGTTAATTTGAGTATGAAAAGACCTAAATTTAATATCTACTACACCAGTCGGGAAGATATTTAATTTTAAATATTACGTAAGAATATTGTTTACCACAGTATAGCGATAAACAGTGGGGGCACTCAGAAATGCAAAGAGCTGCCCTATATTTTGCAGTTTACTGACTGCGACCAGTCGATTTAGCGTTCTTATTGGCCAGAAAATGCAATTGACTGGCTGGCATAATGGTAATGATATGCGTAATGCAATATGCGTGGGCAAACGAACTACGAATTGAGTGACCCCACTGTCCATTCCCTATACTGTTTTATACCACATATCAAATACTGATCAACGGTTCAAATTATCTTTTACTTGATTAAGTTTACTTATATTTATAAAAAATATCCTGAAGATGGAATATTTAAGGCATCCATAATGCTAGAAAATTTCCTGGCACACGACCAATATTGGAGGTGGAGTCAATATTGATATAATAATTCCATGTGAAATGCACAAGGAAGGACTGCATGTGATATTTCAAACATATAGTGGTTAATTTTAAAGTAATATGAATAGTAATAGGGAGTTTGTGATAAATGATAATTATTCATTAATGTATATGCGGTATGTGTAAACTCGTTCCGTTTGAATTCAGCTCAATTGTGCACAAATCCTTCTGAGATTCATTTAAACTTATCATTCGCCAGTAGCCATGCAAGCCTGCTATATCTGTCTATTTGTGTTTTATTCACCATTCCAAAATATTATGAGTATATTTTATAGAAAAAACTAACCTAAAGTGAATGATATATAATATGTGGATACTAACTGACACTACAGGTATATGTCGAATATCTTTCGCTTCGTTGACTTTACTAATTATCATGGAGAACACGCTCGAACAACTTTGCATGCAGACAGGGCATAGCGGAAGATCCACCATTCAACAATCTTGTTTTGGTCGTTTAGTGTCTTGCATAGTTCCAGATTAATTGCCTCTTAAATAGACCAACATATTCTGCATTCAAAGTATACATTCATGAAATAAATCATTGACTTGATGACCATATATTCTAATCTTGAAAAGAAATGAATCATATGGGTAAGTGAAGCATGTAAATCGTAAACTAGAGGCAGATCGTATAGTATTATAAACTCGGATTGTAGACAGGTGATCTGCAGTGTTTGTGGGCCTTTATAATGAATTAACAATTGCAATGGTTACTCCTGCTTCAGTCAGGTAATATGACAGCTGTATATATAGATATGTGAATTAATTAAGGTTTTTTAAGGGCCAGTTACTTTGGCTCGGAGGTAGACAATTGATATTTTGAATAGACACAATAGTTCGCACTTGTTGGTGAATTGTTATTTCTGCTGTCTTTTCATGCTCTTATGCTGAGAATGTGTTGCAGCTTAATTATACAGATCTCTAATCATGCGAACTCACTTCCTGTGTTAGTATGTCAAGATACACTTGTAAACCATGATATTTAGTCAAAAACAAAATAGGACATTTAAAGGTTGCAGTCTGAATATATTTAGATGATTTATTGATATAAATATAATATACAATACGTGCACCCAACAGCCATAAGACACAACCGATTTGAAGCCTTCTTGATTATATACACTAGTTAAATATTATCTCCTTACAAATTTGACTTGGTATAGTGAACATACTAATGCATGATAACAATTCCATTCTCAGTTTTGTGACATGCATGCAAAGTCTACACCCCAGCATGTATGGTGTGAATAAATATACAAGCTATACGCTTATCCCTAATGCAGCATCAATAAAATTCTCAGAAAGACTTTCTCTTTGCTAAATATTCAAATATAAAAGTGCCGACATCATTCTGCACAAAAACAACCCGAATATTTTATGGCCGAGGTACAATTTTCATACTAACTGTGTTCTTTAACTTTCTTTCCTCAGCTTCTTTTGAGCTAGCATGCACTTTTTGAAATATACATGCAAACATGAGCTAGCGGACTATATATATATAAACAAATTACTCAAATTCATTAATTAATCAACCTTGAAACGAGCTTAAGTCTAATAGTAATACATCAAAGAGAAGGAGAACTATTTTATTTGTAAATAATAATAAAATATTCGAATTTTTTCGCGACAATTATTGCAATATTGTAATAATGTTCAGTACAAATATATATAATTAAACACAGAACACGCGTTGAAGTAAAACATGGCTCAATTTATTTTTTCCGTATTAATATCAATAATATGAACGATAGCAAGAAAATGAATCACAATTCATGTATGTCTATTATTGTTTAAAATTTTAAATTTTCTGGTCTTGCATATGGACCACGAGTCGAAATTTTTTTAAGGTGAAGATGATCCAAAATGTCGTTTGCACTGGATAAGATCATTAAGTCGTATAGACGATTTTCTTTCAATGAGGAGCGCAGATAGCCTTGACCAACCTTGACTTACTGAAAGAACGTTCGTTGCTTGCGACGGATACTGGAATGGTCAACGCTAATTGGTAAGCTTCTGGCAAGACTTGGGTGAAAACGTTGCTTCCCTAGACGGTCACTCATTTTAGCTTGAGCACCATTGTATGCTCTTGACATAGAAGCAGTCGTATCGCAGCACTGAAATCGTGTACCTGTGAGAGGAATACGTAAATCAATCAACATATTGAAAACTCTTTTAGCAAAACCGTCTCCTATTTTGTCTTTTATTTCCGATATCTTCGAAACTCGTTCTTGAATTTCAAACTGCCGGTTAACTTAGCGAATTATTAGGGAAATCTGATCCAAGTGGCTGACATAAGGTGTTGCGTCGCCCATTACTGCACAAACACCAGATGATTGTATTTGTTCTATTAACATTTTACGTGTTTCATTGGCTAAGATGTTGATAAATTCATTCTGTGCATGAAAACTCAAGTGGGAAACAGGTATTTGCGAGAGCTAGCATTAGCCACCAGCTTCTGAGAAATGGAAGCCAATAGGAAGTTACCATCGTCGTCATCATCACCACCGCGGAATGTTGTAGCTTGTTAGGGCAAGTACTGGCAACAATCTAAAAGGACATTTATGACTTTTCTGTTCTGAAGCCGTTCTTGTATCATCTGCTCCAGACTTTGCCTTCCAGCGATACTAACGACCACATCAACATGATTGTTTTCCCGGTTAAAATATTCCAGTCGAACAGTCGTTCTGCTGCAAATTTATGCGACGTGCTGGTAAAATGCTCTTGAAGTTTGTTTTGTCACGGCTTTTCATTTTATCCTGACGATTGACACCAGCATTTGCACTTGATCAGTTGCTTTCGGCTGTACATTCTGATTCCGCTTCGTCATCAAATAAACTGCAGGCAAAGCAATATACTCTGTCTAGTGAGGAACTGTAAAACATAAACATTTCTTTACAGTAACCTTTATCTTCAAAGGATTCGCGCAATGTTTCCCCTTCTATTAGTAACTCGATGATCTCTCCTATCATGCCAGCTAGTTCATAGTCTGCTTTGATATCGGACGAATTTTGATGTCCACTCTCTGTCTGAGGCTCCGGCTCAGGCAGGGTCGTTTGACAAGAATTACCACGATCTCCTCGACTGCTTATGTAGATACTAATATCAGATGAACTAACTTCCCCGATATCTGAAAACGTTTCTACGAGAATCGTTTCTTCGAAATTGTCAAATTTTTGACGTTATTGTTGCCTATTTTTTAACGATATTTCTGATGCATTCTTGCCGGCTTATCAAGGCACAATTATTTTTAATAAACTTCCTAATGACCTAAAGACTGAACAGTCATTATTATGTTTTAAAAATGCATGTAAGAGCATAAACTTAGATTTTTAGCTCTATTTTAATCTGCCATAACTAAGATTTTGGTTTTTATATATTTTAGTTTTAGAAGATAATATTGCATATAATCTTAGATTTAGCTTTAAATAGGTAATGACTTATATGTTATTTGACAGGACCTTGATTGATAACAGCATCTTTATGCTGAACAAGTCATCCTGTATAAATAAATGAATTATTATCATTATTATTAAAGTATAAATAATATATAAAACAAATCCAACCTAGCTAGGCAAACATAGTAATGTTTTTTCCCGCTGTAATATATGACATGTATGTTATTTGTTATATTCGAAACATAATCAATTACAATATTTACAACTGGAGTTGAACAGTTTACGCACAGTAAACAAGGTAACGGTTTTACCGACGGCTCCGTAAATTACCGACGGCTCCGTAAATTGCCGACCGACTCTGGGTTTTACCGACCGTTCAGTGGGAGGGAGGGAATGTTACACTCCCTACACCCCTCCCGGACGCTAAGCCCATGGTCACTACACTGCACATGTGACAAGATATTACAGCCAACAATTATTAGGCACTTTCCGTGGATGCAGGCTTATTATACAATCGGACAATGTTTTAAACGTCTATTTGATTTCTGGATTGTATGCGGATAGCATTCAAAAGCTAAGTAGTGTGCCTCTGATGAGTTTTTTAGCATATTATGAGATTTAAGCTAGAACAAAGAAAATGAATGGGTTTACTGAATAAATTAGATTCAAAGAAACTAGCATGGTTCTCTTTTTAGCATGGGTCATCATTTCTTTTCATCATAAATTTACGTAAAAATGTAGATTTATATATATTAGGGTTATCTAATCTATAACGGTTACGTACGTCATTGCCAAGTTGTAATCAAACAGCCAAAAACAAAACAAAAAGATAACTAGCTGTATTTTGGTGTGTCTTTGTTCACAGTAGCAACGCTTCGCGCGCGTAAAACATTCCTCATAGCAAAAACGTAAAAAAAATTTATTTCTTTCGCAAATTATACGATATGGTAACAGGAATACTCCGAAGACGCTCAATTTCCTAGCAACTTAAAACATAGGCTCATATGAAAGTATTCGTATCCGGTGTTCTTTCAAAGTTTTGAAAGAGAAACTCTTCAAAAGAATTTAAGCAATATATGTTTTCAATATAAAACACTTTATTTCTTTCATTGAGCCTAACAAAGTATCTTATTTACTTTTTCAGGCCTTTACAACCACTAGTTTAGCAATTGGATGTGGTTTTTGCAAGCGTCGCAATTTCAATGATGATATCACTGTTATGTCTGCGGTTCATGAATGGTATTCTGGATTGGGGAGATAAGCAGGCGGACTGTGCAACTCATATTCTCAATGGAAATTATCAGAGAGTAGATACTGAGACAGTGAAGAATGAGAAGTTTAAAAAACCACATGCAGCTATCACTATTCACACTATTCAACCTCATGGTAAAATAATGAGAGAAGAAGAAAGTGATGTGCCGTATACTGAAGAGAGTGATATGGAAATTGAGGTGAGTTATGTTTGTGATAGTGACTTTGGTTTAGGTGATGATTACTATTTTTTTATCATATTTGTGCCATGTGTGTACATTGAAGTACAAAGACAACGTATTATTTACAACATGAGCGGTCGTGTTGTATCAGATTTACAAGCTCGAGCCGGAGGCGAGTGTTGTATGTCCGACACAACACGAACGCGAATGTTGTAAATGGTTCATGGAACTCCATGCAATTATAGAGATCTATTGAAAAGTAATTTGAGAATACATCTCAGTATATAAGTCGATGAAATCAAAGTCAGAGTTATGTCAGGAGAAATCCGTATCACATATACAGAATCCTTCACGTTCATGATTTATTTTGTGGTTTCTTCATGAATTATTTGCGCATTTCACAAATAATCAATAATACTACTGCATGTCCTCGCTTTCTCACTAACACTTTTTTCTATATATTATTCGAACAATTTTTAAATTCCTATAATTCCTATCATGGAATTTTCCACCTACAAAAAAATTACTTACCACATCTTTCTAATTGGTTTTAGTACATCTATCCAATACAAAGATTAATCTCCAGCAAGGAAGATCTTGGAAAATTGTATTTTTCATTGGTTTTGCAGTCAAATCTTCCAAGGTACGTTTGTCCTTTAGTGCTATGCCCCCAAGTTGCGTCGCTGTGGCATGCAAAGTGCAGTTTAGCACTAGCTGTATATACTATCCCATTAGAGCAGAGCACTTGAAAATATTATGGATCTCAGCGAAACGTTTAATGTTAATTCAGTTTAATTTCAACACAATGTATATCAAGATACATTGCCATTGGTAAACGACAACTTGTTTTAGCATTATGATCTTAAAAATTTATACTATACCGACCAATCGTGTTAAAGAAAATTCGCAACTTTTATAACATGGAGCTCCTGGACAAAGCGGTCTAATTTAGTTTAATATTCAAACATTTATTCGTTTATTCAAATATTAGCACAAACAAAGATAATCTCCAAAACAAAATTTGACTACTGAAATGAAATACCTAATATATTTTCACATTTTGATACGGTGATATGTTTTGTTTTGTAGTTCAAAATTAGTTGTAAATCTCCTCAAAGCTGATGAATTGCCAGAGGCTAAGGATGACCATCCAAGAGTTTACGTTACAGTTAAACTCTTACACAACAACAACATCAAGACAGCAAATGAAGAAATAAAGTCGAACGTTCAACAAGGCACATACACACCAAACTTTAACGAGAGATTTGAGTTTGACGTATCGAGTATGAACATCCAGGAAACACTTCTACGGTTTATAATATGGTATGTGGATAGCTTCTCGCAAGGAGAGTGCCTGGGAATGGTGGAACATCATCTAGATGAGCTGATGAAAGAAGAGGTTACCTTAAGTAAAGAGATGGTTATTTGTAAAGATATACAACGAATATCTCGGGTAAGGAATATCACCATTATACAAGGATCGGACGGGATCAGAACAGAAATTTATTCACCTAACTTCATTGTGTCCCAATTTGCGTCATAATAACAAAATGAAACATTGAAACGAATGAACTGCCCGTACTGTTGACTAACTCATTAGCTTCACTGAAGTCGTGTTAGTATTTAATGCAAAATTAATAGAATTAAAAGGGACTTGAATGTGACTGGACCACAGTATATGTACAAGAGTGAAACATATTCTTTCACGAAAACATACATAAACTGCTAGTTGTGTGTTTGCTATGCTCGATATCATCATGTTGATATGCTGCTTTAAACCGTGTAGTCTAATTCTTCGTTCCAACCCTCAATTATGTGGGCCTACAGTGCTATTTCTGATGTCATTGCCAGGTTTCTACTTTTGCCTTTGTGTGAATTTACTGTGATAGGATAAGCTCAGATAAGATTAATTAGGGACCTGTCAGTATTAATAAAGAGTTGGATAATGATTGCAGCTGAATAGAATAGTGAAAAGGTTGGATTTAGTGAAAAGGAAGGTTTTTATAACTTATAAAAAAGTAAAGGTTTAACACTGCATGTACTTAATATTTCGTAAGTAAAACATAATTTAACTTTTGATGGGTACTTTAGATGCCAAAGATTTCTTCCGCTCCTTTTCTTTGATATAAATAGAGATAGCAAAAGTGTATTTATTGCAGTCCAAATTGTGACAACACGCATGACTTATTGGGAAGAACGTTTAGAGTGCTGTTATAAGGGTCGTCGAACTGAGCTGCAAGATGTTTTAGTAAATATAGTTTTAATTTTCGTATTAATCCCCCCTGTCTACTAAAGCCTCCCTTTATTCACACCCACAATACAATAGTCAATGATAAGATCTGTAGGGTAATAGTTGTGGTAGGATTGAGGAAGTAATTTTCGCAACTATTTAATTAATATTTCATCCTCACAATATGTCAAAGCGTACTGAACTGAACTATTGCAGCAAATATCGAGAAATCGTCTTGGTCTCTGCTAAGACGCTCTTTGTTTTATGAACCTTCGGTTGTTATGACTACTCGTCTTTCAACTAGTGGGTTCGATTCTCAGCTGGGCTTCTCAAAGTAAATCCATGTCCTCGTGCGAAATGAGTAATATGCTAACACTCTGCCAAAAATCGTGGAGGGTTTCCTCCTGGTACATCGGCTTCCTCCCACGGCGAATGTTGACAGAATGGGTTAGATAATACGGTTCAACAAGTAATGGGCATTTGCTGTTGTGGTGACTCTGTCCTTGAGGCGCGCTAAATTAAAAGCAAATTTTAAAAATTATATATTTTAGGATTTTCAAGATCACATTGTCAACAGTATGTACGAGCATTACGGTGCTGTATTAGTTTCACTTACGTACACACAAACAACACAACGACTCGCAGTTCTGTTATTCAAAGCTCAGAATCTCAATCTGATATCCGATGACAATCAAGGTATGTGTAGGGACTGGTGGGACAAATAATTTTATCAATTAGTGAATCAAATTAGCTCTTTCAGTGAGACATAATATACTTTACATTTCCTACTTCATAGATAATTTCCAAAATTAATTATGCATGCATGGTAACTAATAGCAATAGAATATACTAATAGAATGATAGATATACTAAATATATGTATTTTATGTGAATTAGTAGCGATTAATATGTGGCCTATATTTGTAGCTTGTTTGTGCTTAGGTTGAACTGCCTGATCATCTGCTTAGAAACAAATGAATTAACCTGGCAATTTAATCGATCATTACTTGGGTTAATTGAAGGGAGAGGGGACGTATATTAATTGCTTCGTGTTCTGCCCGACGAATTTTTTTTTGGATCAGTTGTCATTATGGTTGATTTCAAAACAAATTAGTCGGTAAGGACACGAATATATGAGTACATATTCTTACCAATTACTATAATACCAATTTTCTTTACACATGAAAAGGCAACACCTTTTTCTAAATCCTCATCTTCCTTTTGCAGGTATTTACACAGAAGTTACTGTTATTTACGTCAAAAAGAACAGACGAAAGCGAAAAGTTACACGCTCCGTGTCGGGAACGAACAACCCAGTTTATAACGAAGCCATTCTTTTCGATCTGGGCGACCATGATATAGCAGATATGAAATTACAGATCACTTTAAAACAAAGAAGAACTGATAAACCAGATATAGCTCTAGGACGAGTGCTAATGGGAAGTGATGTGTGTGACAATGATGCAAAATTGCATTGGAACAACGCAATGAATGCAAATAAGGCAGTGGCACAGTGGCACAGTTTACGACGGTGTCAATCATATTACTACACAAATAATAGAAGAAGATTACGAGGCCGATTAAGCTGCAGCGAAAATGAAGTGTTATCTGATTCTAGTTCTTCAGATGATTAGTGTTCGTGCATATTTCTTTCAATCCCAATACATCTAGAGAGTTTTAACACAGATCTGGAAGTTTCTGTTCCTAGGACATACGGGCACGCGCGTGTGATTTGGTTTTGAAATTCAATTTATGATCTCTGTGATATGATTCTTGCAGCATAGAAACACAAAATGTGATTAAAATTGGCACTTTTCTGTGTACTCGTAAATTGGAATGTTCAGGGAAATTTTAAACCTCTAATGAAGAGTGTTTAAACACTAAAAGTCTAAACACTAAAGTAACTAAAAGTCAAACGTAACATACAGATTCTGTGTTTGCTAAGATATAGGGTCTTATTATAAATTGCAGTTCCGGAAATAGTTTGTAAGTTATAAATTTAGTTTCATTCAACATTATACAGTCAAGGACGAACGGCACGCGAAGAAGTCTGGTCTAGCACTCCAGGTAACATCTGCAAGTTAGACGTTAATGCATCGGCTTCGACTACTGAGAGCAGAATTCCTTCTTTCGACCAAATGTATTTACCAGTGAAAAGTAACTTATCATGTAATAGTGTCCGTACGTCTTGATGTTTTTTCACAGTTTATAAATTGTGAGTGCAAATATGTCCGCTAAGCAATGATGTGATTAAATGATTTTCAATGTGCTAGGATTTTAGAAACAATTAAAGATTTCATTTAGATTTTTGGAAACTTTATAAAAGTGTGAATAAGGAATGTGAAAAACGAGTCTGGCTTAAGTGTTTGTCTCTTAAGAGTAAATGCATATAAGCATATAGTTCATTGATAAATATGGGTCACGCATCTCACCTAGTCGCATAAAAATTGCTGTGCCACACTGTATTAGAATCACGGACGTAACGTCGGACAGAACGCGAATATATGACAACCCCCCCCCCCCCCCCACCCAGTTAATGCTCAATTTACGCCCGAGGTTAGAATATCATAACAATAAAGTTACGTTGCAATCTTGCTTGAACGTCATTTACCGTAATTACCCCATTTACCCCAACTATGTATCCTGGGCTTATACAAGTTCGTTTTTTAATGGGCAATACACAGGGGAGCTTATACACGAGAGGGTTGGTAATAACTGCAACAACAATAAAATAATGACTAAAACTAGTAGTTACTATCGCAAGGAAGTGCTGCCGTGGGACCCAAAACGCAAGTGTTTAGTTGTCTTATTTAAATTGCTGAAGCACACTGTCACTGTATGCACGAATTTATTATGTTTCAAAGAAATTGAAATTATGACATAATTACGATTATTATACACTTGGTGCCAATATACCATTTGATAATAAAATGTCAATAGATACAGTATGTCAGTACAACAGACATATATTTTAGATGTTTGTGATACAATGATGTTGTTGCCTGTGTTTACAGTTTCTCTCTAAGTACAAATAATTAATACGTACTGAATTTTCCACTTGGTAAACACACCACTGTAAAACCACTTGGTAAACAGTGTGTGCCACCACTGTTTCATCCACCACATTTGTGTGGTATTTAATGTTCATTGTTGACCATTAACATATTGTCCAATGAATGTTTCCCATACATGGTATAAAATGGACCAACTGATAACATTTTTCTTGAAAACAACTGTGAAGCACATGAACTGTTGTTGACATCCATACAGTATACTGGGAAGGCATACTGTATAATGTGATACATTGCAGATTCCATCAGATTACAATACATATGATGTGATTATTGTGATGTATCCATATTATTTTGTAAGAACCATTTGGTTGAAGTAGGTATGTTTAACACAAGCACATTGAATTTCCATTTCATACAATGTGAAAGTAAAATCATATTATTCGGTAACAATGATCTGTTGAAGTATATTAACAACTGTCGGTTGAAAGTAGGAGAATATTTCTGTTTAATTCGATACTGTAGTTCAGGTGGCACCACTCGATAATCAGTCATGCGTCAGAATTTCAAAACTATAGAAGAAAAAAGAAAATGATAGCATAAGAAATTGACCTAGAATGTGGTATAAACAACTACCATTAGTCTGAATGTAAGTAGTTTGGTTGAAGTAGGTATGTTTAATTAACACAAGCACACTGAATTTCCATTCCATACAATGTGAAAGTAAAATCATATTATTCGGTAACAATGATCTGTTGAAGTATATTAACAACTGTCGGTTGAAAGTAGGAGAATATTTCTGTTTAATTCGATACTGTAGTTCAGATGACACCAATAATCAGTCATGTGTCAGAATTTCAAAACTATAGAAGAAAATAGAAAATGATAGCATAAGAAATTGACCTAGAATGTGGTATAAACAATTACCATTAGTTTGAATGTAAGTAGGTCAGGGGGAGGGGTTAATTAAAGAAAAAAGCAAAACTTACCAATTTTTTGTCTTGCACACCACAATATTTTCATACATACAGTGATAAAAAGGAGTAAATTGGCCATTGATAAATTACACAATTTAAGGTATATACTGTATACTCACAGTGCATACCAAAGTACTGTACAACTGGGACCCATATATGTGATGATAGGCAAAGCACGAGCAATATTTCCTCAATCTGAGTTCAAACAAATTGGAATGCAGTGCATCAGAAAGGGCATACAAATATTGCTCTACATCAAGTGCATTTGCAAACTGCATAATAAATGCAGTGCCATTAGGATCAGGCATTCCCACCACATTATGTCCATGTGGGTCAATAAGATAGAAACACTCAATAATTGCTTTTTTAAGGCCATCGTGCTGCTTTCCAAAATCATAAAAGCATATTTATATTCAACAAATGTTTATGCAATTGCTACATGTATTTTATGATAACAAGAGGGAATTTCCTCATTATATCAAGCCCTTGTAGTTATTGTTTGTAATCAATCACACAAACCACCTCCTCAATATTTGTAGTAACATTTGTTGTTCTATTACCACAATAGGTGGTTCAGTTTCACTCACCACAATGGGTGGTTCAGTTTCACTCACCACAATGGGTAGTACAGTATTATTTGTTGCATTGAACTGTTGAGTATTACTGACTACCATTGGTAGTTCAATGCTGTCTGCTCCAATGGGCAAATCACTATCTTGCTCAGTTGGACAACAAATATCGAAAATGAACTCACTTTCAAAACACACATGAACTCACTTTCTTGGCAAACGAATCAAGTGACTATTCTTTGCTTTTAAATACAATTTATTGCCTTATAGTAAAATGTTATTTAGTGTCGTTGGCGACCAGTTTTTTATAGGCTGTTATTTAACAAATAGATTTCATTTTTGCGTGCGTCTGTACTGTAATAGATCACAGATGACGTCATAGCGTGTGAAGAACAAAAAAGTACGCACGAGACGCAGTCGAGTGCGTGACTTTTTGTTCTTCACACGCTATGGCGTCATCTGTGATCTATTACAGTGCAGAAGCACAAAAAAATGAAATCTATTTGTTTTATATTATAATAAAGTTGACAAAAATCATGCGAAGACCCGCGAAATAAATTAGCTAAATTAGATCACGCCATCAGCTGACGTCATCCGTGCGTGTGTACTTTAATAACACACAGCTCGCGACCAATGAAAATGCAGAATGAACACGTATTATTATATAAAAACTATTAAAGGCACACTGCTTACCTCTTGACAGGACTTAACATCAAAACAATCATCACCGTGATTAATGTTCTCTTTGATAAAAATTGGCATAATTTCTAGGTTGCTTCAACTTGAACTTGGGCTTTAAATCTACTGAGATACCGAAGAAACTAAGAAAGCATGGACTGCATGACAAACTCTTATAAAATTAACGTTTCCGCTCGGAAATGCGACATGCGTAACGTAACCCCCCGGATTTGCTGACATACAAACTCCCAAAATCGAGATTCAAGCCAACTAAACTCGGCGCGCGGTCAGGAGACTGGTACTGTCAAAAATAGTGTGCTGCCTCGCTGACGCTCGGCAGCAACAACAATAAAATAATAAACAAACTAGTTTTCTAGCAGTTCAAAGAAGGTATAGCTTGTTAAATACATTGTGAACAGTTAAATGCACTTTGAATTGTCTGAGTTAGTAAACGTTACTAATTTGATGAGTTGATACAAACGTGGGGGGCGTATACACGGGGGGAAGGGGCTTAGAGTCGGAGGTTTACGGTTTCGGAATATAATGCAGAAACACTGATCTAAGCTACTAGATAAAGCATCCTTTTGAATTCAGTGACCCAATTTTGAAGCCAGAATATTCATAGTGAGATGATATACTAGAATTGATCAAAATTTCTGCAAATCAAATCGCGACGTATAAATTTGAACTGACCAAATTATCAGGGAAATGTCTTTCCCATATTAACTGCAAAGACAGCTTGCCACAACTTTTCTAATGGTTTTGAGAAGGTTTAAAACACTTGATACTGAACTCATGGCAGCCATCATGGACTATCTCCAATTCGTTATTGACAACTATTCAATTAATATTTCATCCTCACAATATGTCAAAGCACACTGAACTGAACTATTGCAGCAAATATCGAGAAATCGTCTTGGTCTCTGCTAAGACGCTCTTTGTATTATGAATCTTCGGTTGTTATGACTACTCGTCTTTCAACTAGAGGGTTCGATTCTTACCTGGGCTTCTCAAAGTAAATCTTACTCAAAGTAGATCTGTGTCAAATTATCAGGGAAATGTCTTTCCCATATTAACTGCGAAGACAGCTTGCCACAACTTTTCTAATAGTTTTGAGAAGGTTTAAAACACTTGATAATGAACTCATGGCAGCCATCTTGGACTATCCCCAATTTGTCATTCACGGGCAAGTTTAAAAGGAAACAGAAATCATTTGTAAAAGAAATTTCATTCACACAATGTTGATCTATTCCCACCAATAACCTAAAACTTTAAAAACCACTTCTACTACCTCAATAGTACCAAAGTAAATTTATATGGGATAGTCCAATATGGCCGCCATTGGCTTCTATTATGCATGACAGAAGCTTTATCCAGTAATTTAGATCAGTGTGCAGAAACCATACTCACAGTATGTCATACTCATAGGTCCTACATCTTCTTAAAACTGACTTAAAGCTACACTAGAGCGCGGATTTGTTTTAGTCCATAGGTATGACGGTCAGAAATTAGAATTTTGTAAAACAACCACTAAAATTAAATCGTGTTTTTGAACTTAATCATACGAAGATATACAAATTTTCCCAAGAAAGTCGAAAATTTGAAACACCCATATTTATATAAATTCAGAATTAAGCAGAGTTTAAAGACTAAAAAAGGTACACCTTCTAGTTAAATATCTCCTGTCTAGTATTCAAGTGTAGGAACAAGTTCTTTTCTGATATTTTATCTTGAATGTTTCCGGCATTTTTAGAAGGATGATCAGTGTTTATTAAATATTTCACGTGATTGATAATACAAATCTTACACAAAATTGGCTATGCCTATGGAAAGCGATGCGCAGATGGTAAAGAATTATATATGATTGGAAGTTTATGTAGCAAGATCTGTTGTTTGAGGTTAAAGACAGTAAATGATCGTAACAATTACAGTATGTCATTAAAAGGTAATGGGTACACATTTTCATTTACCGTTCAAAATATGCACGAATATTATAGCATACATATGGACACAGACAAAGAGACTCGAAATTTAAAGACTCTTGAATACGGTCCAAAGTGGTTTTGAAAATAGATAATGATTAGACGTCTTCAATTTTTTCCCCTAGATCTAAATTTAGACTTTTTTGGTTGAATATACTCTATGACTATGCATGTTATCTGATAGAAACACAGACGCCATTCAGTTCATTAGGAAATGAAACGAGTGTATTTTTTATAAATATGACTGAGGATGCTTAGGATATCTATAGACTCACAGTTTTCTTGTATTCTGTCATCATCAAGTGATAATTTAACATTAATAAGGTATCACTAATTTATCACTGGCCAATGATAAGTTAATAATGAGTCTGCAAGTCACGCAGCCCTACAATTGGCCCGAATTATGTATAGTGAATATATATTCCTTTAAATCTTTGTTTATTGTAACATTTCTGTATGCATGAATTACCTCCCTGTGTTCCAGAGACCGCTGTTGACCTTTCTGCGTAAGTAAATATTATTAACCCTGAACGAGTACCCTCTACAACGTTCTGGTGACGTTAATTATTTGCTATAACGAGTACGATGATCTGCATGACATACCAACACCAGACCTCTGTATTACAGTGTTTCCCCCCCTAAATTAACTGCTAACCTGTCCAGTTACACCAGCTTGTTGAACGTTTCTTGCTTAAACATTAATGTATATTTTATTTATTCTTGATCTTTCGAAAAAGTTCCGCCTGGATGTCTCTATTCGACCTTCACTATAGCGTGTTCAAGCGCCGTGTAATTATAGATGACTTTGACCAAAGGCATGCATGAAACGCGTTTGGCAGTTAGTATTTACCCGTGCTTGCATAAAGCAACAGTATAAGGCTTTAAATGCCAATACTCAAGTTCATATATTCCAACAGGGCGCTTTTTAACTGGACTTGAAATTGAGTGTGTCTAACATGTGGTGTTATGAATGAATGTTTTAACAATGGTAAAGAAACGATGTTAGATGGTTTTTCGTTCAGAAATCATTTTAGCGTAACTGGAGACTGTAACCCACGGATCGTATTCTTGAGCTATACTTCATAAGGTAATTCAAGCAAAAATATTTATTATGTTTTCTGTGTTATCAAAACAGTGATATGTGAGGAAATCGTCGAAAATACAGCATAGCCTGACTGGCGCGTTTGAAAGTTTGCTTGAGCGTTACTGGCTAGATGAAATATTTAACATGTGCGCTTCTTTGAATTACTGTTGTTATACATGTCAGCTTACACTATTTGTGCCATCCATGCTGTACAGCTTCAGCATTTCGTATTAGATGCATAATAATTTCGTAATTATAATTTGCCCAAATGTTTCGATACACTAGCAAAAAATTAATAATTTTGTTTTGAATCATGCAGTTAATTGCTTGTCACACCTCAAGATCATAGCATAGTATATGGCTGATTCGTGCTGCAAGAGTTTAAATATTCTAGCCAATCATTGAACTATGTGACTCTTGTGAATAGTATTCAACAGAACGACAGGCATGTTTAGGAAAAAAATGTTACCCTTTTAGCTGCTGAATTGAAACCTGTAAATTGACTGCATGAAAGAAGAAAATAATAAAACAAAAAAAAGTCAGTGGAGTGCATCGGAGTGTGCGATAAATTTGTTATTATTGCTGTTCGAAACTTGATGCTTGACGGCGTTTGAATTCATACTTGAGTAGAAATATTCATAATTGAACTCAAAATGCCATGCAACAACAAAATTTGTTTGAGAGCTGTTTCTGTATTTAGTCCGGTCGCTTAGCGGCAAAAATTGGCAAGATCTGTACAAAGCGGACAAAGTCAGTATTTTTTTCCCCGCGACTCCTAAGTCAAATTGAAATGTTTTGGGGGGTGTAATGAAGATATTCGCAAAATTTATCATCCCGGGGGTGAAAAGTTCCGTTTTTGAAATAACGGTTCGGGATGTTTGTTCATGTTTTACTCAATCATTGTATTTAATAATAAGGTGTTGGGATATTGTTCAAAGACATGGACTTGGGCACATGAAATTTCCTGTTTGATGTTCTCACATTAAATATCATTGACTGGCAGAGAAACATTGCCAACCGTTAACGTACCACCTCACTGTGGTAACACCCCCCTAACTTGAAACTTTTAGGCACCTCCTCTAAAACTGATTAGGAGGCATAGTTAATCAATTGTAGAGGGGGTGCTCAAATTTGTACACGCCAGTACAGGTCGTTTGGTTAAGCGACTTCACTAATTCTGCATAAACCAACATACACTTTGTTACGTGAGATTGAATAGAATATAGTTGTAATTTCCGCAATCTTTTATATACATAGTAAATTTCTAGTTCTTAGGTTATACTCCAGATCAAACGAAGAGTTGAGATAGGAAAGTTTTCTCAACTCTCATCAATCTCATGCCCGATGAGACAAAGATGAAAATTACTTCAAATCTACTTCAGAAACTGACTAATCTTCACTAAAATGTTGATTGGAATTTACGAATTGTATAACAGTTTCATAAAATTTATCTCTTACGCAGCCCTCATCACTTATCAAAAGAGCAAAAACTTTCATCAACTCCCTTGAAAATAACTTGAATAAGCTAAATTCGTACACCTCCATACCCTAAAATATTTCAGAGGTTTTTATATCCAATCTTTTCTTGCTTTATTTACATCTTCAATTGCCAGTATTATCCTCAGACGTCAAATGCAAGAATGCACGTTATACACTGAATTAACGCATGTATAATTTTTTTTTGCGTGGAGGAATTATGTGCTTGAAGGCTTGAATGAAATAAAATAACATTTGTCACAAGCCTTTGAGCACTGAAATAACTTTCACATTCTCTATGAATTAAGCCTAGGAGGACAATACGTGCGTGAAATTAATCCTACCCCCCCCCCCCCCCCATTATATAATTCCTGCCTCTGACTATAAGCTAGCTTAACAGGAAAATTTTTGCCACATTTAGCTCAATGAATGAATTAGCTTTAGCCATTGCACTTTCTTTGTGGATCGCAACATTGATCATCTTGGTTGTATGGGTGGTCTTTTGGAAAACTAGAAAGAAAAAACATACAAATTCTGAATCTGAAGAAGAATTTCTAAGCGAAGAAATAAGTCATGACGATGAACCAGCTTTATCAACAAAAGTTGCTTCTGTTCAACCTAGCTATAAACCTTATCCACCAATAATATACCAGGTAAGAAACAGGCGATTGACGACAGTCAGCAAGAAACATTAATTAGCATAACAAATTAAGAATATAACGATTTTCTCAATTTCGGCAGCTTCAAGTCATCAATTAAAAATTTATGTTGTCTTTTAATCACGACTAAATTGCGGAGTACAGTGTAATTTCGAAATGACTGTTCTTAATAATAATTCGACTTTGCAGATATGACGGATAGTCCAATCCGTTCAGAAAGCCTAAAATAAACTCACTTGATTGAAAGCGAGTCTTTAATTCATTCGTCTGTATGCAAATAACTGCCAGATCAGACGAATGTTTGTTGGCGTTCTTTTGAAGTTCGCCAGACTCTTTGTTTACTGACTGTAAGGGAGCTGCATAAATACCGTGGATTCGGCTCAATCAAATATAATTATGAGATGCTCACAGAAGTCCTAATATTCACTGATGCATTTAAGGTCGTGCGAAACAAGCATGGGAGTTGGCAAGATATGTATTGTTAAAAACTACGATTTAATATTTACAATTGGAATGTCTGAGTTTTTGTAAATAAATGATGGTAAGACGTATCATAATTCAGCTTTCTTTACGGCAAAACCAAATTTTCAAATGGACAATAAGGAGGATCAAATGAAATGAAAATAATTAATTCCCAATGCGATGCACGATGATACCTTCTGCTTTTACGACTTAGGCTTCTGCGTCAGATGTGAACATTTTAACATCTTTTAGAGTCTTAGCAGTCTTTGCATCGTTATCACTGTCGTAAATAGAAAGTTCTTAGATAAGATGGTTTTACAAGTAACAACAGCAAGTATATTAAAACTATTCAAAACTATTTCCAATAAAGTGTTGGAACACAGTGTCAGACGATATGCACTGTAAGTTATTGCTAAAATCAATACTGTTCTCTCGTATAAAAGCTATCAGCATATCTGTAATATGACTGACTTCTAACCATAACACTGTATAGCACAACAATTCAACATTTTGCAACGTCTTGCTTTAGCATATATTTTTGAACGTTCTTTGTATCAGGTCATTTTGGTTGTGGTCGCACGTCTGCATTAAGTAGTTCATTAGATTATATTGACTTTATGCACGAGTCAGTAAAATACTTTGATGTGATTTCCCAATTAGAACGAAAAATAAAATATAAGAAGACAGCAATTATATTTTTTATTAATGTTTTACCTCAGCAAAAAGGTGATACAGTTGAAAAAGGAGATGAGGACTCAAATGGATATTTGTATTTCTCTATAAAATACGAAAACGCCAGGTAAGCATGGAATCCAGAAACATGACATACTATCCACAACAATGATAAAAACTACAACATCTCTAACTTTCATATATGTAATATAAGATAGCTACCAGCATACGCTACATGACTGCCCTTTTTCCTCTTGTTAACGGCATGCTATCAAGCATCTAGAGACGTTTGATAGATCTTCCTTACGTTTACTGTGCGCGGTGCATCTTTTTGCTTCTACAACGTTAACCATCTATATAGTACAGTTAAATTTCCTGTGTACGCACTAATATGTCATACCATTCGAAGCAGCCTATTTCCAAATGAAAGCATCAACATAAAACTTGTTTCAATCCAGATCCGTACTGGTGGTGAAATTAGTTAAAGGTGAAAACATCCCAACACAAAATCTTTTTCGGAGCAAACCCTGTGTTGAAATCCAGATACTTCCGGCCAGAGCAGAACCTGAAAGCGGACCAGATGGCGTGGAGTTTGAAATTGGCGAAGAAGAACTTTTTCGACAAACAGTTCATTTTTGTGTGTGCCGTTATGATAGATACTCAAGGAAAACAACTATTGGGGACGTATTCTTGTCTCTAGCCGAGCTAACAGCTGAGGGAGTGGATCTGACCCAGGAGATATTTATAAGAAATATAATTGAGCCAGATGTTGAGGTACGAAATATATATGTAGTTTGGAACATGTCGAAATTCAGTTTTCCAATACTATGATAAAAAATGTTACTTGTCCAGAAACTTTTACAGACAAATTTCGTGCACAATTTTCGTGCACAATAATAACTTTTTAGTACTTGTTAGGCTAGGTCAAAACAGAATATACAGATCGTTCGCTGCGCTCATTCGTAAAATATTGTTTTTCCGACGAGAAGATAATGTTCATATTGACAATGCTTCCACTTGAGTTTTTTACGTCGGATACGTTAATACTGCTAAGGCACGTCGATAATCGGCTTAAAATTAACATAGCTTTAGTCAACTAATTATATCGTATTATTCAAAGTCAAAAAGTACCTGCATATTCTTTTGGTGATTTATTCAAAGTTCTTCCATTAATTTTTTTGACAAAAGCAAGTAGTTTTTTCTTTGAACAACGCTAAGAATTGGTTAGCAGCTCTTACAAACATCGCTATTTTGAAAACAAAAAATCATTGCTCACGTGATCGATATATTCACTAGTAAAGATACGAAAAATATCTCAATATGTATTTTTACTGTTTACCTAATAAATAAACTTATGTATTATGCAGATCCTGTTCTTTTTACACATATAATCAACGAAATATTCGAAGCGATACATGTTTTGATCTCTGTTTGTATCGTAGGTGTAGGTGGCCCTTCATATTGTGTGCTTTGTAGTAGCACTACCGACATAGACAATGTTTGCTTGACTTATTCTTTCTAAATGCTACTTAAAAGGATTATTAATATCATCTATTGTGTTTGCATGTCCAGATCAGTTTAACAGAGCCAAAAAGCCCACAGCATCTCTGGGAGAAAGTACGAATTGCTGTACGCGAGGGAAAATTACGTCCTGAGATGAAAAGGAAGTCATTTATGGAGTCTGTTGAATGGGACGCTACTGAGCGCCCGGGAAGCAGGTATAGAGCAACAGTGAAAAATATCTAGTAACTTTACGTTTCCGCCCAAGAACATTTGCTTTCCATGTTGTGCTTGTTAATAACAAAATTCAAAACGTTCAATAATGCTGCCAGAGCATCTGCATCACAAGTAAGGCCAAATAATAATTTCCCATTTAGTCAACAATCGTCCTTTTTTAATTTTTTTGTGCCTTCATGGTTGCAAAAATGAGATAATCACCTCAACTAAGAGAGAATGTTGTGAATTGGCATTCTCCATTGTATATTGTAATAGGTCAAGGCGTATCTCATAACATGTTAACTGCCCCCTCTGCAATGAATATTATGTTTTTATTAAACGAAGGTCGTCAGAAGAGAAGGATGAAGCAAGTCTTCCAGAAAGAACTAAAAGCGTGAAAGCTAGTGGACCTCTTGGTAACCTATTCTTTTCCCTAAAATATGAAACGAAGAGGTATTGTTATACATGTACATGTAACGATCTTAACAATTATGACTAAATATACGATCACCTGCTGCATGCCTCACTGTAATTTACGGATATACGAAAAATCAAGTATATATGCTTATAAAGCCGTGGACCTGGAGAAGTTGAACAGACCTAAAATTTTATCTAAGATAAATGTGAATAATTATTACCACACAAAAAGATTGATCTTTTTTCCTGACACGACATGTATATCATAAGAAGTTATGCAGAGAAAAATTTGTCCTTCAGTAGCTTTAATTTCATTGACTTAAAACCAATTCTGCTTAATAATTTATATCTTAGATCAAAACTTCTTGTTCGAATAATGAAAGCTGAAGGTATTCCAGATCATGATGGAGATACACCAAACGTTCTAGTGGAATGCGCTTTAATACCCACAGAAGTTTCTGAGAAACCATCTGCAACTGCAGTGCAAGAAAATACATTCACTCCAATTTTTGAGGAGCTATTTGAATACCACATCGATTTTGAACAAATATGGAAGAAAAAACTGCATCTGGTGGTTTGGTATGTTGATGCATATTTCCATCTCACAAGCTTGGGAGAAGTTATATATTCGTTAAGTCAATTGGATATTGAGGGATTCAATATCTCACAAACTGCCATGCTTTTTTCCAAAGAGATTGTTTTACTCCACCAAACCAAGGTATGTTTTTTAATTTAGAAGCATGGGATCTCTTGAGACCCACCACACAAGAATTATGAGGGTCTTCATAAGGCTATTGCCATAGCCACCAAGCCTTAGATAAAGAGAACGTACACATCAATGCGAGGCTTGGTGGCGAGGAAACCCACATAAAGCATTGGATTGCAATTGTGTATATGTGGTTTAATTTTTACCCAAAAGAAAATATGACATATCATATGCATCTTCTCATCATTACAAAATTAATCAAGATCATTATAATGTTAATATAATGTTCTTCAAGATCATCATAAGGATTTCCGTTGAAAAGGGTTGAAAGTTTTACCGTTGCCGAAAGTTTGATTGTTTAAGTGGTTGCCGTTCCAGTCAAGAGTTGTCACTCACGCGTATAACATAGGACTGTCAATTCATTTTGTCGAAACGGCTACTTAACGATGCAATCCGTTTACATCTATTGTTCAAAACAGAAACCGTTAAAACGCAAACTTTCAAACGCGGCATCTTTTTGTCCGTGGCGAGTGTTTCATGCATGTGTGTGCCCCACACAGAAAATTCTGCTGATAAAAAAATCAGACAGGTAAGCAGATCGAGTGAAATCCGACAAGAAACCAAACACGGATTATTCAACCACATTTGTCGACTTATGAAAGTCAAATACTTATGTAGGTTAATTACATTGAATGTCGGATGCAAAACTCATCAGACTTAATAAAAATTTACAAAGTAGGCATCTACAATTATCATGCTTCATTTAATCCGACAAAGATTAGCTTCGTACCCAAGGCCTACCCGTTTGATTTTTTACTGGCAAAAGCTGATCAAGATTTTAGCATAGAATAAGGATACATAGATGTGCAACTGGAGATACTTCGCCCATGCTTTTGACGTCTCACGCATTACGTCACATCCACACGTATTTGTGGCAAGTACATTTGTTCGAATTTCAATATGAATAAATTATTACTTCTGCTGTTTTCCAAGTGACCATGACAAAAATATAACTTCATTTGTTGCTTGAAATATACAGGGCAACTTCTTATTATATATTTCTCGCATGTGTACTTGCCAGAAATGAGCGTGACAAGAAATAGCCCGAGTTGCACATCTATGTATCCTTAATCTATGATTTTACTCTTGTTAACGAATTGTTGCCGTAATTAGAAATGCAAAACTGAGTATCGTTATAAAAACTGATAAGTTAAAATAACTTTTCTCATGTAAATTTATGTATAGCTATCTCGTCTAAAATCGGCTTATCATTATTGTACATGATGCATGCAACATGGTTATGTTCTAATCGCAGGATTTATCAACAAAAGATCCAGAAAAAGACTCAAGCAAAATATTGTTTTCACTGACATACCTACCAGCGACAAACAGACTTGGTGTTTTTGTTCTGAAAGCCAAAGACCTAAAAACAACGCCAGACAGCCATGGTGAGAGAATTTTAACCATTTATATAGTTGTGAAGGACGTGTTTATATGTGAGACGATAAAATGTATAGTACATAACGTGGAAAAAATTTCATTGCACGCCAGAAAGACGAATGAAATCTACTAGCACATCTAAAAAGAGAATATTGAAATTTATATGAAGTTATGAATCTGGAAGTCACAATGAGATCACCTTGTCAAACTCCTCAATCATATTTCAACCTTGAAGCAGTGTTGAGATCATAGAGATTATAAGTAACACTAGAGGAGGAATCGAGAGTAAAATTGGGAAACGCGTTGTTTGGGCATAAGGCTCCCAAGAATCAAAATAATTATTTAAATAAACAACTGAAAAAAATTCTATTTCGTGTAAATAGTAACGATAACTTTTGCATTTTACACTTTACAGGTGTTTACGTAGAGGTAACTGTCCTTCATCGTAATTCGAGACATCGCAAGGTAACAGGATTCAAAAGTGGCACACAAAATCCTCTTTACAATGAAACTTTATTGTTTGATTTACAAGACTTTATAATAAGTGCTGTCAAATTGCAAGTGATAGTTTATCAAAAAGTGGCCATAGGAGCAGATGTCGCGCTTGGAAAAGTCTTACTGGGGAAAGAAGTGGGAGGTAGTGAAGAATCACATTGGCTAGAGACGCTTACAGCCGGTAAACCTATTGCACAATGGCATGAACTACAACCATGCCGACCAGAAAGGAAAATGAAAAACATCACTACTATGAGGACAAGAGAACTTCGATCTTTTGAATTCGCCAAACGAAGATCACAATTGCTTGAATAAAAAACATTTTACGATATAGCTTAGCGATTATACATAGAAAAATATTTTTAGAACTCTTCCTGACAAACGAAATTGAAATTGTATGGTAGAAGGAGAATTAAATTAAAAACGTACGTGGCGGCACATATCTGGTTAGGTCACCTATTTAAGAGGTCCACGATCTCAGAAGTTAATAGACACTATGTTAGAGTTAAATACCGTGGTAGGGTTTATATCATATAAAGCCCCCAAGGCCCCACAAGCAGCGTCCGATGGCTTTATATGACATAAATCCCGCGACTTTCGAGATACGTAACTAACTTTGCTTTTGAAGAGATTTTTCAGCAGAATTTTTCACACTTGAAGCATGCTTGGAGATATATCATAACCTAGTTCATGATCATCTGATCATGATCAGAACACGTGTTGTCAAAATTAAATTACCTGCTGCAACTAACGCTAATTGTTGGGGTTAACGCGATTAAGTTTGACACATGCACATTTCAAGAACAAAGAAAGGAAGTGATTGAAACTTATTATAAATTTGTTTTCATTTGAATTGCAAATTATGCAGTTAATTGTGCACATGCAAGCAGAGATGGCAGTTGTTTGTTGGGAGGCCATTTTGTTTGAAAAATTTGTAGGAAATTAATCTTTGGGGAAACTAAATCAATAATTTTTATTTCAGTTTTGGGAATAGCTTTTAAGTGAACAGCTTTTACGTATATGGCTGGGTTACACATGACGTCATTGCAGCAAAGTTAGAGGAACGCTAACAAAATACCATTATAGCAGCTGTAATTATACTTGTGTGTTTTCCACCATTCACTTGTATGTTATATTGTATATATATACCCATGCATCGTTATTCCACTTCATATAAAAATAATTTCTGTTGGTTTCACCACATGGAAGAATAGCAGCATTGCAGAACAAGTTTGCATCACAAACTTTTATTTTATGAACAATATCATTGAAAGTGTCTACTGACTGAGAATGTCAATTATTGAAGATAAATTTGTCTACATTAGAAAAACGTGACTTCTTGCAATGTGGAAACACAAAGCTAAGTGCGAAGTCAGGATTTTCGGCAATGAATCGCTACACAACGTCATGTGGGAGCTAAACCTGACTGCACGCATATTCAAGGAAGCAAAAACAGTTTTTTTAGTGTCCGGTCACTTGCTGTCGAACAAGTATCGAGAATTTGACTTTGTAATGGCTTTGATAAAAAAGTACCATGATCATTTATAGATACTAGGAAGATAATAATTTAGTAAAACGTTATTCTGATTTAATCTGTTAATTTGTATCAGATATAGTTCGCCAAGAATATATTAATATTGAATTCTGTTAAAAACAACAATAATATTATTCTTTTTCTCCAGTAGGCTTTCCTCCAGTAAGGATATCAATTTTTTTTCAAATTTAAAACTCTCCCAATTATCTTTCCAGGGACGGTATTTACAAACGTTATCGTTAACTCTATACCGTTTTGTGATTTTAAATATTTAAAACTACAACTTGTCAAGGCAACAACCGTTTTAAGACAATTTATCTGCGCGTTAATTTTGACACAAAAATGTCATAGACAATGCATGCATGATCACTCTGAGTGTATACAAAAGTCGAGGGTCGAGAGTACATGTCGAGGGTCGAGAGTAAAGTCGGGGGTCTTGGACACATTTTTCTGTGATTCCTGACCCTGGCTCATTCTGCAGGTATGCCCTGAAAACATAAGTTATACATGGAACATAGGCCTTCTTAAAGTCAATAAAACAAGTAAAAATAGGTTTTCACTTCATCTTATTGCATCGATTATACTTTTTAATGCTACCAAATGGTCAGCTGTCCGATATTTTCTGCGAAAGCCTATTTGGCATTTATTTATAATCTTATGTATTGGTACAATAAAACTTTTAGTCCATAACAAGGTGAATTTTCCTTGGCTTAAAATAGTATTGAATCGACTTGTAGTATTGAATGGTAACATTTTGACAGCTGGTTTAATAATTTCGTTTGATAGGGAGTCGTTAGCTGTGGCTTTTTTGTTCTTTAGTTTTTTTGACAGTGTAAAGATTTTTTGAGGTGCAATTGGCCTATCAAGTGTATCGTTCTTTGAAACTACTCATCGATTATAATCGTTGAAAATTTGAGCTTCATGAGTTCATGGCTATCCTAATCTGTTTAGAAATGTATTCCGTTTAAAAACTAGTTGAAGCTTGTATTTCATTTCATTTGTTTTTGCTGATGATTAGCGTAATTTTATCCTTGGGGATTTTATCAGATAGATGTTCAGTTCTGTCTAACATTGCATTTTCAAACTGTCTTTTTAGTTTTCTAGTTAATTTTTTGTACTCCTCTTTTTTTGAAAAAAAAGTATGACGTACAAAAGGGTCTGTTGGGTACTGTACTGGTAAACTAAAACCGCACATTTCTTTTTGATGCATAGCATAATATGAAGAAACTTATTTTGAAGTAATAAGATCTCGAGTTATTACTAATATAAATTATTGGTATCCATGTTTACCTATGATTATATTTCTAAGGTCGTACTGCTTTGACAAAGCATCTCATTAGAAACACAGACTATGTAATTAATTATAATGGTCTATTTTTTATGCGCAGAAATAAAAAAATAACAAAACTATTATTCTAATGGAACTGTTCTTTGTTTTTTTTTCACTTTTAAAGACATTTTAAGACCCTCGACTTTATTCTCGACTTTACTCACGATCCTCGACATGTAATATCGACCCTCGACTTTTGTTTTCACTCATGAAAAAAGCATATGTATTATTTTCAATCAACTTCTATCAATCAACTTCTTTATCATCCATATATTTAAATAATAATACGAAGAATCTACATGTTTTTAAGGCGGGAAATTATTTTAGACTTTACATGGTGATGAATGTGCATGAAGTACTTACAACTCCCCTAGAAACTAGAACTTTTTGACTTGTCAACGCTTTTTAGGCTACGGGCACTCAAGTTTAATGTTAATTCGCAAAAAATCAGGCAGATTTTTTTTGTACAGGATGAAGAAAGGTTTTATTACAAATCAAACCTCAAACTAAACAATTCAAAGCAGATTATAAGCGGTTCCGACTACCTCTTGCAGGCAACCGTTAAATTATGCGTCTAACTGCCATGTGAACTCAAATTATTTGTTTAGGATGATTTGAAAACACTTGAGTCGTGACTGATTTCACAGTGCGTGGTTTTTTATTGTCTCGGCGTAATAAGTTACATCGGCTGTCTATTTCCCTTATTTAAAATAATTTCATATCAATTCTCCTCCGAGCCAATTGTAGGCCTCCTTTATGGCAAATTATCACCGACCATGCGTGGGTTAAATTGAGATAAATATTAAAAACAATATATGTATGTAGGGAATTGATATTAGTTTGAATTTACATCAGTTTAGTATCCTTGAGTACAAAGGACAATAATAAGATGCTTTAATTAATTCAGGCAATTCATCAGTGCAAAACTCGTTTCATGTATAAACTCACAGATTATCAAGCCGACAGGCGACAGCACCAGCCTAGTCAGATCGAATGCAATGGATTCAAAAGTGGGCAACTTCTCATTGATATAGAAGGCTGTTCTGCACAAGTAAGTAAACGGCCCTTTGAGCACATATTGATGAACCATTTATAACGTGTGCCCTTGTTGCGCTAACGCCATCTGAACAGCATTTAAAATATTCAGCCAATCAAAGACATATATAATTTCAATGATTTTCCGAAGGAATAGCAAGATGGCTTTTTTTATAAATTACGAGGCGTTTCAGACGACTTTACAAATTACGAGGTTTCTTTACGTTAAATAACGGTTGAGTGAAATGTTTCATGTTGATTTTCTGCGGTAACGTTTAGCTATATATAGAATCTACCGTAAACAGTTAAGCTCGCTCTACAACACACTTCAGAAACTTTGCTGATTTTATTTAGAAGGTCTTGTATAAGTTGTACTAAGTCGGTATTCGAAGGCAGAAATGACAACAATGCAACACAGCAGACATCTGTACACAAGCAGCAGGTGCTTAAACTCTGTGAATCAGAAAGCAAAGCCTTCAATCCGCTACTCCAGAGGATCTATGAGGTGTTACTGCAGCACGAATTGCGCGTCAACAATATATTGCTATGTTCCCGAAGGTTTTCCAATAGCGGAAGCTTGCCCTCATTTTTTTGAAAACTCACGATCTGTCTACATGTTTGATTGTATAATGATACTGTATTGCGGCATTTCCTAGACTAACATAAAAAGGGTATTATGCTGTACTTCATATATCGAGAAAATACTTCGGAATATCATAGCTTATTTTTACACTTGACATCTCAGGTACAGTTGTAATTGTAAAACACAATTCAAATATTTAGTGAACTTGGATGTAATATGCTATGTTGTAGACAATACATGCAGGAATTGAATGTGCAGTTACTTTCCAATACTATTTTTACACTTGACTCGTGTACATATGTACGTACAGTTAACTGTCTTTGTTAAATCAGGTAAAAAATTCAAAAGTAACCGTTACAAGACAAACATACTTCTTATACCAAGTAGCGTTAATCCTTTAATAAACATTTTAACGCCGAAAGATTTGACTTTAAACTTCACACGGTAACGGATGATTTATGCTATATAGGAACTTAAGTAACACAATTTGCATGCGTAGTATATTAAAGGTGAGAATTAAGACAGCCATGTATACATTCTTTGCGAGAATGCATTCTTCTATGAATCTCGCACTCAAAAGAACAAGAATCTATTAATATAGAAACATGTTCTCTGTTGAAGATAAATCGCTTTGAGACGGGTTCTCAGGGACGCAGGGGGGGGGGGAGTATTATTGCATGTAATCTGCAATCCTTTCGTATATTTACATTATCTTTCTTTTTGGTTCTGATCCCAAACAAACATCCCCAATGAGGGCAGCACTATGCTGCTAACTGAGTTGTGACAGTCATGGAAGTCGGCACAGAGGTATAAGCGTAAGGTCATGGCTAAAGGGGATAGACGAGAGGTAGGTTTTCAAGATGGCGGCTGTTTTTCAAGATTCTTAAAACGAGAACGAATCAACAACCCAGCATTTATATCATTCCCAAGGCTCACCCTAACCTTACCCTGAACCTAATCCCAATTTAGGAATGCCATAAACGTCTGGTTGTTGATTTGTTCTCGTTTTAAAAATTTTAAAAAACATCCGCCATCATGAAAACCTATACCTCTCGTTCATCCCCTTTAGCCATGACCATAAGCGTAAGCGTTAAACACAGAAGCGTTGTCCTTCTGCGTTTGTTCCTTTATCCTCACTTTTATACTTCTGCTTGGTGTTGCGCTTATGCTGATGTCTTTTGTCGTACACTTGACTTCACTGTTTTTTATGAACGTCTAGTGGTCGATCCGATTTAGTGTTTTAACGCGCGAACTTAAAATCTACATCTCAGTTATGCGTTGTAATTTAAAACGTACATGACCATGTTATTGCCACTTCTATTCCAAGAATGAACCTGGTACCAGATAAAGGGTGCAAGGTTGTTTTCCGAGCAAAAGGATAGCTTTGCGCAAGCGTGAATCTCAAAGACTTTTTCAGTTAGTTACATTGTGAAAGATATGAAAATGTAAATTAGATATGCGAAACAGCCAACTTCAATATGACGTAATCAGATAATGTAATAAACGAGAAAAATAAATCGTAGTAGAAAGCGAGAAGGAAAGGAGTGTGACCTTGCCAATAATTTCTCGATGTTTCAGCAGAAGAAATCAATTTTTATAGTACCTGCATAATGTCGTATATCAAATGAGATTTTTAGGGAGGACGCATTATAATTTAATGTCTTCCTCGACCAAGACTTGCACAATCAGTCTTTCGTAGTCTTAAAGGGGCAGTGTCACGCTACTTCTCCCAAAAATGTATTTTGTTCCAAAACTGGACCGAAAATTTCTAAAATATGCAAATACATTCGGTTACAATATACGACTAACGTTACTTACATTAAAGATCCAACCGGAAAGTTTAGACGGATTTTTGTCACAACTTAATCATGACTATCCATACTTCCACACAACGTTGTTGCATTTGTTATTAACTTATTGTGTCCTTGGAACCTATCCTTCAATTCAACCGACTGTAATTTAATCTGTCACATTTTTACCAAGGGGACTAAACGTTTGTATTAAAAAGTTCATTTCAAAAAATGAAGACCAAACGCTCTTTCTTGAAAGTCACTCTAAATAATGCATTGACTTTCTTCGAAAGGAATATTGATTTCATCATATTGCACCACGGTGCTAAAAACAGTCTATTTTACGAGCTATATTTTTTGAGATGTATGAAAATTAAGATAGTATAGAGCTTTACATATTCGTAGTTTTTCCATGATGAAAGTCCTAGCTGAACAGCTATTTGTTGTGTATTACAGGTTACGTCGAATGCGAATTGTAGAAACCTAAATATTGCAGGCTGTCTAGAAAAATTTAATTTGAAATCCTTCAGTAAATGTGCTGTGTTATACTTACAAAGCAGTCTATATATAATACAATAACTAGTAGAAAGCTTTTTGAAGTCTCATTTCCTGCGTTTATTAGACCTCATCTTAGCATAAATACCGCAAGCAAACACTATACATTAATAATGACTTGGCTGTCAAATTTAATGACTCAGTTTCCTATGGACACAATTTGAACATATGAAAATAAGGATGTCTGTTCTCGCATAATGTATTATTTAGTCTTTTTGGCATACTTATCAATTATCCTTTGCGGCTTTCAGTCACAGACCACATCATAAAATTTTCGTTCTGCAAATGATCCTAATACACACTGGCGAATAAACGCCTTGAATTTCAGAAACGCCCCCATATTGTATTTAATTAACGTTTCTTTCTGAAAACACCTGTCTAACTGACGTGCTTTCCACGAATTGCGGAGAAAACGAGATAGCACTTGTTATAATAAAATCGTGTTAAACTGGTAATGGCACGAAATTGTTGAGATTTTTTCAAAACATAAAAATTCAATCTTTTCTGATAATCGTTCTTTTCTATGTACACTAAATCCCAAATCACAATCACAAGCACAGATGACCCTCGATCCCTCTCACACTGTTGTTCACACATGCACCAACTCTAAATTCTGTCAACTTACAATTATATACATTATGATTCCATCTCTGGCATGCAAGTATTGTCTCAAAACTAATGTTGTCATGGTAACATAGTGAACCATTCCCCGATTGTTTTCGAACTTAAAAGTTTGTCTAATTGGGGAATGGTCCATTAACTAACAAAAATATTTGACACACTCCCTCTATTTGTCTCGGCATTCGATAAAGTAAGTCATGCTAAGCTTCTACATCAACTACGTCATTTGGATTTGGAGCCAGCAACATCAAAAGTTCCAGTTGTACGAAAACCACCTTTCCAATTCCGGGAAACGCATCAAATATCGCAACCTTTGCGAATGATACAAAGATCTTCAGAACCGTAAGCTTCTCACTCAGAGGATCTTCGCTACCGGAGGACCTTGGAAATTTCGAAGTGTGTTTCAACAATGTCAATCTAGAGCCCAATGTTGAAAAGTGCAAAATACTAAGAATTATCCAAAGCAGAAAAAGATAGAATACCCTTATAAGCTACACAACACTGTATCAGGAAACATAGATTTTGAACGTGATTTGGGAGTGTGGACTTTATCTAGCCTTACCTAGTCAAAACATGTTGAATGTCAGTGGATACAAGCATGTAAGAATTTAGGATTTATAAGAAGATCAACGCTGGACATAAAAACTATATCCATTCGTCGTATTATCATATCCCATGCATTTCACTGTTATATTTGCAACTGAAGTTTGTGCATGAATGCTTAACATGATTCATTGTTAAATTGCACATATTATTTCTATCATTTTTTATCCCATGACTCGAGCAATAAAATAACAGCAATGTAAGAGTAGAAGTAAGAAATAATTAGACTCTTCCGGGGTAATTATAACTTGCCTTCAAATTAACACAAACTTTGTTGAAACTGCGACAGCGTTACAGACCATAGTCATAATGTTAATGTTATACTGTTATAGCCATAGATAAGGGAAAAACAGTTATAATAAAGTGTTGAAGAGACAGCATCATTTTCAAGAGGTGAGATATAGCATATCTTGAAAAATAGATGAGCGACATTCATGCACACAAACAAGCCTTCAAAATAAAATATGAACTGAAATTATGCATCATGAACACAAAAAAATATTATTATGTATTACACAATATTTACAGTACTTTTAGGAATGTTCAAGAACAGTATTCCTCAATATAGCAAAATTATGATTTGCTTTGCATAGTCTAAATGTTCATGCATGTGTGATGTGTGAACTGGTGTCAAACGCGCAGTGCATAAGATGCAACGTTGGATCGATTGAAAAATTGAATTGTTAGAAATACGCCTATTGACCAGTCCTTGACTCATCTGTGAATGATTCTTGTCAGCTTTATAGTAAACTTGATAAAGTTACGTGGATATACTTTATTACCGTCATATGCATGACGAGTGACGGTGATGCAAGCTGACATTGTTTACAATGTCTGTCGCTAGAGCTTTCATGTACAGAAAAAAATCCCAGAAGCAAAAGTAAAATTTGATGAACTTGCTTCGCAATTTCTTGTTGAGAATATTTTTATTGAATACCAGAAACGCATACGCCACACTACCACCCTTCTCTAAGTATAAAAAAAGGCGGTTTAATTAAAAAAGACCCTAAAATCTGGGGCTTCACGTGACCAGCTCCAACCAGGGTTTTCCTGTGAAGGATATATCTTACTCTAGGTCCAACTTTGGTGCATGCCAATTGGTATCTCTCTTTTATTTCTAGTACAGCACACTAGGCGTCATTGCGTCAATATAATTGACAAGGTATATTGGAAATAATGACAAGTTATATTGGAAAATCCGGACACGGACACGCACACATGAAAAGACGGGAAGTTATGGAAAAAGACGGGAAAGACCGACACAAAGCATTTAAAACGATTATTTCAACCATTATTTTGAACTTATTAGCATATAAACATAGATCTTTATATGGATACTCGAAATGCAGCGCAGTAACAAATCACAATGCAAATAACGAGTACTTTATTACCGTAATAATTGACTTGTGCAAACCCCTTTATCTCATAACCCTGATGAAAATTTTGAGTCGGCAGTTGATTGATAATCGAACTTTGGAGTGCTCACTATTTAATCCAGGCTCAAAATTTGATATGTAACGTGATGTATAGGAGGTCTCATTCACTCATTCAGGCCTGTTCAAAATGCGTTTTGGTTGACATTTCGATACGTTTTCCCGTTCGCAAGCCGCATTGAACTGATACGCTTGGCGTATTCATCGAAAGTACACCGCTCAGATGACAAGCGAAATAAAAACGTATGCGACGCGCTTATCGCATTCGCGTGGAAAGCCGAAAGACACAGCGTTGTAAAAAAGATGACATGCGTTCTCGAATGACCACGCTGAATTCTCGGTCTGGCGCCGGACATGATCTTAGCTTATGCTTACAAAGTTGGCTTTGCTCTACCATTTATCAGGCATGTCACATATGCATAAATAAATCTATAAATGATATGATAATAAATAATAATATATATATAGGTTATCATATGAGGGGCGAGGTGATATCAGTCTTATTACTTGAGGGACGATATTATAAAATATCAAAAAATTGCCTTAACACAAACGAATTAACAAAAACAAACGCCAAATATCTATAGGGACGATATCATAAAATATCAAAAAATAGACTTAACACAGACGAATTAACAAAAACGAACAAAGAATAACTTACCTTTAAATAGCTGCCAGTTTCTGTGTGATTTTCTCATTCTAAAATGTTTTTAAATCATTTATTTTGTAAAATTTCACGTCGACAATCCTTCGGTCTGACGCCATCTTTGTTTCGGCAGCGACAAATTTAGCGGGACAAAAAGCGGATACCAGGGACAAAAAGCGATATTAGGGACCAGTGAATTGTAATACAACTGGAACGCTAACTCAATACAAAAGTTCAGTTGATAGCTGAAGCCAAGAAAGCCAAGATAGTTTTTCTGAGTTTTGAGACGAAATACTTGACGCCAAAGATCGGACTGTGTGTCAAATTAAAGCTATTAAAAAGTTACATTTAATATTAAAAATTTAAGACTTTAGAAATAAAAGAAATGCCTAAAAAATGCGAAAACAACTTCAATTTTGAAAAATACGGCAAATTTTCCTTCAAAGTTTAAGGTGTTTGTTTTCAGTGGCGGATCTAGCGTAAGTCAAAATAAATTACCACAGCTCATTCTAGGATGCATTTACATTTTAAAATACCTTCAAAGCAACTTCATTGGTTAGATTTTATTCTTTTGAAATTCATAACCTATGACATTGTTATAAAGTTATTTTGAATTTAAAATTGAGCTGCTATAATTTATTTTGACTTACCCTGGATCCGCCACTGTTTGTTTTTCATCTGAAGCCTCAAAATTTTTACACCGAATACAACTTTTAATAGCTTTCATTTGATATACGACCCATTTTGTCACGTTTAGTATTTCAACTCAAGACTCAAAAAAACTGAATCAAATTGACTTCAATTTCCCCCCCCTGACTTATCGTTCCAGTTTACTTATAGTTCAATGTTAGGGACATATCGTTTTTATATCACCACCCTGTTATCGCCCTCACAAGCCCCAAGTATGTGATAAGATGATTTATAATGTAGCATTTGTGAATCCTGAACGCTAATTGGTTAAGAGCCGTGTTTAAACAACTCAATGTAAACACGGAAAATTTCCCGCCACTTGTAAACGCGGAATTTTTTTGCATCCTTCGGGCTTTTGACATTGCTATATTATAAAAATATTATAAAACATTTTTCCGTGTTGATATATTATTATAGAGATTACTGCATGGTTGGCGAGTGGGCACGATTTTTATGAACGAGTTGTGAAAGATTGCTAAACGAACGAGTGAGCGCAGCAAACGAGTGAGTTTAGCAATCTTTCACAACAAGTGCATAATAAAAATCGCACAAACGAGCCAAACATGCAGTAATTTGTCATGCCAAACATATAGAGATTATTTTAAAACTGGAAACCTATCAAAGGCGAACAATGTCGAAACACTGAAAATGTTGAACTCTCAAAACAGAATCATACCATTTGTTTCTCCGTTATTTGGCCTAAATAGTGAGTCAAAGCTGTTTTTCTTTCCGTTTCATGTTTTTTATTGTGGAAACTCTTCTTGTTTCAGACATAAAAGCCAAATACTCTTTCGCTCCTTCTCCAACACGGCGGCCATGTTGTAACCAAAATGACGACACGATTTTCTTCACTAGTGAGAAAAACCGTATAGCCTATCAAAATGCTGATACGATCAGTGAACTGAATATAACGATACGATCGTACGGCCAATGAAAACGCTTATTCGCTTCTCCACAATGGAAATACGATTTTTATTTCTCCCATTTACCTGGCGTAAATCTCTATATGTATGGCATAAACAGTCACATCAACACTCGTGGAAATTGGAGAAACTCGAAAATTGTGTTTCTCGTTTTTCCAATTTCCACTCGTGTTGATATAACTGTTTATTTTTTTATTTGTGCACGACTAGAGTTATTTTGTGATTTCCTGCAATTTGATTGGCTGCACGAGCGGGCGGCTTTTTACGATATCTTGGCCCGCGGGCCAAAAGAGTTATTTTTTTTAAAACAGACCAAGGAGTGGAGCTGATTGTTGAACTTGAATAAAAGTGTCTAAAAGCCAAAAAACAATCTAACAAAATTAAAGATAGGAAATAGACTGAACTGACTTCAGCAGATGTCTTTTGAAGATTAAAGTTTACTTGAAACAACGAAAAAAACGGTAGAATTTATAACAAAATTTTACAAACAAAGTCGAGCAAAGCCGTACATGTAAAAGCCGGCGTACATATTATACACGGTACTCATCCAAAAGTAAAAAGCACACATTGAAATAAACAGTGAAACACACAAAAACCCAAAAATAATACTGTTTAGTAACACTTTGACAACTAACCTGCAGTTTAAAGTTGATTCCTGGACTTAAAATTTTATTATTAAATGTTGTCAAAAGCTAAATCTGATTTTCGCTTATCGAAAATCAAACTTTCTGTGTCAAAACGCATATTTCAACCCTGTTTGTTTTGTAAAACGAACGATAAAATAAAAAATCGTATTAACTCACCTTTTTCATTACCGTATTGAGTATAAAAACATCAGTAGCACAGAAAGTATAGTCTTCGTTTTAGCTGTTTGTCAGCCATGCTTGAATAAATATTGAAGTAAAGTAACAAACTAGCTGATCTCAAAGCATGTTCACAACACTGGATTTTCGTAAGGGTTTAATCATGCATCACGCAGAAAAAAATAAAAACGTTACTTACCGTTTCGGTCGGTCCGTACTGAAAAATATTTTGTCTCGGTCTCAAAAACGTCCCTCGGCCTTCGGCCTAGGGCCGTTTTTGAGACCTCGACAAAATATTTTTCCAGTATAGTCCAGGACCTGTATAGGAGTTTGTATGCATTTCATTTGCCACAAGTAATCTCAACTGTTTTAGGGTAAAACGACCATGCCGATCAACATGGCATATGTGCCAAAACCCGAATCCGGGGCGAAAGTCCTCAAAATGACTCCGCCTTGAAACGGCAGTGTCGACATAGCTCTAACCTCAGACCAATGCGAGCAACGGCCTTTCTGAAGTGCCTATAATGTTTAGAAGGGTTGTTTATAGGGGTGGTTATTAGAAGCAAAATATTGCCTAACTGTAATATTTTCCAAGAAAATCATCATTCAACATGCCTGGTCAGCAGCTAATTATGCATAAAATCACTAAAATTGCTGGCAGAAATTAAATTTTCATATTTCCTAAAAAAAATTATTATAACATGAAAAACCATGTTCAATTGAATCAAATTCTTACAGATTTCAAAAGGATTGACCCTATTTTGTTGATATACAAGACATTGTATTTCACTTACCCCCCGCAAAAACACGATTCCAGCCATATTTTCCATCTTGTTCGCTTTTTTATCGCCGAGTAGCGGAAGTCTCATACAATTCTTGTACTTTCCCATAATCACAGATGACTAAAGAACAACTCATCCCATTTTCGACTTGTTCTGAGACTGTGCTGTCTACTTTATCCTCGATTTTGTATCCTCGACAATTAGCCAAAATTGCCGCCATTACGAAGTCTTGTCGCTTTTGTGTCCGATAAATGTGACTTCTTCGTCCTTATGTGTATTTATATTAAGTAATCCAACAGCACTTTATACTACTGAATTTCTAAAGGTAATTTTGTAAACTTCTATCAATTTTCAATATAAAAATCCACCCACATAAAATCGAGTGTCTTCAAGCTTCGAAATATTTTGAAAGTCACGGGCAATCATCACGAAAATTCCTCGTGGGCGATCATACCGGGGGAGTGAATATTTTCACGAATACGTTTGCTCGTTTCCACAGCAAGCCAAGTAAACATTTCATATTATTCTATGTTCATGTATATTTGCGTATTGTTTTGTTTTTAAGCTTCAACTAAAAGAAAATCAGACAGACTTACGCATTTCCCCATTTTTATTTAAAGGGCGATTTTTATTATGCCAAAGTGTAAAATAACTAAGCGTCTAAGCCACTAAAAGCCACTATTAGCCCACTAAGATTTTAAAATTGAAACGTACGTATCTGCACTGGCATAGCCCTCAAAATAAACATGGGAGAAATGCATAACTGTCAGATTTTCTTGTAGTTAAAGCTTAAAAACAAAATAGTACGCAAATATAAACATGCAAACGCATTCGTGAAAATATTCACTCCCTCCGGTATGGTCGCCCACGAGGAATTTTCGTGACGATTGCGCGTGACTTTCAAATTATTTTGAAGCTCGAAGAGACTCGATTTTATGTGGGTGGATTTTTATATTGAAATTTGATCAAATTTAACAAAATGACCTTCAGAAATTCAATAGTATAAAGTATTGTTGGATTACATAGTATAAATACACACAAAGACGAAGAAGTCACATTTATTGGACAGAAAAGCGGCAAGACTTCGTAATGGCGGCAATTTTGGCTAATTGTCGAGGATGGAAAATCGGAGATAAAGTAGATGGCACAGGCTCAGAACAAGTCGAAACTGGGCTGAATTTTTCTTTAGTCATCTGTGATTACGGAAAAGTGCAAGAATTGTGTGAGACTTCGGCTGGTCGGCGATAAAAAAGCAAACAAGACGGAAAATATGGCTGAAATCGTGTTTTTGCGGGGGGTAAGTGAAATACAGTGCCTTGTATATCAACAAGATAATGTCAATCCTTTTGAAATCTGCAAGAATTGGATACAATTGAACATGGTTTTTCATGTTATAATAATTTTTTTTAGGAAATATGAAAATTTAATTTCTGCCAGCAATTTTAATGATTTTATGCATAATTAGCTGCTGACCTAGCATGTTGAGTGGTGATTTTCTTGGAAAATATTATAGTTAGGCAATGTTTTGCTTCTAATAACCACCCCCATAAGCAACTTTTCTAAACACTATAGGCACTTCAGAAATGCTGTTGCTTGCATTGGTCTGAGGTTAGAGCTATGTCGACACTGCCGTTTCAAGGCGGAGTCATTTTGAGGACTTTCGCCCCGGATTCAGGTTTTGGCACATATGCCATGTTGACCGGCATGGTCATTTTACCCTAAAACAGTTGAGATTACTTGTGGCAAATGAAATGCATACAAACTCCTATACAGGTCCTGGACTAGTACGGACCTCCCATCCGGTAAATAACATATATATATCAACACGGAAAAATGTTTTATATTTCTTAAACATCAATAAACTGCAGGCTTGTAATCATCCGTCGCGGTTTTGAGGTAAAGGGGCTCGCTCTGATCAAGCATTACAGTAATTAATTTCTATTTATTTGCGTTATTATATGTTGCTGCCTCGCATTTCAAGCATCTATGTAAAGAACTATGTATATTCATGTAGTTATAATTTTCAAATAATCGTTTTAAATGCTTTGTGTTCGTTTTTTTTATATGTGTCCGTGTGTACGTGTCCACCTGTCCGTGCCCACATTTTCTATTATACGGAGGACACGATGAACCTAGAGTCGTCTTTCTGTTTATTTCAAGTTGTAAGACGTGACGGGTTTTAAATTAGCACTGTTTGTCGTCTTTTGTATCACAAGTTAAATTTCCATGTCTCATTCCTTATGAATCTTGGACAACTGTTTACCAGAGTTTATCTTAAACTCCACATCGAGAATTCGAGATTAATTTAGCGACACATGACCCTACAATACTCTAACGCTCATCGATAACGCTGGTATTGCCGTGTGAGTGCAGATCAACACATCGTTTAAACTCCAATTCCACAATTTTAACGTGTATACCTAAACGGCAGGAAAGTTCTTCGCGCAAAATTAAATTCTTACCCAAAAATGTCACAGGATAACCAATTTTGACGAATTCTATCGCGAAAGATTGACGCAATGAATTACGTATTGGAGAATGTTTCTTTTTTACAACCATTCTAGAAGCTTGATCAATGTCTTTATTTATATATCCCTGTATATAGCCTATAATTTGTATATTCCTGCAAACCTTATAGTTTTAACGTCCGGTGTTAGCAGTTTTATTGACCACGGACTGAACGCCTGAGTATAAGCGCCGTCTCCTATTCTGTGGTGCCAAATAAACTTTCGGTCTTTGTCAGATCATTTATGATTGGAGTTGAACCCAGTATCGATTTTTATTTTTCATGGTTAGTTGCTGGTGCTGCCAGTAGAAACAAAGAGTTCGATTCCACGATGCAAATATATAAAAAAACAAACACAAGTCCAGTATTTATTTCAATACAGACCTATCCCATACCCGCTGTGTGATAACACTGAACCAATTATCTGATCTATTGAAAAATCAAGGTTAAAAAATAAAAGATTAACCTCAAGGTGTAAATATATCAGGTGTATAGTATTACTATGGGGGGAAATACTCACCAAATATGCTAGCAATGATAGCGCTAAGTTATAGCAACGTATTGTTTCGTCTGTTTGATGGTACGGAGGGAGAAACATAGTTTGAAAGTGAATGGTCGATGAGCGAATGATACTATGGCTTAAGGGAGCAATTCAATAATCAATCCGCAGGTAAAATACATAATTCCGAGTCCTAAACATTTCAGCGTGTAAGATGTCCGATCACCCATGGTGATCTTTATGAATAATGTATGATTATTGTCAAATGACAGATTAAAGAGTTGTTCGGCTGCAAAATCGTTTGCAAACGCACTCCAAGAAATTTTCCGACCGAACTGTGGTTATAGATTTAGGCACCACAAATGAACCATTTTATACTATAATTCATTTGTAAAATTTGAGATAATGTTAGTTTCTTTGGTTATATGTATGGCGTAGCCTTGATAGTGCTTGGCAGTGCACGGCTAGTCGAAATGACCTCGTGTTGGAAAATCAATATTTTTTCGTTTAAAGTGCGCAGTCGCGACATCAAACGGATTATGTGGGCTCCGAATAGTGCGCAGTCGAATCGATATCCTTGACTGAAAGCACGTTGCTATAGCTTCAAATAGCTTCTGGTATTGGTTAGCCGTTATTTTTTATGCTTTCCCAACACAATCCCGAGTTTTATTGAAGTGAAAAATAAACAAATAGTCTTTTATTTTTTGACTGTGTAGCCTAAAATGGCCTCTGACCATTCACGACTGTTATCTCTTATAAATTCTCATCTTCGTTCAACCCGACCTTAAAGTCGTTTTTTAAGACCAGCTCAGGTACTTATTGTATGGCAAAGCGAGTTGAGAAGCGCATAAGATTAAAGCTTGCGCTCATAAGTTTTGATAATATGCAGTTTTCAACTCGCTTAGTCGGGTAACTCGCCTTCATGTAGTAAGGACAGGCAATTTAACATTGTTGTGGTTTCGTATCCCACGCAATCTGGTGTAGTGAGAAATCTTCGCATGTAAGAAACTGCATCACGTGTAAGAAACTGTAGACTGCCTTTGGAGGAAATATTTCCTCGGTTACAACTGAACAGCCTCTTTTCAAAATGTTTGGTTCATTTGAAATCAAATAGCTTATCGAGTAAACGTTGTATGTGGTGTAAATAAGTGATTACGACATAATTATGTTACAGTCAGTAAGATTTAACTTTACTCTAGTTTCACTATAAACTGTTTTTCATGTGCGACGTAAATCGACACCAGACTTTGCACTTTGTTAGGGCATTATATCGATCGACCGCCATATGGCAGGATTAGTGATTTACGCCCGTCACGGCCCGTGTGCTCCCCCCCCCCCAACAAAAAGTCCCGTGTACGGCCCTGCTTCAAAATGTCGTTTAAATTCTTATCTGCAGCCAAGGAGTACCTCAAGAGTTTATGCAGGCTTGCGTGGCTTCGTGCACTAATTAACGTCAGTCGAAGGCGGAAACTCTTGACAGTTAGGGTCAGGGTTGGGGTTTTGAAGGTAACAAGACTTTCCGTCGACGTCAAAGCCTAATTACGTAAATTCAAAAACGTTACTATATGTTGCCAATATTTCAAAAATACAATACATGCAGTAGTCAGTTATTGAGCAGTAACCACTATGAGATTGAGCAAAATTATTTTTAATGTAGCATCTGAATCAGAGAACATTTGCTGAACTCCCGGTAGCTTCGGTGCAACACAGGACTGACATCATTGTAGGCTGTAAGTTTAAAACGTGTGTCGAGGGACGAGGAAGGTTTTATATTCACTTGTTTTAGACATCAGTTGCATGTTTAAATTTTGCAACCTTAATTTTTTATCTCTCGAACACGCTGTCGGCTTGGGCTAAAACGATGTTGCCCGATTGAAACTGAAACAACGTGACAACCGCGGATATTGAGAAACATAACATTTTCTTTACCCATGGACGACGTGACGAAAATTAGATTTTTAAAATGTGTGAAAATTATATGTGTTCTAGATGGCCAATGAGTGCCACTGAAGTTATTTTATCACTGGAATGCAGTCTATTGGTACTATTTATTCTCCTCATGATTGGCGCTCTTATCTTGTACAAATGGAGAGATGGCTCGTCTCGTAACACAACAAAACCAAATAATTCAAAGAAGAGAAGCTATATTGTTCTACCTCATAGTAACGCAGAGTCCGTTCAACTTGAAAGAAATATCAAACAGGTACAAATTTTAAAATGTTTTTGTTATAAATATCTAAACGATAGAGACACTTTGACGTGCCGAGCCAGTCGAGCGCGCGAATGCAGCAAGTTTGCCGCAATGACGGATATTTTCAAAGGAAATCAAATCTAAAGGATAACTTCCTCCTTCGCTTTGCAAACATTGAGATATAGATGAGTCGATATGAAAAGTATATTGAACAAAAACTTAGGAAATTAGAGAGAGTAATAAGGCCCGGTTCAGACGGCGTATTATTCATGTGCCGTATCTAATTTTAAGGTTAACTTTATGGAAAATACGCCGTCTGAACAGTCACTGCGTCTGAATCAATTAAATACGTCTAATTGTATTTGCGTCGACCTCAACTAAAAAGTACGACCATCGGGGTGGTATTATTCGACTTTGTTACGACGTCGTTTATAAATTGCTGTTTGTAGTTGTATTGATAACAATAAATGCATCTGTAAATAAATTAGTACCTCGTGTCCTGCATCTTATACCGATATGTATCTAAATAAATACTATACTATATACTGCATCTTGCAATTAGCTTTTAAACATATTTGATATGTATTTAATTTGTTGCATACTTCACACTCTCTTCGTAGACATTAGCTTTTGTTGGTCAGTATTCAGATCTGTATAAGGTCAGATCTGTATAAGATGTAAGGTACAAGATATAAAGTCAATGAACGAGAATGCTTTTGTGTTTTTTTTTCCATTGCTGTGTTTTCTTACAACTAGAATTTTAAACTTTTTTAATACTCGTGACGGATTTTACCTTTCAGAGCTCTTGCCATGCTTTTTTTTTGCATTATTAAGGTAAACAATCATGATGTAGGTGGCGATGACACAGATCATCCACTTCTTGACGACAGAACGGAAGCTGGACGGCTTTATTTTTCTCTCAAATACGATGATAAAAAGTGGGTGCCATTAAATCTTTAAGTGTCCAAGTTATGATTTTGCATTATCAAAAATACGTTGACACTATTGTAATAAATAATCTATCTAACATATAGTCGTAGATTGAGGGCCCAAATTTTTGCTTAATCTATAATATAGGCCCTGTGTCACACAGTGCAATTTTTTTTGCAACTTGCAACGCAACTCTACTCTTAAGAGATGTAAATTTGTAACAAATGTTTGGTATGTTAAAAATATATTAGCAAATTGTGATGAAAACTTGTATTTGCCAATTTTACATCTCCCAAGAGTAGAATTGCATTGCAAGTTGCAAGAAAAATTGCACTGTGTGACAGGGCCTTAAGACTAATATATTTTCCTGAATACAAAATGACCCTAACCCCAACAATCCCAATAATTTTTTAGATACGATAATCTTATTGGGTTAAGACATGCGGGCCGAGTGCCATTTCCTATTGGGTTTTTTCCACTTCCCAGTGCATGGAATCTTATTTTCCTTGCTCTTTTAATCATAAGTGTTGTGCCACGTTATTTTTAAAAGTTTAGTATCTTGGCGGCCATTTCACAGGCCAGTTACAATCAAACGTTTTTCTGCAATCCGTCGTATATTCAAACCACCCTTAGCGAATCCTTGCGACATGCTTTTGTCATAATATTTTCGAAAATCTACTAGACAAGCTATTTTAAATATTGTTTGTTGATTTTACATTTCATACATTTACACCATAATCACTATTCATTCTACATTTTCATTGGTTCAGAGCTGTGTGTACACACGCACAGTTGATCGACCTCATCCGATGGCGGCAGGATGTGCTTGAGCAAAATGTTTTCGCGTTTTTTTCTCGTTTAGATATCATTGCGAAGTGACTTTAAAGCAAAAAGTCGCGGCACTCGACTTCTCGTACTTTTTTGTTCTTTGCACGCCATGACGTCATCTGCGATCTATTACAGTAAAGACGCACGCAAAAATGAAATCAATTTGTGAAACAACACTCATTACAACGGTTGACTTCTGATTTTCAGCTCTATTATTACCATAAAACTCATCAAAAGCGAGAATCTACCGCTGGTTACCAAAGATGAGACAAAAGCCTTTGTCAGTGTTCAGATCATTTCCCAGGACGCGGACCGTAAAAAAGAAGACAAAGGAAGTACTATTCGCACAAATTATCAACGAACTTATAAATTCATGCTATTTCGAAGCGACTTTGCTTCATCTACAGTACGTTTTGTGATTAGCCGATTTGATCGCTTCTCAAGAAAGTATAATGTAGGATGTGTGACAGTGTCTCTTGCAGAACTGGAAGTAGATATAAGTCGAGAGACGTTTTTCACCCGGGCTATTTCTCCTTGGAGGAGCACGCAGGTAAGAAAGGTAGCGCAGAAAAAATTAGGAGAGACATGGGTTGAGAAGAGGCCTGGTCGCCTGGTCTGTATATTTACGTTGAAACTCTTAATTGAGCTATGTAATTATCCTAGCTATTTTGTTTCTATAGGTTGATACTACAACAAGAAGGCACTCCACAGCAGATCGGCGTGAAGAGAGTGAAGTGCTACGACGAGTAAGGAAGGATTCGAAGGTAGCATTATTTTTTTTTGTTAGTAGTAGCAATTTGGATGCTGGTGATGTTGCAATTGTATTTTTTATTAACTTTAGAGGATTAACGTATCGAGGAATGATGATATCAGGTAAAGTACTATCTAGAGCTAGAATCTAAACCGGTCTTTCTGCTACTATAGGCAAAACAGAAACATTCCCAAGTACTTTGGCATAAGTTGAGTCGCGCAGTTCACGCTGGGTTATATGAGGGACTAATGCGAGGTCGTCATGAGTCATTGCAATGGGATCCTTTCCTAATTATACAGAAGTATGAGTATGGTGACAGTGACGAGTACTCAGATGTACAGAAATCGTCAAATAGGTACTGTAGCATTCTAACTGACTGTTCATGAGAACAACACAAATGTACACCCCCCCCCCCCCCCCTGCAATGCACAATACTGACGAATTTTGATGTACTTATAGTAATAACAGGAAACGACAATGTGAATTTGGCGAAGAAGAAACTCCTGAATTTTCTGAACTGTTCAACTCTTCAATAGAATTTCCTTCTGTAAGTCATGCCAGTCCACAACCGTCAGATTCCAGCCCTGAAAGAGCAACACTTCAGACACCTGTAAATCGAGATTTCTATCGCTTAGTTCATTCCCCAGCGCTCAGCCAATCAGATTCTAGTGAAGCTGTGACGTCATGGTCGATACCAGAAACATTTCGTTTTCCTCCGACACCAGTTCGACTTCAATCCAGCACAGTCGTGTTCCAAAGCACGCCTGCCGCATGTAGGCCGCGACATGATAGACTACATAAATTAACTTCGCTATCATCCAGCTATCGGAAGAGGATATTGAGAAAATCTCGAAAGAGAGCGACTTCGAGGCGAAATAAACTAACACGGATGGAACCCCTTCACAGGCTATTATATCTGGGTAAAGAAACGAGGACAGAGAGATCATATAAAAGGATGCGAGGCGAGGAAAATAACAAATCCGGAAAGTGATCACAAATCAACTGTCTATAGGATAAAACTTTATGTAGTAAAAATGATTAGATTGATAACATTTAGAGTAACCAAAAAAACCTAATTATATATTAAAATTTTTTGCGTGTACACGTGCTTTTAGCGTTTTCCATGTTTTGTCATCGATCGCTGTTTATACAGAGGTATGCTAATAAACTCATTCAAAAGTAGCCTATAGTCGTTAAGTACATTGTCTGTAACTATAGGCGTACTAAACTAGATGATTAGAGCGAGGGAGCGCTCATGCGTATATTTGTGTTCATAGACCATCAATACAATCGATTTCAAAGAAAAATTAGCTGTGAAGAACGGGAATAAATATGAATCTGTGCCCCCACCCCAAAGAAATATCGTTAAAAATCCATAAACGTGGATAGCAAAGCAAATTGAGTGATGATAATCATTTTTATTACAATCTACGATATGCGTATTTTTAATAGCCATGTATGACTAGCTATTTTGTATGGTTGGACGTCCGCCAGGCATTATAATGAACAAAAAAAAGCATCATGGTTTGCGTCCACTTACTTTTGTTAAGTTGAGATACAGGGTGTATAAAAAAGCAGATCCTTCGAGATTCAAAAAAGCAGCAACCCATTGTACGACTTTTATTAACTTGACACAACATGGAAGTCTTTTGAAGGACAAGCATAAGAGAGGTGTTGTCTTTGTTAGAGTTTATTGTCCCGGCCTTAGGTGTTTTTCTTGGCATAAATAACCTTGGCGGTTATTTGAACCTCAAAACGTCTACTTTTTTATACACGCGGCAGATGGAACTTCGTGCTACATCAGTAGTTTGCAAAAGCAAACAAGCGTCAAATTGCAATTATTCCTGTTTTGAATGTCAATGTTCAATTATTCTTGCTTCTTATTGGTCAAAAGCGTACTACGTGAAGAAATTAGATTGGCTCCCCAACAACGCATCTAACAGATTTTTGCTCATTTGCTGATATTAAGAGAAATTTAACGTTTTTTCGTACGTTTATTCGATCACATCATGTACGACAAATCGTACTGTGTAGATAGACTTTAAACAGTTCTCTTGCATTCATTTGAATCTGGAATCCGTTCTGTGCGTATAACTACGCCAAGTCGTCAAAAATAATATAAATTGTCCACCTGTTACAGTTTTTGGCGCTTCATTGATCTGGAACACAATTGTTGTAATTAATCATTCTTAGTTGCCAACCTGTTCCCGTTTTCATATTATTTACATCAAATCAAAATATAAATACTGTTGATCAGGATCTCTATGTCGTACGTGGCCAGAGAATATTTTGTGTCGAGGTACGCAGCTCTCTTCAATGTTATCCTAGATTTCCAGGACAAAACTTGGAGAAAATCTGGCAAACTTGCAAAAACTAAAGCACATTTTTAAACTCCTAATACCAATAACTGTGTGTTGCTGGATAATTGTCAGTTTCCCATTATTGATCAACGATTTACATATTCTAGCAAGAAGTGCAACGAACGCGGCACACACTACAGGTATGCAAAACTTCGTATACAACATTACATACAGGAAGATGTGGCTGTGTGCAATTAAATTCACGTAGGCCTGGTTGTATGAAGGGTGGATGGCTCTATCCGCCGCATAACGATTGTTTCAACTGCCGCAGAAAGAAAAAAAAAACAATGACACTAGACATATTGATGTTTGTGAAAATTTCTATGCGATGGATGGCACTATTCACTCTTCATACAACCGACAATCGCCAATGATAAACGTTCTTTTGAAGGTCATGTCAGCGAGCATGGGAAAGTGGTCTTGTCAAAGAGAATCCACATAGTTACCCAAATTCCAGTGTTAATAAATGGATCTCAAGATCCACGAGTACATAAAAGGCAGCAAGAATACATCGAGACGTTGAAGTTAAACCTTCAACATCCACAGGTTTGTACATTATTTTGGTGGTAAAAAAATCCTATGATTTTGTGTGATGTTTCCTATTCATAGACCGGGAGTGAAGGGGATTCGGAGAGATATTAGGATGTATAGTCCGGCAGATTAAGGACCAATGAGGAAGATTTATAACTGTCTCATAGGCCAATTCCATTTTAGCTTTTACTTGTGCACCTTACGCCTAACAAATGCATTTCCGGATGTTGGACGCGTTGAAATTTCTTCTTAATTGGCTCCTACCAACAAGGTTTTGTTCAGTTATAAAACTTTTATGCTGTCGGCATATTTTTAAGGTTAATTTGTACAAATAATAACTTACATGGTCGAAAAGTTCATAAAACCCCCCCCCGACATATATGACAATTAAACAGTAATGTTGATTGTTCAATTAAGAGCCTTTGAAAACGTATATTCGGATTAGTCCCCAAGAATTTCGCAACATTTTATCCTTTTTGTAAATTTTGAAGCAGCAATAACATGCAAACCGCTTGAAAAATCAAGTGAACTATTTAATTTTCTTATATGTAGTTTTTTATGAACTTTCTGACGACGTTATTTTTCCAAAGAATGAAGTTGAAATTTTTCCTTTTTTACAAAATAAGAATTTGTTCTATAGGGATATTGAAGCGAAACACGATGGCAGGAAGCACACAAGCAATTTGAGCATGGTAAACATCCAGAAATGCACTTTATAGGCCTAAGGGTATACGAAAAACCCTAATTTGAATCATCACAAAATACCGTAACTTTTTTCCTTAATCTATATCTGCCCGACTAATATGTCCAAGTGGTATATACCTAATTGCTTACAACCCGGGAGCGTATATTGGAACAGATTAGGAAAGGCTTGTGCACGAAATCTGAATGCTTAAAAGTAACTTTGTGTCGATAAGAGCAGCTGGGAAATTTGCCACCGCTGTGCAAAAATATTGTTGGCAGCTGAACACAAAATGTAATTAGCATATTATTTGCGAAATACAGATTGGTTTCAGAGGTGCTCGGAATTTAGTTTCTTTGACGAGCCAGTTATAATTTTGTTCACAATTTTTCATTGATTTCAGTGAAGGACAGATATAGCTGTCAGTTAATCGTATTTTGAAGTGATGACATCGTCTGTTGAAGCAAATTTCCAAACTTTGACATGTGAGTGGGTTGCCAAGAATTAAGCGCGATGTTGAATTTACGTTTGACTTAATACTGAAAAATTTAGCTTTTGCTCCAAAAAGATATTTGTTTCCTGTTACTTCCAATATGTTTATGTTCCTTTCGAAACCAATTTTTTTGTTTTATAAATTCCGCTCATGGCCAATAGTTTGTTGTGAAACTCGCTACCGGAAAAGTACTTTAAATTACGGTTGTTGTTGAAATGGTCGTGAAAGTGATAAAACATCCACAATCACTTGGGCCGTCAGTGCAATGATGTCTTTGATACAGTATAAATGTTTTCGTACAAATGGTAAAGATATTTTTCAATTGACTAATGCGTTTGGTCGATCGATTTCAGTGACATTTTTGTATTGTTGTTCGAGTACGAGCGTTGACTAGTTTAAGTCGAATTTTAAAAAATCAGCCTTATGCTCCAACATGACTTGTAAAGTGTTTTTCGTTGTTCAAAATTTCATGAAATTTGCTTGAGGTTAAGCCCTTCAAAACGCCGCACGAAGTTGTGTTTGTCTTAATAAGAATCGTTTTTGTAAAGAAAAGTTTTAAGAGGATGTTTATATGAGAGCTGCGACCAGGATGTTTGCCGGGACGGGATGTTTACGGGGACGTTGCTCGGGATACCCGCATGTATATGTTTCTATATTTATCGCATTCCGTTTCTATGAAGCCGGGACGTTTTTGCCCAGTCTCGCCTAGGCGGGATCTCGCTTTCAGCAACGGGACAATTCCCGCTTCTAGCGGGACAATTTTTGTCATATAAATGCTCTATCCCGCCTGACCGAAACAAACTCACAATTCCTGCAGTTATTTGGACAAATTTCTTTTCATAAATTTTATTTTATTAGTGTTAACTTTGAAGTATTATATTTCTCATTTTTTCTGTTTATTCTACATTATCAGCACAGAAACAATCTATTTTAATAAAAAAACATTGAGGCACTTTACGAAACAGAGAGCGATTTCAGATTTGTCTATTTCTTTTTATACACCATGTATATAGGGATTATTGCATGTTTGGCGAGTGCGTACGATTTTTATGCACCAGTTGTGCGCTCGCTCGTTCGTTTAGCTTTCACAACAAGTGCATAATAAAAATCGTACAAACGAGCCAAACATGCAGTGATTTGTTTATGCCATACATATAGAAATTATTTTGACACTGGAGCCTGTCAAATGTGAAAATATCGAAATGAAATATCGAGGTCTCAAAACAAATTGATACCGTTTATTTCTTTATTATTTGGCTAAATAGTGAGTCACAACTGTTCTTCTTTCCGTTTCATGTTTTTCATTTCAAAAAACTCTTCTTCTTTTTAACATAAAAGCCGAATAACCCTGTCGCGCCTTTCCCAACACGGCGGCCATGTTGTGAGAAAAAAAGACAATAGTGAGAATAACCGCATATAGCCAATCAAAATGCTAATACGATAATTTTTCACCAGTGAAAAAAAAATCATACGGCCAATGAAAACGCTTATTCGCTTCTCCACAGTGAAAATACAATTTTTATTTCATCCGTTAACCACGGCTAAATCTCTATATGTATGGCATAAATTAGCGTACCTAGGACATGGGCATAAAACAAAAAGTGATGATATTTATTAGTATGAGAGTCGGGGTACGAGACAAAAAACTTTTTTTTTTGTTGAACATTTATATTGTCGTAGTAAAGTTCAAGAGAATTGTTCTTGCAGGTCGACACAATCCATCTTCTTTTGGAGCGACAGGGAAACATCAAATTCTTAAAGAATTCAATTGTGCAGAATAAGAAAATGAATTCTTATTTTTTGAATAAAAGAATGCTCTATAGTGACGCTTTTCGTTACGTCTCGGAATATCTTCTCAACAAAACAACAATCATCATGAATGCTGATTGTTACCTGGGAAACGGTTTCCAAAACCTCGATATAAATATCCTCAGAAAAGGCACAATATACGCATTAACAAGACACGAAACACCTGAAGCAATTACAAACTGCGATGTGAAAGACTTTTGTGCCGCACAAGCAAAATACATCGGATCCCATGATGCATTTGTTCTAAATATCGCTAGACCGTTACCTAGCAACGTGCTAGACACCTTGATGGTTCGTCAAGATATCGCTGGGGTTGAGAACTTCGTAATTTATATCCTGAGATTACTTGGTAAATTTACCGTGAAGAATCCATGTCACATCCTGTTGATATTTCATAACCACTGCACGAAATTTAGACATAAACAAAGGAGATTGATTAACGGCAAAAGATTTAACATTGTGTATTTAGCAAATGTATCTCGCTCGAAAACTAACGCACCGTTTTCGGGATTGTAATTTAGCACCCATAATCATTTTGAAACTTACAAAAATAATAATAAATATTTACAGTAATAAATAATTACAGGTTATATTAGTCCGGCAACTAGGAGCCGATATGTTTACCATACCGAGGGGCAATTCCACTTTCGTTTTATCTAACCTTCAAGGTTAGTAAGTATATATCCGATTGTTGTTCTCGTTGAAATTGCCATCACGTTTTACGTCGATATTGCTATAAACTGTATTACTCTGTAAAAAAAGGTGATAATTCAAGCTCGATTCAAGAATAAATGACGTATATTATCAGAAAGCGCATAAAAACTAAAAATAAGATATCTACTGTAAATGGTACCTCGACTTTTGAAGCAGTTTTTTTAATCGCGCAAAAAACCTGGGCACTAGTATAAAAATATGCTCATAACGCACTAAGAATTGCAAAAATCGACCTGAAGATTTATATGTCTTATATTTAGTTTTTTACAAGATTTCTGACGTGCAATTTATTTTTTCTAAAATTGAACTCGAAATATCACCTTTTTATAATAATACAGTTTTATAGTAATATCGACGAAAAACGAGTTGGCAAGAGCCCACAAGAAATTTCAACGCGAACAACATTCAGAGATATACTTACTAACCTTTAAGGGAACAAGATAAAACCAAAATGAAATTGCTTGCCCCTCGGTAAGTACACATGCTTTTTGGTACCTCGATCTGCCAGAAAACTTTGCCTCGATTTTCTTGGCTTATACAGTATATTGAAAATTCTTTCTCAAACAAACTCACAAGATATATAAAATGCTGGTTTTTGAAGCTATTTAATATACTCGTAAAAATTATGAGATATAAAGCACTCTTCTAGTATATTAAATAGTGCATAATACATTACTAACTAATACAATAAACGTTAAATCTAATTTTTTTTAAATGCGTCGAAGAAGTAGAAAAGACGGTCTTAGATGGTTTTTACTCGTTTTCTTGAGATTAAACAAAATAGAACAAGGCGACCATACTGGCACATACCTAACACAAGAATTATATTAATTGAATATTCTTAATTTCTTATAATAATATTAATTCAATATTCTTATTTTCTGGCATGGCATTATGAATACAATCAATCAAAACCGAGACATGGATGTCAGTTTGTCTCGCTCGTTTTCCACAGAAAAACCATGAAATCGTCTTGGCTCACAGTCGGCTGTATTGTATACCAATAAATAAATACACTTACTTAATCTTTTTAATCTGCAGAAACTATTTGAGCTTCTACTCTTGCTGCGAGATCTGACATTGTTCGTTTAAGTCGCTGAGGGTCAGTGAAAAAAAGAACAAATAACTCGCGCTCCATTACGTTCAACGAGTCAGTGCTAAGTACCTAAATTGAAATAAATGATATAACTGTTATAAAATTCATCCAAAAACTGAAAAGATAAAATTTAAATTAACTTCTATCATATTTACTTCATATCTCATGGGGGTTGCCACATACATCACCTACATGTGTATGAGTTAATGAAGACAATAAAACCATTAAAACAATCATTTATCTTACACCCCAACATTAGTATAGACACCTTATTTATAAGATGAAAACTTGAAGACGACGCTAATAGTTTGCAATTTCTATCACATCTCGATTTTATCGACCATGCAGTTTCCAATAGCAATATATAATCTATGGTAGCCAGTAACAAAGTAAATTTACTTCGTTACTTTACTTAAGTAAAAAGAACCAGTATTTACTTGTAACGAAGTAATTTTTTGACGGACTACTTTTTACATGTAACGAAGTAAGACTTTGAGTTATACTTACTTTTTTACTTCGTTATTTTTGGGAAGTAAAAATGTTTAAAGTTAGTCTCAAAGCGGGGTCAGCGGTCAGGAGATTAGAGAGAATATGCTTGCCTCAGCCAGGCTTTGGCTCAGAACTGTTACCTGTATATGCTACCGCTACGATTCTGCTAAAAAATGGTCTGTTATTATCGTATTTTAGTATTACTTTTTTACTTAATAAGTATATTTTTCCAATACTTTTCTGCCACTTAAGTGAAGTTTTCAAGTGATACTTTTACTCAAGTAAAATCCTCATGCAATAATTTTCAGTCAGTACTTTGACTTCTACGTAAGTAAAAATTAAGATGTTACTTTTTACAGTAAGGTGTTACTTCGAGTACTTTGCTGAACACTGTATATAATAAATTATATTATCACTCAGTTTATATGCTTTCTTAATTCTGATTAGTTAATTTACCTGCAAATAACTGCGTACAAATATCACTCTGAGCGTGCGCATTTGTTAAAAACAAGGCTGAGCTACTGTACTAATAACACTCCCTAACATGCACATTGCTTCCAATTTTGTAAGCAGTGGCTGCTCGCTTTGCTGAACATTGAAAAGGTTTGTGTGAAAAGCTTGTTTCTAGCTATAAAGTATAAGAAACTTTGTAAGAGAATGATGAAACAATTATTGGACGAAGTCGAGCAAAATTTCGTGATTTGTCGGTGGCTCGTAGATCAAATGTTGGCCTCTGCCTTCGGCACCGGCAAATAATCGATCTTCTCGCCACCGACAAATCACGATATTTTGCTCGACCTCGTCCAATAATTGATAACTTTCTGTTAAAAAACCGCTATCATGTATCACACACAACTAAATTACCACTTACTCTTTTCTTTGATTCACAATCTTTCTTAACATCCATGATTGAATTTTCAAGTGTTGTCAACACTTCAGCTAATTGATTGATCCCATTAGATAACGCCTTCAAAAAAGTAGTGCAACGTTACAGCAGCAAAAGTGCATTCAAAAACATAAGAATTGCATGCCTGTTGAACGACCGCAGTTAATGAAAAAGAAACAAGAGCTTATTCATTTGTACGAAAGTGAATAACGCTATCCACCGGATAGTGATTTTTTCATATTTTCTATACATCTTCAGCAACTGGTAAAACCTATATTAAACTTCAGTAGCCATTTTTTAGAGTTCAACAGCCTTGGCGTCATTGACATTGCTTTTGATGTTTTTCTGTGGCGGTTGAAAAGTCGCTATGCAGTATATAGCGCTATCCACCGCCCATATTTACCAGAGAAATGAGAACTAACTAACCCAAAGTTTTTGCGAGTTGCCGGTCAAAAGTGACCGAGAGATTAAACTCTCCTAAAAATACACTAAGACACAGGTGTTTAACTAAATATTACATCTCCAAAACAATTTCACAGGAGAAAATTCCCCATTCTTGTTTAACTAGGACTTGTAGTTTAAATTTGTTAGATATATTGTACTAACTGTAATCAAAATGTACTGTTTTTGAGGCCAAAAAGTGAGGTAATACAAACTTGTGTTTGTAGTTGTGGTAGCCCAGTAGATGTAGCAGAACTTCCGTAAACCATCTTTTCAAAGTCACGAGAAAATTTCTCCCTAAACAACAAATGTGTTATTTATTTACGATATGAAATTACCACATAAATGAATGCACAACATGGTCACCATGAATCTTGACCTTCGCTACTTACAGACAGAGAAGTTAAAAAACAATCATTCTGAACAAACATGGAAATACTATTACTCTTGCCGCAACAATTGACAGTAAGCAAGCATTGAGTTAATATCATAGAGTTGCTTACAATTGGGCGAGGTTTTCATTTTGAGACTGATCCATGACGGACAATTGAGAGTTCACATGTGCCTCGTCATTCTTCAAATCTTCAGCTTTCTTCCGCAAACCATCATACGTCACGAACAACGAAGGTATTTTTTCCAAGTCATCAGGTTCATCTAAATCAAAATATAGAATTTCATCATCAGAAATGCATTTTTGGATACTAAAGTTATTGAATATCGCTTACTGTATTCAATCGTTTCTTAGACTAGAACTGTGGAACAATGCATTGGAATTGGAACAATTCAGACTATACTCCGCATGCATGAACATTTTGCAAAATTGTACGATAAACGCGTGTAAAACCTGCTTCCAACACATTTAACAATTAAATACAATTTAACATACTACAAACACATAACTCACCAAGCAATTTATGTAGACGAGTCGACAACAAATCTCGTGGGTCAATGGTTTCACGCTTTTTATCATCTTCTCGTAATAATGGATTTGACATAATGTCCTGCACAGACATTAAGGAAAGCTAACAAAACACAGTCGAATGATTTCATGAAAACGTCTGTGTATTGTACTTTCTTATACGTAAATTTTAAGATATAATCATAGTACACAGTGTTTCTAACAAAAGTAAAAAAAAAACACTTAATAATGACAGTGAAGTTCCTGTGTACGTAGGAGCGTTAGGTGAATTTAAACCTAACCAATCCAGTTGGATCTTTTTAAGAAAAACCCCCCATTAAATGTCCACGGTGTATTCTACAGAATTTCCATGGTATGAAATTGGTATATTTTATTTCTATGGAAAATGTCTGCTAAAGTCTGACAATACTGTGGAGATCAGAAAATCCCTACCATTGAATTCCGTAAATCCATAGTATAGATAATGCTATTTTCACCATATTTCTACAGTGTAGATTTTCAAACTGTTTCTCACTTCCCTATCCATTGAGTAATATTTGACTAAATATAAAATATAGTACCAGTACATTATGAAATATCTGTAAGGATACGTGTCGTCTGTCAACCAAATTAGCATCAGACTCGAGTAATGTACGAACAGCGCCGAGCAAGTGGTGAGAGTCACGATGTTTGCGAGTTTCCACCTCCAAAAGCATGGACAGGAATTCGTAGCGTGATCGTTGCAGCATTAGTTGATTTATCACCTAGGTGGGTGGAAAAAAGAGGAATGCCAATGTAGCGTAGTCAATAGCCAAGTGCTGTGATACGAGGCAAAATATTTATGGTCGTGACAACGTAAAAAGTTGCAATTGTAGTGGTGCATTTAACAGTACACGGAAGGCACCTAAAACGAAAAAATGAACAGGCCCTTCGTCCGACCTTCAATCCAAACGTAGTGAAAGAACCTATATAACATTTATGTACTGGACTGGACTGAACTGTATTGTATTTTACTGTACTGTATTGTGTCGAATTATGCCAAAGTGAACTGTACTGCATGTGAACGCATGTGCCGTACGATACATCCGTGTTCTACACAAATGTTATTATATAGATACTGTTAAAAAGTTTTGCTAACTACACTACAATATGGCAGTATCGTAAACGACGGGGGATTTTGCATATAAAACTAATCGTTTTAAACTGGGGCTGCTTGATAAACCAGCATCCAAAATTCTCACAAACGGTATTTAAAGAAGGTAGAGTGAAGCCAGTGGTGGTAAGACTCAACGTTTCATCCCAGTCTTGTCCTCTTGAAGTTTATGTTACAGACAAACTGGATGTTGTGTTTCCCTGCATATTGCAACATACCTCTACAATTTAGCAATGTTCATTGGCTAATTGCTCCGAGCAAGTTGCAACTTTCTTCCGGTCACATTGCAAGTTGCTCGTGTCCTCTAATTATGGCAAACAAGTTTCGAATTGTAATATCATATTTTGCGCGAGTTTATGTGCACGGTATGCGTGTTTTTCATTGAAAAACCTATTGAATTTTATGGAAACCTAATTTAGAAGATAAACGAAGCCAACGTACAAATTTGAAAAAAATACGAACGGCTTTTAAAAATATAAATCTTGGAGTATTCAGCCTCACAGCCTGATTTTTCGCAAATCATTTGGAAATGCGTACAACTGTGGCGCTGAAACATTTGAACGATTAGAGCTAGAGGTACGAGAAATAGACTCACATTTGGTGACGAAAACCAGGCGTGAAGAGCGGGTCAGGTGTGAAGAAATCTGTAAAGACACAAACGTATGAAACAACATTTGAAACGAAAACTAATGCTCCTGAGCAAGCACATTTGAAAACATCCTCTGCAAAAATGCAGGCCGAAGTTACAAAAAACGAGAGCCAATCTGAAGATGATGATGAATTCGAAGCAATGAGCAACTGGAAAAAGACAAAAGTAAAAGCATGACTGCAGAATTGCAAGAAATTCTAGACGAGGTTCTGACTGTAGACGCCTAGGGTAGTTGTCAAGAAATGTCACTGAACGAAGGTCCGTACAAGAGTATAATCTATGGAAATCGTCATTTGCCGTGGTCACCAAGCCGAAGGAAACAAAAACAAGTCTGTTTGCAAAAACCCATTATATTCTTTATAGTCGTACTTTCTTCACACCTGACACGCTCTCCACGCCTGGTTTTCAACAATAACAATAATCTATTTCTCTTACCTCCAGCTCCATGTTTCAGGGCCACAGTCGTACGCATTTCGAAATGCTTCGCAAATAATCAGGTTGTTATCGGAAGGAATTGCGATGAATACTCCAAGAGTTATATCTTTATAAGCCGTTCGTATTTTCTCATTTGGTACGTTCCAAATGTAAGGAACTGCTTCCTTTATCTTGTAAATTACGTCTCCATAAAATTCAATAGGTTTTTCAAAGAAAAAAAAACGCATGCCGTCCGCCTGAATATGATATTACAATTTAAACTTGTTTATAACTAATTAGGGGACACGAACAGCTTACCATGTGAGCGGAAAATAGTTGCAACTTGCTCGGATCAATTAGCCAATGAACATTGCTAAGTTTAGAGGTATATGTTGCAAGATTCAGGGGAACACAAGATGTGGTTTGACCGTAAGTAGAAAATATTGTGGTTTATAATTTCGGGCCATAAAATTTATACATACTTGTATACATGCTGTACCTGATCCTGTTTTGAAATGAAATAATCTTGACGTGCAATTTTCAAATCATAATCTCCTCTCAGTATTTTATTTGCTTGTAGTTTGCCTATCTCTTTCACAAGCGGCGACAAATACCGAGTCGTCAATTCTGTCGTACGATTTCGAGTTTGTGTAAGACCATGGCGAACTTCATCTAGAGTTTTCCTTAACAGACGAACGTATACACACGTGAGACAGAAACGCTTTAATACCTTTGACTTTCAACACTTGTTCGTTCGTTCACTGCGTCAAAACAAATGCTGGGGACTTACTTTATTTTATTTTCCAGATACTAAAAAATAGGTGTTACGTCCACTCGCATCAAAACTATATGCTCCAATATGCTCGACAAAACGGCAACAAAACTGTATTTAATTACACTCAACATGTACGCACATATACAGTAAAGAACCAAATTGCTTCCCAACCTCGCACCCAGGCTCTCGTCTTTGGCAGCCAGCTTGTGTGGGTTGGGGGTAGTACTTGTTAATGTATGTAATTTTAGTCTTATATTTGATAAAAAGTGTAACAGGAGTTACATTTACCGAAATAACGTACGAATCCTCTCCTAACTAGTACTGAATATCTGAATAGCTCCCAAAATCTGGGAACCACGTGACCAGCTTCTCCAGGGTCTCTTGCTCCAGCGAGGATCGTAGAGAAGAAAGCCTGGGTACGAGGTTGGTTGCTTCCTATCACTTTACCTGAATAATGGAAAGACAATAAAAATGAAAATAGCATCAATCAAATGACCCCTGTGTTTTGATCTATGTATGGTTACGATAATCGCCTGGTGGTCTTTAAGGCACGACGTTAAAGGGGAGCACAAAATCAAATGATTTTGACAGCGTGTTTTCTAAATTTTTCTATTTTCGAATCGTACGCCTCATGTTAGTACAGGGATGAAAGTCTTGTTTATTTTTGCACGGTCAGGTCCAAGCCTTGAAATAGCACCGGATATCAAACATTTGTCCGGCGGAAAATTACAAAATTTGGTTTTGTCGGGTACAATTTTCGATCTGCCGGACATTTTGTGGAGTGTACGGTTTTTATTGCTACAAAAAATAAATTTTACAAGCTCTGTATAGTTTTTTAAGCGCGATGTGATGCAGGAGACGAGTGAACTATGAAAACTTCCTCTGCTTTGCTTGTCGCTTCAGAGAAACTTGTTTTTGCTATTTTCCAATACATGGTATCATGAAAGCCTAACGAAGCAACTGTTATCCGCGTAATATGCGAAAAATATTAAAGATCACCAGTGCTCATAACCGGAACATTATATCTGAAAATTTTGTCCGGCGCATGCACCGAAGAAGTTGCCGGACAAAGTACCCATCAGGTGAAAAATATTTATTTTAAGGCTTGAGGTCTAGCTTTACGCGTAGAACACAATAAAGAGAAAACAGCGAGTACATGTACTTACCTTAAAATACCGATGTCAGAGGCATACGGTCGGTTTGTAATTCGGTATAGTTTCTCTCGTGCATGCGTTATAGCAGCGCTAAGTCCATGATCATGTGCTTGGGCTTGGATTCTCTTGATCTCACTTATTGGATAACTACAGATAAACAAATTGAGCGCAGCTACTCTTGATAAACATTAATGTACTATAAATTTACAAACCATTATCATTAATGTGTTTACATGTACCTAAACTAAAGTTCTGGTTTACGTTACTTGCTCATGATCAAAAATCACAATGAACCACAGGGTTGCATAAAATGTTCTATTTTCTGGGACCACAAAGTCACTACTGAATATATTTTCTGCAAGTAGACACCGAAAAACGGTTTATTTTTTAAATCTGTGCAATATATAAAAAGTACAATCATATAAATGACAACAGACCTGCTCCCAATGCCTTTATATATGTGGTTGCAAAAAGTAACGCTTTCCTTCGGATCATAGCTAGATTCTTTGATGAACTACAGTATCCCCATCATTCACGTAATCGCTATCATAAAGTTCAACTATTTGTTTAATGGAATATCGAGTGCATGTAGGAAAACAGTTTCTCTTTTTTTCCATTCTGTTACTTTCTCTTCGAGACCTTTCAGATTTTACAGTTTTATTATAGCTTTTCTGGGACGAATGGTCGTGCGGTCCGCCATATTATGCAGCCCTGTTAAAGCACATTAGCTGTCTTCACTAGTACCTTTGGGATTAATAAGACGCAAAGCTGCCTGTTCAAATGCTGCTGCTATCTCACCACTCTCACGTAAACTAATGAAAATTATTTCGTTCCGCAACGCTAAAACAGCAGCCGTGAGGTCACATGAAAACACCCTCTAAAGCACTTACCAGTACCACGCGGGTGTTAAAATTCACTGCCTGAGAGGTAAATCATGCTTACATTGCTTGGTGTCTTTTTAGCTCTTTAATATCCCCTGTCGTTACATCCTCGGCTTCACCTAAAACATGTTATTAAAATGGCTCTTCAGCGACACAAATAGGTATGAAATACAGTACAAGTTGATATAATATGGCGGGCATACAAAAAATATACGTAGTGGTACAGTAGTGCAATTTTTTTGGGAAGAGGTTGTGACAGTACAAACAAAGTACGAACCTTTAATTAACAATGTTGCAGGATCACTAATTTCAAGGAAGGTATAGCGTGATTTCTCACTACCACTGGCAAGTTCAGCAATTCCCTAGAATTACAATTAATTCAGTACCGTACTCTATGTGTAGATATTTTCCTTAGGGAAAGCACAAACAATGCATGGATACGTTTGGATATGGCAGCATAAAGATATGGAACGCATTGAGGACGAACATAGCTGTTACATAGTCCTGCTCGGATTAACATTCCTTTGCCACAACTTTTGCCGGTCAATTTGACCAGCCACATTTTCACGTTTTTTTTGCAGTAAATACAAATAGTGATGCAAAATATTGAAATTTGTTCCGAAGCAGAGTTGCAAAAAAGCCATGGGTATGCGGGTATTACCCGTAAGCAAAATGGGCAGTCAGTTATATCGATTAACTTATAATCTTGCCCATTTATGTACTGCACCTCAAAAAATTGTTTCTTTGTGTATTTTGTCAACTCGTTCGTGAAGATTTCTTCAGCTTTGTGGTACTCATCAAGAGAAAGCTGTGATACAAATGTTGCTGTTGTTCTCTCTAATGAAAAGAATTACTTTTTTATTAATTTTTTTTCAGTATAAAACACAAAAGAAGAAAACGAATAAACACAAATTATACACTGAACGCATCTCTTCAATTAGCAGTAGTTGATTTTTGGATGGAGGCGGGGATGGCTATGTGCATGCAGAGGGCGGGTGGGGGCACACTCCTGTTGGTCGCAATCAATTACTATTTTGTACTTTAATGTTACCACCATATGTGGATTAGGTGGTCCTTTTGCAATCAGCAAACCAGCCCCTTAAAAATTCTTTCTTTATTCCGCATGGACAACTGGTCAGAATACGCGCAACTGAAACGATATCCACAATATCCACAGCATATCACGTAGGTACAGATCAAGAAATCTTGCATTGTATTCATGTGAACCACAATTACCTTTGGATGGACCAGGCAAATCGTATATTTGAGTAAACTGGGTCACTGACTTCGCAAGCTCTGTCATGCTTTTGTTAAGCTTAAGATAATAAAACAAGAACGAGGACATTAAGTAAAAATGAGGCGCAAATTGATGCACAGAATTCATAATATGTAAGCATCCTTACACCTCTAGTCTCTTATTCGGGTATCACGGTTTTGCAGATTACTTACAAGTTCAATGTGTTCATCATTGGTAGTTATTGTTTCTTACCACTGCATTGTTTGAATAAGCTTGTTCCAAAGATTTCTTGTACTTGGTTCTTGCTTCATTCTCCAAATCATTGATTTTTGACAATTTGTAGTTGGATTCAGTACTCAAAATGCTAAACATATACAATGCATATAAAAAACTTGGAATTGTCTGGTACACGTATAGTAACGATATTCATTGCATTGATTACATCTACTAAACACTCTCAGCCGTTATTAAAGTTGGGCAATGTTGAAAATTCAATACCCTGGCTATTTTTGAAATATCGCAGTTCATTATATAGTGGACAGTAAGATCCTAAAAATACACAGTGAGATATTTTTCATATCTTCACTAGGGAAGATATCGATCACGTGACCAATAATTTTGTGTTTTCAAAATGGCGAGTTTGTGACAGCAGCTAACCAATATTCAGCTTTGTTCAAAGAAAAACTACATGACTTCAAGTAAATCACCAAAAGCATATACAGGTATACTTAGAGTTTGAATAATATAATGTAATTAGTTGAAATAAAGCATTTAGCATTATCGATCGAAAATTAATAATACTGACTTGGATCTTTAAAATACGACTATATAATAAACAGAGCATTACACAGCAGTTTAAAAATATGAATTTTACCCATTCGCTGCGCTCACTCGCATAATTTTTGTTTTCGCCACTCGAAGACAAAATTCATATACCGCCGTGTAATATCCTCCTTATGCACCGATATAGCTACCGTTAAAATATTTTACGGAAATGTGCGCCAAAATGCAGTATGAAACCTAGTAATAAAAAATTCAACTAAAATCAAGAAAATCACCGATGCCTTTAAATAAACTGTCTTAAAGATCAATATTACCATACGATTGGCTTCGATCGCAAAATCTACTGTTTTATTGATCTAAATCGTGCCGTCAAGTTATATTAAACGTTTCTAATCAGTACTGAAGTAATTAATCGTTTTCGCGCGTGCCTCAGTGCGTTTGTTTTCGTTTGTGAACTTTTCTTTTTATTCAGAAAAAAAGAACCAAATGAGAGCCATGAATAATAGTAGCAGACGGTGTATCTCACAGTTTCAGTAACGACAAAACCAATACCGCCATCTGCTGAATACCATGAGCGTCGAGTAACTACGAATACCAATTCACCGTCCAACTTTATAATTATAATAATATATTTTGATAATAGTAGTAAAGATGAATTATTTGGTACGCTTGCAAGTGACAAGTCGCTATATTCCTATTTCCAAAGCGCGCTTTTTTGCAGCGTATAATAAGCGGGCAACTTGTAACAAGTTTACTCGCTATCAATTCCTCGATAGATATATATCGAAGAGCAAAACAATATTTTTCAATTCAAAGACAATTTGAAGCATTTTTTTAACAAAATGGCTTAAAATCAATTTTTTATCTCTGATTCTACTAAAGCAATGACATACTCGCTTTCAATTTCTATGCTGGGACAATCGATTCGGACTTCGCCCTCGTTAACTATCATTGCAGATTCTCGAGCTCATAATCTAATTGTTAATTAGTACTAGCTGTATACTTCATTTTGTTTCTTTGTTTGACGAGCGAGTCGAGTCGTTCTTCTAACACTCGTTTCTCCTCCATCAGAAATTCTTCTTCTTCTCTAAAAAGTCCAAAACACTACTAGCAACGAAATTTCCTTGCATCTGGTATTACATTCACTATTTGGATTTTCACCTAGCTTTTCCAGTAGCATTTCAAAATTCAATAAAAGTACTGGCAGACTACGTTAAAACATAGTTAGTAGAGTAAATAGTTTGGAAACTCATTAGAATAACAGTATAACTCAGTGTCTATGCTGGTCAACCTTTATGCAAAAATATGGTTCTTCATCGTCACGTGTGAATTGTGTTTTTGCCAAATCCAGAATAGGAAGTCTTGAATTACCCTATTGTTCATGTCGCAGATGGCTAACTTTCCTAAACTTTTCCTGCTTAGTTAGGCAAAATACAATACGCACGTGACGACGAAGGACCTTATTTCTGCATAAACCAGAACAAAAACATAGATAATGACTTAAATCAGTGGTAGGTTTCGGCAATTCTGTTTTTCACTAAATGTTGATTTTTGAAAACTGAATTTTGCACAAATTTCAGGTTCCTACTTTTTGCTGTTTTTGATTGACACGAATTTCCTACCCTTTTTCGCGTTTTCCAACAGTTTGATATAACGTGCAAAGGGGTACCCTTCTTTGATAAATATGTCAAAAAATGTCCACCTTTTTTCATCTTATCACAGAGAATTGAAAAGCAGCGAAAAAGATAGCTTTTTCGAGCTTATTGCTTCCGTACAAAAAGCTGAAGAAAGGGTACCCTTTTTGAGCTCATTGCGCGGATGCAGAAAGCAAACAAAAAGGTGTCTTATCAGATGAAGACTTCCTGAAAGATTATCAGCAAAATGGTAGCGTGCAATTGGTAGACATACAAAATTCTTGCATAGTTTAATTTATAGCACTATTTATTTCAGTGCATAACAGGTAAACTGTTTAGGACCACAAACCTGAACTGAGAATATACGATGGTTGCGTTTTTCTTAGGCATGCAGAACATTCGAACTATTTTGGAACTGCATCCATCGTTGAAAGCAAATGCATGCAGCCATATCTAGAAAGCTTCTCGTTTTGATCACAGTGTAATTTATATCCATAATATGCTGCATGATATGGAATTGGATTTCTTACACGAACTGTGTCAGCTCTTCTGCTTTCGTGATCGGTTGGATTAATCCGTTGAAGTGATTTGCGAATCTGATATCGACTTAGAACCTGACCTTTGCTTCGAACATACCCAGCCATCATTTTCCTTCCATATGTTGCCCCAACCTATTCAATATTTAATAAGAATTTAATCGAAGTATAAAACTAGATAAAACCCAATACGGTGCTATAAGCTGTGTGCAACTTTTCCACACAAATTATGAATGAACATTTTTATACATACCTCGCGTATCGAATCTTCGACAATACAATCAATTTCCAAATCACTTCTTTTATGGATTTCGTGTTGCGAGCAAAATAGTCGTATATTTCTTTCCGAAAATCCTCTCGTTACTTCAGGAAAATTTTGTTTTAGCGTATCGCTATGATCATACGATGAGTATAATTTTCTTTTACTCACAGTCGAATTTGCTCGATATTTGCCTCTAAATACTCCATACTGATGTAAACAGTGCGACAGACGGTGACGAATTTTGCACCAAAAAATTATCATAGATTATATATTAAGTTCAAAATTGCGCGCTACCATTTTGCTGCTAATCTTTCAGGAAGTCTTTATCTGATAAGACACCTTTTTGTCTGCTTTCTGCCTCCGCGCAATAAGCTCAAAAAGGGTACCCTTTTTTCAGCTTTTTGTACGGAAGCAATAAGCGGGAAAAAGCTACCTTTTTCGCTGTTTTTCAATTCTCTGTGATAAGATGAAAAAAGGTGGACATTTTTTGACATATCTATCAAAAAAGGGTACCCTTTTGCACGTTATATCAAACTGATGGAAAACGCGAAAAAGGGTAGGAAATTCGTGTCAATCAAAAACAGTAAAAAGTATAAACCTGAAATTTGTGCAAAATTCAGTTTTCAAAAATCAAGATTTAGTGAAAAACGGAATTGCCGAAACCTACCACTGATTGACTTATATTGTAGTTCTAAAGAGTTTCTAAACCATCTAGCTCTATTACCTATGGTTAAAACAACGTGATGCACATACGATGATGAGTAACTTAACTGCCATTTACCAAAACCATATTTGTCTATTAATTACCATCACATTCAAGTGATAGAAGGAAACTAGTAGTTCATTGAACGTCTATCACGTTTATTTACTGACATAATTGCATAAGAAATATTAGGAACTTGACAAATTTCAGTGGTGAATGATGCTTGTTCTCTTGCTGACTATGATGTTACAAAAATCGTGAAGCCAAGCTAGCGTTGTAATCTTTTGTAACAGTGTCACCAAGCCGGAGACACTGTCAAGTTGGGAGTTTGGCTGGGGCAGCACGACTGTCAAATGATAACGCAGGTGACCTAAGGTGAGCTCAATGAGAACGGAAATCTCATGTCGAACAAAAGGGATGGTTTTAGTCTTTGGTTTGAGTGTCTCCAAGTTAGCATTGTAATCTTTGGTAACATTTGGTAGCATTCTCTTTCTAAATCAATCTGAATGTTGTATACCCGACATCTATACTCTGTACTCTATCTGAAGTGCTGGCAATACCTCATTTCTTCCTCACTGTTTCTATCCATTTCTAGAGCTTGCAAGCTCTTTAAAGCTTCAGTCAAGTTTTCACCCTGTAAAATATGATATTTGACACAACAAGAATTACTGTGCACTAAAACCTCAGACGGTCACAGTTCTTCTCAAGATAAACATATCAAGATCACAACAGTTTTATATGATAAAGAAATAAATAATGATCACAACATATATGCATATACTAAAACTATATTTATTAAGTGCATCTTATGCCACCAGACTGAGACAATTTATTCTTCTAAAAGAAAACATCATGGGGGACTACCAGATATAAACATTGCCCAAATTTAGCATCATTATAATTTTTCTGAATGGAAACTTTGGTTTGTATTCTTTCATGAAATAGCAAACTAGAAGAGTCTTAGATATTCAGTTAGTAAGTCATATATTTCACAAAATAGAAGTTCCAGTAAAACAAAGCATTTGTTCATTTACCGATTTGACATCATCTTTAATATACTGTACATGTACAATATGTTTGATTAATGGCCGCATGTGCTAATGTCAATGACATCCTTCCAGACACTGAGACTGTAGAAATAATTTACCTCAAGAATATTTTTTCCAGATAATGTCAATTCCTCAAAACTAAAAAAAATAACATAATGCAGTAAAATAATTTCTCAAGCCAGCTGAAAATATTTATGATTTGTCAAAAATTCATGAACTGTAAGGTCCATGCAGATCCAGCAGGAATTAATTTAAAGCTATGCTTGTGCAATGCTGGTGCATTGCTGTGATGATTCAGGTACGAAGGATAGCTGTATTATTAATTTACATATGTGAACGTATAATAATAAGAATATAATATGAACATAATTTTGTGGAAATTTACATCACATGTACAAATTTATTTTTGCTGCGCTTTCAATCCTTAAGATCCGATTTTAATCAGTGCTAATAAGCTTTATGATAAAACATTTACAGGGTGTTTCCACAAAATTGTATTTAGATTTATATTCACCATGCAAAAATACAACGAAGATGCATATAACGGGATACAATGTTGTGGCGGCAACAAATATGGTTCTTAGTTTTCAACAACATTGTTGGGCAATTGTTATAACTGATTGAGGCTAGCTATTGAGTTGTTCCAGAAAAGATCGACCCCCCCCCCCCCCATGGATTAAGGAAATTACAAATACCTGTAGCAGATAAAAAACCTGGGCTTGCAAGCAAATGTAAACAAAGTTTGGTGTTTACAATGTATTTCCAGCCTATGATATAACAAGCAAAAACTGACTCATTCATTAAATATTGATTTAACTCTACAGTCTGATTTCACGAACAGTGATAACGTAATGATTCTATTGTATTCATCATATAGCATAAATATTGTCGTAGCCTTCAAATAAAATGCATCAAAGTTATAGTATTTTAGCGACGCTGCATCATTACTAATATATAAAATCTTAATCCATAAATTTCTCAATTGTTTACCTTTTTAATTCCTGGTCAGTAACGACATTTTGTCCATGTAAATTGTCACAAAACCACTCCAGAAATGGCAAAGTATTTTCATTTTCAAACATCCAGTCAAAACTCTCTGCAGGCAAATTACCACCATAACCGACTCTTTTTAAGGCATCCACGAACCTTATTCCACTCATTTTTCTTTCAAAAATTGTCTGTAGCATTTACCAACATATAAATAACTTTTAGGAAAATCAAACCAGTAATATGTTTATTGAAACGTGAAAATATTGTACATCATTTTTGTGACAAATTTTGTATTATATGTTTTGAAATTTCCATAGATATAGTAGACCTAGATTGCTGACGTATACCTAGCGCGCGTGCAGAAATTTTTTTTGGGATCACTTTCTTCGGTACGCGTTGGGATTGGTTGGGATTGTGGGGATTATTAGGGATAATGTAGAGCTAGCAGGTTAATTAATTTTCATAGCGGGAAATATTTAAATTTTCGCGCATTTATCGGCTTTCTAGATATACAGTTTCTGCAGATATACAGCATATACTTCGAATACAATCTTTAATCTTGCAAATAACGACCTTAAAAATAAATTGTCTTTATTAAGCAAATTTTGTGATGAATTTCCAGAAAGGTTTTGTAAATTTAGGCAATACATGCTTCGTCAACAGCGTGTTACAATCGCTTCTGTCGATGAGCAGTTTCGTAGAAGGTTTTGGAAAACTTTTGCACAACAAAAAGCGTTGCTCCTCCTTAATCACAAATGGTAAGGGACCGTTGATTATTTATTAGGAGGGGGATGGGTGATTTTTAGATTGACACAACTTAAAATTTCAGGTCTCCACATTGGTTAGCAACATATTCCAAGCCCCCCCCCCTTCGAAGATTAACTGATAATTTTTGTGAATAGAAATTACCTTAAATAGAAAGTACTTAAAAAGGCATTTCTCCAAGAGGCAGCTACTCTGCTACTGCAAGCTGTTGTCACAGCTAGAAATGTGAACAAGCACAAAGGCAACAGGGAAGCATTGTGTAGTCAATATAGTGACAATGATTATGGCCTTCCCTATTCATGTTTGAACGGATTGACTCCCCCCCCCCCTCCACACACACACATCTTCCTGAAAATTTCAGATCCTCCCATTTTATCACCTATCCCCTTCTCTCTCCCCTCCCATATATAATGAATGGTCCCACCCACTCCCCCCACTCTGGCAAATGAAATTACCTGGCAATAGACAGAGTAAAATAATGAAGTAGGTGAGTTCAGGTTCATTCTCACCTGAAAGGTAAAGTACATCATAATCTCCTGTAATTGATATTGATGTGTTGTTTTGAAAAAAATGCTTCCCACCTCCCCCTAAAAAAGTGATGGGATCCCTTATTTGTGCTTGCCCTCCCTCTTGGGTTGCTTGAACCTGTTATTTAATGCACACATGTACATCACAACATACATGCGAGTCTTTTTTTACCAAAGTCAGTTTGATATTTATAATATGTAATATGTATATAAGTTGTGAAAAGTTGAGTAAAACTTATTTTTTCATGCACTCATTTACCCCACCCTTCCATTGTTTTGAATGCCCTCACCTAACAAAATTGAATTAAATTTTAAATGATAGCACAGGGTGATGTACTTTGAATATTTACAAAAATAAAACATGACAGCCTAGTGATCAAGCAATTCTTTACCATTTGTTTGCTACACATACAGTATTTAATTTACTTGAATATTTGTAAGAATTCTAATTAATATTATAATTTGCTATAGCTAAATTAGCCAAATGCAATCTCTTAAGAAAATTAGATGACAACTGCTGTACAAGTACTACAATCTTTATAAACATAATTTTTTTATAAATTAGGAAAGAAATGTGTGATTTGCTGCACTTTAAGTGTTCTCAAGCTCTATCAAACAGCACCAGGAGTTGTTCGGCCAACAGCACTGCTTTCGTGTTTACCACAAATGATAACAGGCTTTGTTAAAGGTTCACAACAATGCACAGTAGAATTTTTTCAAGAATTTTGGAGGTTGTTGGGTGAGAATGCTGATCATCTTCAAGCCATTGGTTTGATTCCAAGACATTGTAACCTCAAATTCCTAAACTCGTTCAGCATTTCACTGAGCAGTGAAGTGTTATGCAGCGTATGTAACAGTGTCACCCAAAACAGGGTTACAGAAACAGTTCTCCCACTACCTGTAATGAAGGTAAAAGCACAATATTTTTAAAATATGGTAATGGACCCAGCTAGTAAAGTATTAATAACCCTTTTGTACAGTATTAGGAGGTAATGTTTTTAAATGTGCCATGTTTATTATTTTAATTTGACCATCAAATGCCAAACGATTTTTTATATATGAATATATATATATATATATATATATATATATATATATATATATATATATATATATATATATATATATATATATATATATATACATATACATACACATACACATACACATACACATACACATACACATACACATACACATACACATACACATACACATACACATACATATATATATATATATATATATATATATATATATATATATATATATATATATATATATATATATATATATATATATATATATATACATACATACATACATACCTACATACCTACATACATACATACATACATACATACATACATACATACATACATACATACATACATATATATATATATATATATATATACATATATATATATATATATATATATATATATATATATATATATATATATATATATATATATATATATATATATATATATATATATATATATATATTATACATACAAATAAGACACAAAGGCTTAGCAAGTTGTGTAAGGCATATTCATTACTATTTAGTTTCGTACTACACTTAGTGATATGATAACATAGGCTATTTGTCTGAAGAGTGCTACACTAAGTGTAGTACGAAACTAAATAGTAATGAATATGCCTTACATAACTTGCTAAGTCTTTGTGTCTTATTTGTTGATTATGCTCTGGAAATCCATTGAGCACTTTATAATTGGTTTATATATACATGTATACATATATACATACATACATACATACATACATACACACGCACACGCACACGCACACACACACACACATATGTACACATATGTACACATATGTACACACACACACACACATATGTATATACAAGGGCCTTACTTAAACTTTAAGGATTAAGTAGCCTATCTGTCCAAGTGTCTGAATTAGTAAATGGCAGCATTCCAGCATTGTATCTGGAAGTATTGCTACTTGCCCTAATACTGGCAGCACCAGTGCAGTTGTGTCGGTGCACTGACAAGTAAATTCGTCTGGTGTTAGACAGAGTTAGTACTGAAGTAAGGTGCATCTAAGCTGCTTCCCAGCAAATGGGTTTACAGTAAGCAGCAATGTTTTGAGGTACACCCTCCTTTCACATTTACCCTAATGCTAGAAGATTTAACTCATTAGGGGATAGCACTTGTGCTTAATAGGTTAATCCTTAGTTTGCTTGGTATAGTAATTTAAGCAGTGCAATTATATACAAATAATGCACCAATCTCACTTTCGCTCAGATGAAATTACTGTTAAATTATATTATGTCACGTTTTGGCATACTATTGTACTGTATATTTTGTCTGGAATTCTTAACCAAAAATTTAGTTATTGCTTTCATTACAATACACCAGGGGTTGTCCGTGCAAGATTTACTAAACCAATACTCAGATCCAGTCCAACTAGAGCAGCCATACAACTGTGAAAGGTACTTTTTTTAGTAATATATGTCAATGTACTAAATAAAATATGCAACGTCAAAAGTATATACTGTACCGTACTAATTTGCTATTTTGCACCATATTGGACCATCATGCATTTTTCGCGAATGGTGTTTCAAAAAACCACAAACACTACTGTTCAATTTTGCTCAATGTTTACCGCTAGTTAGGTTTTTCCTAGCAATTACCTAAAAATTTGGGTGGATGTTATGCAAATCGTAGTGCTTGCGGTTTTGAGATATCTTGTATCAAAATCGAACAAATGTCAAATGCGTACTGGACCAAGTGAAGAATGAAAGGGCATGTTTCCCCATATATTGTATATTATCTGTCCTCTCTTTAGAAGGTTTTGGCTTTACCTATTCATACTTTGATACATCTGAATTATTTTTTGAGATGTGGCAGGGGAACAGATGCTTGGAAAAGAAACTTAGTATGCAAAGCACCAGAAGTTCTATGTATTCAACTTATGCGATTTACTGCAAATGGTCACAAGGTCAACAGAAAAGTTATCTACCCAAGCCAACTCAATGTACCCGAATGCCGGCGTGAAGGACAGCACAAGGATGTAAGATCAACAGCTACTTACAGTCTGTGCGCTGTCATTGTACATGAAGGAACCCAAATATCGTCCGGCCATTACACCTGTTACACCAAAAGAAACGGAAAATGGTTTTATGTAAGCGACACTGTTGTTAAAGAAGCCTCCTTGCTGGTCGTACATAATTTGAATGCCTATATGCTTTTCTACGAAAGAGAGGTCTCACAAGGAGAAAATTCCACTGCACAAAAGACTGTCCAAAAAGATACCCAGTATGGTACATGTACGCCTGCAGTAAAAATAAATCCTAGCGGTATTTCACCATCACATGTTGATACCTATGCAGAAAAAGTTAAAAAAGTTTCTCCCGTCGGCACTTTTTCTGAAGTAAAACCCGTTGTTGAAAATAGGAAGTCAGTTCCGGTCCAGTCGCAAAATACAAACAAAGGAAGTATGACGAATTTCTCAGCACCATCTGTAAGTAGACCCACTAAACCTAACCGAAGCAAGCTATCACTACGGCGGGTTCCTTCTCAGACTAAGAAACAAATGGCTCCATCGCCTGTGCAACCTAAATCCAATTCATTTATGAGAAAGTCTACTACAGTTGAATTACCTGCTGAAGATAAAAGTAAAAACCCCTTAACGTCAACACACAGCGAAGACAAAGTCACTCTCACCAAGTCAGATACTACACAGTCCACTATAGTAGACTCAATAGCAGCACAGGTGAAATCTAAAGACAAAATAAATATATTTCCTCCCTCTTCTACACCGACAAGTCCAGTTAACTCGGGCACAAGCGTGGAAACGTCGCTACCAACTTCACCTGACTCTGCTACCAGTTTTGATGACGACGTGATAATTACCAAAGTTGAGACGTGCAGAAAATCAGAATATGACACAATCTCACATATTATAGTTAAAAGAAAGGTACCTCCTGACTACTATGTGCAACCAGGTTATCAAGATATCAAGCCGGGTTTGTATAAGACCAAGGTTGGTGGCAATGCGCAAGATCACTGCCCAACTGTATATACTTCCCTTGAGAATAAACAGAAAAAGGATGCGCTGGATACTGCGATATCAGGCGTGACGTTAAATACAACTGAGAGAATAACGGGGTGGGACCCGACAGACATTGTTCGTTTACTTCCACCATCACACAAATTATCAGATGCGTTATTATCAAACTTTTTGGTGAACAAACTATTCCATATGATTGAAGAAGATGCGCTCAAAAAAGGCAATCCAGTCCGTACATGCAACATGGAAGTTCATCAGCGCATGACTGAACCTTCCATTGAAGTGTTTTTACAGTGTCATTATGAGCGGATATATGCAAGTATTTTAGATGGTGAAGTAATACTCTGCCCTTGCCTAGATGGGGATCACTGGTGTTTGGTAGCCATTTTCTTAAAATTTAAAAGAACGGTTTATTTGGATTCGCTTTTTCGAGGTATAGGGGCACAAAGAGCATTCAGACGCTTGGGTAATTTCCTTGACTGTGCAATGAGACTACGAGGGGAAGTTTATAGACAAGAACAATGGGAATTCTTTATAATTCCAACAAATGATATCGCACAGCAGTTGAATTCTGTTGACTGTGGCGTTTTCGTAGTGAAATGGGCGCAACATATTGCTGAAGGTAGAGTAATTGACTTTAACCAACAACACATAGATGATTTCCGTTACTCGCTGATCTTAGACATAGCAGCGGACAAACTATCGTGTTTAGCGACTCCAATCACCACCAGTGACAGCGCCAAGAGTGATGGACAAGAAATTGATACCGAGGCATGTTTTATTCCCACACCATTAAAACTCGAAAGTCCTATTTTTGAAGAACATAATTACGCCCGTGTTTGCTCAAATGACATACTTGGTGATGGGCCTAAAAAAGGAGCACTTCCCCAAAATGTACAGAAAATATTGCCAACAACATCTGTGTACACATGCCTGGAATATGAAGAATTATCAGATATTGATGCTACAGAATTCGTGAAATTTAGAGTAAAATTTAATATTAAAGATATATCGTCACCGAAAGAAATTGAAAAATGGGTCTCAGCCTTAGCTGTATCTTCCAACATAAAATACAATACCCAGGGTGGTTATAGGCGAAAAGGTGTGAAAGTTTTATTTGCCCAGTGGTACATTTGCGAATGCAAAAGAAAGCCGTTAAGCAGAAAGCAGCAACAGGCGAAAGAAGAAGCCAAAAGACGTAAACAAAAGCGTTACGGCACTCACGCTTCAAATATCGTGGTTTCGGACAAAATCCACTTGCTATCCAACGTGCGTAATAAAAAAACAGACTGCCAGAGTAAAATGGCAATAAAAATTGCTACGACAGCGGTGAATGGAAATACATGCGAAGTGGAGTTATGGTGGAATCATAACCACAGTGTTGACAGTCACCATCTTACCTCTTTTAGTGCAATCTTACCCGCAACCAAGGACAAATTTTTAACGTATTTCAAGCAAGGTATGTCGGCATCAGAGTCATTCCATTATCATGAGACACTATTTATGAAGGATCCTGTTACTGTGCTGCTTTTGGCTGACAGGAAATATTGCCCATCACTACGCGATGTCAACAATCTCTATGAAAAATGGAGAAAAACAGAAAAGGGGCCGTGCAACGGATCTGAGATGTTTGACTATCTCGAGGATTACACAACCAAGTATAACAAAGAAAATCAACATAACGGCGGCAATATCTTTCTACAAAGATACAGCGATTCTGAAGAAGAGAAACCATTGATAATCGCAATATGCACTCCAATGATGTCTCGTGTGCACAAGTTACAGCAAGCGGGGGAAATGGCTTTTATGGACTCATCAGGAAGCCTTGATCGACATAACAATCCAGTATATTTTATGTGCACCCACCATCCATCTGGTGCTCTCCCTTTAGCAGTTTGGGTAACATCCAGCCAGTCAGAACCTACACTGAAAAACTGCCTAAATAAAGTTAAAGCAGTATTGCCAAAGCACGCGTTTGGTGGCAATGGGCCAGAGGTCGGCCCTTCGATTTTCCTCACAGATGATGATAGTGCGCAAAGAAATGCACTTCGTGCGTATTGGCGTTCGTCTGTTCTTCTCTTATGTATATTTCACTTTCTTCAGGCTGTGTGGAGATGGCTATTAGACGGTGCAAATTTAATAAATAAAAATGACCGGCAACACCTAATGTCCCTGTTTCAAGAGCTGGTATTTGCTGATACAGCTGATAAATTTGATACCAAAGAGAATGAAGCCGTGTCCGACCAGACAGTGCTAAGATACCCAAATTTCAAAGATTACCTCGAACATGCATTGGAAAGAAAGGAACAGTGGGCACTTTGTTTCCGAAAAGGACTAAAAACAAGGGGAAACAACACTGACAACTTCACGGAATCAATGATTTTTGTTTTTAAATGTGTTATCCTTAAACGCATTAGAGCTTACAATCTACTCGAACTTTTGAAATTTATTACAGAGGATCTAGAAATGTATTTTCAAAGAAAGCTGTTAGCACTTGCTTTCGGTAAGCCACAAAACCTACACGTGACTTCCCGCTGCTTTGGAAGAGATGCCAGCACAGTACCAATTGACAACATAAAAAGGGACGAAACAAAACCTTTTGCGTTCAGCGTACGTAGTAGGAATAAAAACATCACATACGAGGTTGACACAAGTTTGGGAAAATGCACGTGTCCACGTGGTGAAAATGGTAATGCATGTGCGCATCAGGCTGCTGTTGCCTTGCAATATGGAGGAAGAAACCTTAACTTTATTCCACAGTCCCCCCGGGAACGATACAAACTAGCCGTGTTAGCAATTGGAGAGAATCCTCAACTAAATGTGGCAAAGTTTGTTCAGTTGCATGAAAAGCCTGACTGCTCAGCAAATATTGTGGGTGATAACGAAGGCATAGACGAGAATGGACATGAAAATATACCCCAGCAAAACGTGGAAATTAGTAATCCAGAGAGTTTTTTTTTTGACAAAGAGTGCGATGAAACTATATCTCTTGACAAAATCATTAAACGACATCATGAAGTTGCAGCTGACATTGAATTGAAATTAAGAAATGAAGACAGCAACTTCCAAAAATGTTATTTCAATTTTCTAAAGACATATCAGAAAATAGTGACTAAATGTCGTGGACACTCCCCCGTAGCATCACTTTCCAGTGCATTTGCACACTTCGGTAAACAGCAGAACAATCTCTTACCAGTTTTACACAATGGTTCACGAATACGAGTACAACCTACATCAATTTCTAGAAGGAAGTCCGCCATAAAATCATCCTCTGCACAACCCCCAGGACCCAAACCAAAACCTCAAGCAGAGAGAAAGAGAAAGTGGAACCCTGATGAGAAAGAAAACATGAAGATTAGGAAACAAGCAAAAAAGAAACGTCAACATAGCCTAAGTATCAATGTGAAGAAAAATGTGGCAAATGCTGGACCTAAACGTTAGTTTAACCATGTTGTACTTTATTTGTCCTTTCTGTGATTTTTTGAAAAGTTGGGGGGCCAAATTACCCAATACCCATAAAACATTCAGAGGAAAAATATGTAAATGATTCTCTGCACCTGCAGTTTATAAATTTTACCATAGTTAGTTATTTACTATTTAACCCTGGGTAAGTTCCATGAGTGTTGATATAACTATACAGTCATCTATTTGGAAAAATGTTTTATATTTCTTTTATAATATACCACAAAAAATACAAAATTAGTTAAATTACTTCAACAGATGGGCAAATTTTCTGTGTTTACTTTGAGTTATGTAAACTCAGCTCTTAACTAATCAGCGTTCAGAATTCACAAATGCTATATTATAAATACTTTTTTATACACCCACCCTGTATGTATGTATGTATGTATGTACGTACGTACATACATACATACATGCATGCATGCATGCATGCATGCATGCATACATACATACATACATACATATATATATATATATATATATATATATATATATATATATATATATATATATATATATATATATATATATATATATATATATATATATATATATATAATAAGAAGTACTGGATAATTATCCTTTTGATTGCGATTCAGAAGGTGTAATTTATGTAATAAGATGTATTAGTTGTTCTAAAATTTATGTGGGAAGTACTACAACTACATTTAGGAAGAGGTTTAATAATCATAAGAGCTCTATTTTAGCCCTAGGCATAAAGGTTTGTGTGATGTTAGGGTTATCATTATTGATAAAACTCATGTTGATAGGCCAACACAAAGGGAGGCCTTTTGGGTATACAAATTAGATACATTTGTACCAAGGGGATTAAATGTAAGGGATTTTGATTAATATGTATGGTAATTATGTTAGTAATTGGTATATAAGGGACCTTAGGCCATTGATTTTGTATATTCATCCTTGAAGAAGGGGCATGCCTCGAAACGTTTGGATGTGAATATAATAAAAATATATTTTTTGAATTTACCAGTTTAGTTTGTGATATATATATATATATATACATAATTTGTCAAGTTTAATTGTCTTTTTGTATATCACTATATATGTATATATATATATAGTATGGATGTATATACTCTAATATCATAACAAACTAAACTCAAAATTAAAAATAAATCATTAAACTGACAATTAAACTTCGATGTGTGGTGAGCAGAATTTAGTAAACACCTGACCTGGGTTGGTCAATTGAAAGCTGAAACCCTGTGCACCTTAACACCGCAGCTACATGTGCCCTACTTTATTATTTTACTCTGTGTAATATCAGAAAGAGTGCTGCCGTTCAATGGATTGAATGGGTTAACCAGACTATCTGGCCATGCTTTATGTTAAAACATTAAAGTGGCAATACCAAATGTCCAACCTCAACATGCTATTGTTATTGTTTACTTGCACATATCGAGTTTTTCTCATGTACAAACACGTGAAATAAATTATGTATTGACCTTACCTCGAAAGCGAAACAATTTTTTGTTATATATAACAAATATTTCAGAAATAAGTTCCTGAATGAAAACATCTCTGCAGTGAGTCTGTGTCCCCATCGAGCCATCGTATTGCAATATGGTAATCTTTGTCGTACATAGGGATCTTTATCGTATGTCAAAGCGGGCGCGGTTACTAAGTCTCCCAAAGAAAGTGATCCCAAAAAAAATTTCTGCAGCGCGCGTGACCCCCAATAGAAGAATCCAAGATGGCGTCGCAACCGGGCAAAAAAACTAGGAATAGTATTACGAAAAACAGGTTTTTGGGCTTTTTTGATCGTTTAACTGCTGCGAATCACGTTCAACTGGACTTTTTTGAAAATAAGTCACTATTGCGGAGGTTTTGAACCTGAAATGAGACGAGTGGGCTAGATTCTTACAAAATTATCGTTCGCTGAAGATTCCAAGGAGTGGACGTTTTGACCGGTTCCGTTAGTTTGCGTGGATTATTGCACTTTTAACACTTCGAATCACGATCGATCGCGTATATTTAGGAAACGATGTTTATTATCTATGTTTTAATTGTGAAAAGGAAAGCGTTTGCCGAATTTTATGAAAAAATATCGTGGGTTAATTTCCTCAGTATCAGCAGCTATACGCCGGCTATTATGACTGCACATTCACCTCCACCTGGAAGGTAGAATTTTGTTTGTTTGTTCATTATGGTTTTTATGAGTTTATGGGAAATGATTGTTTGTATAGAATCTGCTGACAAAGTAGCACAAATGTAAAAACAAATGATTTAAATAAGTATGAAAGAAACCCATGTTTCCAATTGGTTTCTATTGATTTATGATTATTGATATCAATAACATATAATTTGTGTAAATCTGAGAAGCTAAGCATAGTTTTAGAGACTCATGATATTATTAAAGTGTATGTGAACATGCATGGGGCTTGATAACATGCATGAATCAAATTAACATTTAATATACTTGAAGCAAAGATCTATTAAAATGTTAAATGACCAGGGTTTGTGTCATCAAAACTCAGAAAGTGTCTGGTATTATAAATTATAGATGTACAGCTTAATAAAGTTCAAAATACATATTGCTGGTTGCCAATGTGCTTCTGATTTTGCTCAAAATCAATTACAATATTGAAATCTGCACATGAAAATCTCACCATTTGTCAACAAGCTGTGCCTGTGACAAATGTGTTGCAAAGATGAAAACAAGTTGTGAAATGCTGTAATTTTTTAAAGCTTCTGTAAGCTTGTTAACAAGACATTTATAAATGCTTGTAAATGTGTGGGAATGTAAACACAGTTTTTGCAAAACATTATTATAAAATCAGATATTCTTTAGGATTGCTATAGAGATAATTAAGCAATATAACTTGCTACAGAGATAATTAAGCAATATAACTTGCTACAGAGATAATTAAGTAACATTGACTTCTGCCTATAGATATCAATTTTCATTTGTAATAAATATGACATCTCTGCAAGCCCAAAGCAGAACCCTGCATGTCCATTATTACCTTATCCCAACTTAAAGTCAATCATGCTGCCTCCTGCAAAACTTGTAGTGTACCAGTACTGAAGGACTTTACGCAGATGTTCAATTTCACATTTAATACTAAGCAAAAATCAAAATAACACTCAAAATCAAAATCACTAGAAGTAGTAATTTGCAAAAAAGTTAAATTTACTACAAGAACATACTAAACAACCAGTTGTCTACTCCAGAAGTCTTTAACGAACGATATTTGATATATGATAAACATCGTTTTCTAAATATATGCGATCAGTCGTGATTCGAAGTGTTAAAAGTCCAATAATCCACGCAAACTAACGAAACCGGTCAAAACGTCCACTCCTTGAAATCTTTATCGAACGATAATTTTGTAAGAATCCAGCCCACTCTTCTCATTTTGCGCTCAAAACCTCCGCAATAGTGATCTATTTTCAAAAAAGTCCAGTTGAAGGTGATTCGCAGCAGTTAAACCATCAAAATAGCTCAAAAACCTGTTTTTTGTAATACAATTCCTAATGTTTTTGCCCGGTTGCGACGCCATCTTGGATTCTTCTATTGGGCGTCACGCGCGCTAGGTATACGTCAGCAATCTAGGTCTACTATATCAACATGGTCTCTCGTTATCTATGATGATATATAACATAGAGACAATCGTGCGTGTATGATGCATGGCATCATATATGCGTTCATTATTATGACTAGTACCTAGGTAAACTTAGATCCCTATACCGCGCGACAAATCTGCAAACGAATATGGTGGATCAACCGCGAAAGAATTCAAAGAAATCCACTAGTGGAAGGACTGTTCGATTCAGAACACAAGAAATATCGGAGGAGCGTCTTGCGGCTAAGATTGAAGACTTAATTCAAAAGGGGAAAGACTTTCGCAAGCCAAGAACTAGGAAAAAGAAAGAGAGCGTCATAAAATTTCTCGATGATTGTGGCAGACCAATTTCTAAAACACGTACTCGGCGACGCCATCAAATTGGGAAAAGACAACGTAATGAAACTGGGAACAGGAATCTCTTAGAAACTTGTTATGGTAAGGCTACTTCAGCACACACAACACATATCAAATACCTTATAAACAACCAATTATATGGCCATTTGACAGTGCCTGTGCGACTAGCTATACGTTTAATATGGAGTACTAGACTAGAACATGTATTGTAGTCTGTAGGACAAAGCAAATCTCAGTTTGTAATAGGTAAAAAACCGTATGATGTAAGAACTTCGTACTTGTAAAATGCAAATGGCACCAGTCAAACGCCAAGAATATGAGTACAAAAATCATTGAACACTATTAGAGACCATGTTTCGGTTAATGTTTAATTATAATTAAACATATTGTACGTTTGTCCCGACCCCTTAATTAAATTAATCATATTTTGAATAAAACACTTCTTGTTCAACAATTTGCATTTTTCTGTAGATATACCTTCAAATACAGATGAAAATATCTTTAACAATCTAGATGACACAAGTAATGAAAACGTGCAGTCACTGGCAGGTAACAAGATCAATAATGAGTCCATGAACACCATGGTGCATTCCATACACAAAAGTTCAGAGATCTCCGGCGTGGAGTTTCAAAAATCATAATATAATTTATAATAAAAGTCGGCGTACAATCACGAATCTTCGGCGTGAACTTTACACGGAATGCACCCAGGCGTAAACAGCATAATGTTCATTCAATCTGATGACTGATTGATATACAGTTAGATTAATAATCCTTATATTGTTAAAGTAAACTAAGGCATTCTTATCCTAGTGTATGTAGTATAGTATACACTGTATACAGTATACATAAAAGCATTAAATTTCAGTACTGTACAAAATTATGTTAATTTTACTGTGGTAAATGTTTTTAGATGATGGTCTATCACTAGTAATTGAAGAATGTGAAAAGTTAGTTGAAGGCATGGAAAAAATCAAGAAGCAGCAAACTAAAGATACATGGAAAACCAGGGTGGATAATTTATCAAGTAATTGGGAATCATGCCGTCAAAACATTTTTGAAACTGTTTTATCTTGTGCTGAAGCCAAAACCAAAATCTGTTCCAGTTGCCTGAAAAATGAAAGTGTCATTAACTGTAGGGATTGTGTTGAGCAAAAAAATTTATGCTCAATGTGTGATGAAAAAGTTCACCAAAAATATCCTTTACATGACCGAGATGGGGTCTATAATGGTTATTATAAAGCTATGGCACCAAAATTATCAGTCACATGTGATGGTCAACTAAAAACAAAATGTATGTACATTGTACTGTAATTACAGACTGAGAAAACAGGTCTGGCATATCATGATGTTTTGTGCTTATTATTCTGTAACATTGCAACGTTTATTGTAAAATTTATAAAATATTGTGTTATTTATGTAGCATAAAAATTTAAAACAACTGCAATTGATTCATTGTTTTTTCTGTATTTTTCACTTTTTAGACTGCCAGTTCCCTCCGCAAGTGGAGCAATGCCCCTTGTGTAAATGTAGTGAAACAATGGTTCCTGTTCAAACAGAAAGTCAGTGCATCATTATAACAATAAAAGGTACTACTACTACTACAGTCAGTCTACAGACACATTATACTAATAATCCAATCATGCAAAAGTATCCTTCTGCATATATATATATATATATATATATATATATATATATATATATATATATATATATATATATATATATATATATATATATATATATATATATATATATACTCATATATATACTCATATATATATATATATATATATATATATATATATATATATATACTCATATATATATATAAAAGAAAGATACGAAAAGTACATAGCATATATAGGACTCGAACTAAAAGAGCACTCAATACCGGAGAAAGTTGAGCATAAATCACAAGAAACAGACAAGTTTTTGTGTATATATATATATATATATATATTATATATATATATATATATTATATATATATATATATATATATATATATATATATATATATATATATATATATATATATATATATATATATATATATATATATATATATTACAGTCGTTAACATGTGTTGTTGCAGGTTATTGTATTGCTGTGTTGTTATAGGTAGGTTTGATTTGGACAAAGTTGATTTTAGATGCTCAGCTTGCAATTATTTCTGGTCTCCTTGGTCGTTAGAAAGTGTCATTAGGCTTGGATTTTGGCCTGGAAGTCCCTGTAACATTATCCACATATTTGATGTGGATTTATTCATGCAGTGGGATCTGATGCAAAAGCGCATGCCAGGGGTGTCTGAAAGAGCTTTTTTGAAATCCTTAGAAGATTACTCCTCAGAGAAAGGAAGGGTATGTTACTTACTAGGAGGTTAAGATATTAGTTGAACAAAATATGATCTAGCTAGGATACTAGTTATTAAGCAAAGCTAGGATACTAGTTAAAGCAAAACAAAGGAGCATACAGTAATTTTGTTTGACAATTTCTATTCATGTCTCGAGAAAGAAAAAAGTCTTGGTCAAACATGCATAGGAATGCATGTGATATATCTTTTGTTTTTGTCTTTTAAATGAAGGAAGCAGCAATTAATGCAACAACATTTGGTAGCGCATTTCGGGAATGGAAATACTGCAAGTATGAACTTGATCAGCTAATGAAAAAGGACTTCATGAAATGCCCTTGCTGCAACCAGGACCAGCATTCAGCTCATGTTGACGCTAACATGAAACTGTATCGTTTCAAGTCAGCTGGAAAGTATGGGCCTATTGAAATATCCAATTAAAATGTTTGATTATATATTTTTATTTTCATTTTATGGTTAATTTTATCCAATTTCAATTTATTAGACAGCATAATGAGTCATACTACCAAGAACACTTTATTGCATCAAAAACAAAAGTTGACAGTCATATCCAAGAAGTGTACAAAAAATCAGCACAGGAGGTACTGTACTTGTCTTGTATCTGTGCTAATCTAAAATAATTTGCACAGTATCTTTGAAATATCCTGCCATTTTAAAGAAAGATATAACTCAGAAACCATCAGATTTTTTATCAGGCTTTACTTATTATGAACAAGCTCTTTTTTCAAGCCTCTTGCTATTTTCTGAAGTCAGTAATTTCATTTGATTTTTTTTCAGAAATTTGTTTATTCATAAATCAGTTACCCTTGTTGACATGTCTATAGGTCTGGAATAGCCATGTTTTCAATGTTAACATTGTAATTTTAATTTTGATTAGAAGCCTTTTTTCAATTTAGGAAACTAACAGCAATAATAATCTTTGTGGTGCATCAACATGGCGTGCTGCAGCAAACAACTTAAAGCGAAAGAAGGGTTTAGATGAAACTGGACTGGAAATGGTTGCTTGTCGTCATGCTATTGCCCAGCATGCTGTTAATATGTATTATGGAGAAATGTACGGCTATGCCCATTACTTGCAGACAATATCTCTTTTGCCTGAGAATGTACAATTTTTTTGGTATGATGTTATCTGTAAATATTGGCCATGGCTGACCATCCATGATCCTGCAGCTTCTCAATCAATGAAGCCAGCTTTGTCTGTGATGCATGCCAAGGCACACTCGTGGTCATGTCAGGTAATTTATACTGTGACCTGTACAAAATATTCTTGATTTTTATTAACATTGATAGCACTTAAATCTCTTACTGTATGTTCAGAAGTCATTAGTAGGTTGACTCATAATGTTCCACAACATGTCTGTCAGGTAATCAGTCATTAATTAGATGAATAAAGTGTGAATTGTAGTTTGCATTATTTCTTCGTAGGTATTGTGGGGTGGTCGTTGGCAGGAAAGAGCTTCAGGAACAACTGGTGAAGAGGTTGAGCTTGTTAACAGTCATTTCTCCCGTCTTGGTACAACTACAAAACACATGCTTCCTGAAAGTAAGATAAATTTTTTGTTTACTGTACCTTATTTTTGTGTTTAAACAATGAGCTACTGATGTTATCTATAAGTTTTTACATTTGTTCTGTCTGTTTCTTAGGGAGAGAAGAATTGCTGACTGAACATGCCATGTCTTGGAACAAAAGGAAAATTGTTGGCTTACCGGTTTTTTTATCAAAGCGTTACGCTAAGGTTGGAGTCACTTATTTGGTGTACTTATAATATTTAAGTAATTTAAGTGCATTTAAATACTTTAGTATATACAGTATATAATATTTACATAGATATACATATGTACATTTCAGTGTAAAGGCAAATGGACGAAAGCAAAAGAGGAAATGGTAGCATGCTCCGGAGGGATGGCCCTAAATGAAATTAGGAACAAGATGTCTGTTTGGGTGGGGGAAGTAATTGATGTAGCGAAAGGTAGTACCACGTAACAGTCATGCAGTTGGAATTTTTTTTATTCGCTGCATTATTGATCACCATTTATGTATATCCGATTTTGTTTTTATTTGTTTTCTAACTTTTCTTGGTTGTTTAATAATTCAGTTTATGCATCTTATTTCTAAACATTATTTGTCTATTGTGATACAATTTTCTTTAAGAGCAAGAGTTATACAACAAACCCGTGCCAATGACACCACAGGAGAAATACTTTCTTGGTTCGTCTTTGGAACAGAATTGTACTGCTGTAGATGTCCAGGCTACTTGTGATGCCGTGGGTCTATTGTTTCCGAGAACCCTTAAAAGTATCACTAAAAAGATCGGTAATGGTGGCTTAGATGACCTGCTTCGATTGTGCGCTCCTGATACCGCTATGACAGCTCAAACCATTGGAAAGAACGCATTAAAAACAACATGTTTGTCTGGTTTACAAAGGCGAATGATGCTAAAGCATTTCTGCATTGCTCAATTGACATATAATATGGGAAAGTGTGCTGGTAAGTAATTTTATCCATAGTTCATCTTGGTTTATTGCTTTACGTATAGGCAAATTAAATATATGTTCATTAATTCTTAAAAAAATAGCTTGATACAGTTTACTAGATGGTATTAGAAGAATAATTTTATTCATCATACTAAATCTATGTTGTGTTCATTTTTAAGATTCATCTAAGCAACGTCAACGCTTAAGGGGAAAGATATCCAACGAAAAGGCTGACCTGACAACATCGGTATCGTTGTACAATAGTATTTTAGGAAAAGATAACCTGATGGTAGACGATATTGTAAACGGGATTTTTAAATGGATCGACGAATCTGAAATGCCCATTGGTAGTAAAGGTTCGTGCATAACGTTATTCACGCAAATGCCTGCATGTACACTATTATTCTGTTAGGCAGAGCGGACAAGACGTGATTTAAGTCGGTCGATTTTAATGTGTTTACATGGCAATGCAATTTCAAAACAATTTAATATTGCCCAATTCAATCGACCAACTAAAATCGCTTAAAAATATATATGCCGCTCACGTAACGATTTAGTTGGTCAACAAAAATCGTGTCGTGTGCGCCCGAGTTCAGAACACATCGCCCAGGGGATGAGTCGATCCTGGGCACGGTTTATTGTTTGCGACTTGGAAATAAGATGCCATGACCCCAACGAGCGTTTTACATACATGCACATAGTGGTGCATATTTTTTTAAACGTGTCTGTAACATGTTTGTAATTTTGTCTTCACTTAGATTTACCAATCCGAACGAAACGAATAGTAGCTGAGAAATGGATGGAAACTAAGCGTTTTGAAGAAGAACATGTTCTGTTAAAGACAGAAATGTCAAACTTCCTGTCCTACTATAAAGAGCTGATATTTTCACTTCGTCTTCGTAGAAAGGAGTTAGAGAACTTGCTTGCAGGTGTTGTATACTGTGACTGCTAGGTCTCCTATCATACAGAATATTTACAATACCCAATATGTATTCAAGGGAATCTGTCCGCAAGAGCGTTGTCAATGTACAATATGTACAATATATACTTAGAGTTGTGGCTATTACGATGTAATTGTCATATCTGTTTTTCTGGATTTTTTATTTTAGATGAAAACGTTTTTATGGAAAGGAGTGTGACAAAGAGATACAGCACCTCGTCTGTTTTACCCGCTGTCGTACGTGGAAACATTGCACTTACTAGGCAGGGCGAAGATTTTGCATTATCCCAGTTAGCACATGGTATTCGCCTTTTTTCCGGTACGATCGGCTGCAGCGTGGATGAATTCCAAGAACTTTTTCAGCTTGAGGATAGCGAAAGTGATTTGGATGATTATGCAACAGATGATGATAGCGGTAGTGATTTCGATGCAGATGATCTCGAGTGTGAACATCTGCTTTGTGTCCTTCCCCAGGACGATAAAGATTTGGAATCTGTGACTGGAGAGCAGGTGTATGATGGCGTTATTTGTTGGAGATTACCAGCATCTGTCAGTCAGAGCACATTAGCTGTAGCTAATGGAAGTAATGCTTGCAGCATTATTGCAACGTTGTTGGGAAACCGATTTATGGAAAGAGATTTGGAAATCCCCGATGATGTTACCATGCCTCTTGATTTAACATGGATCAACACAATATGCGAGTGCATTTCCATTGGAAACATGGTTTATGACACATACCGTGACGCATTACCGAACAGATATCTGTCCATTGAGGAAGCCATCGAAATGTTGTCAGGAGTGTTGTCCGCGCAATTTAGTATGCTGTTGCCCGTTAGGTATCTGGATCCCCACAAACCATCAACAGTCGAGGAACAACTAAGGCAACTGATGAGCGTCGACAAATGTGTCGCTCACTTAATAATGCACGAACGTACATCTGCATTTTTAATCCAAGATGGTAAAATTGTCTATGCTGACTCTCATTTACATCTACCATTCGGCGCTGTTCTTATTTCCGCGTCACAGGATTCCCTACACAGTTTCTGCAGCTACATATGGGGCATTGAAGCGTTCAGCGAATCTGAATTTGGCAACCTCGTAATTACCTCCTATCCGGATATATAGTGTTAAGACTTTTGCGATTGCATAAAATCTTAAAAATGTAATCAACAAAGCATTGCAAAACAATAATTTGTGTGAGATAAAGATTAATTGTGTAACTGTATGCCGTAAAATAATATTATACCATAAGCACGAATGGTTTGGAGTTTCTATTGATTTTAGCTATGTGCTCACCTGCACATTACAACAAATGTACCATGTTCCCAGTTTTTGTGTCATGATTTTCATTAAGTTTGATGTTTTTATCCTTTTTGCAAAAATTTAAAGAGCAACAGTTTTAAGTTTTCCTTTTCTTGTGAGCTAGATACCTAGGCCAATTCAAAATTTACCTTTGGGACACGTTGACTTCTGGCAACGCTCTATAAAACTTAACTGTATCCTATGACATTTTTAAGCTGTGTCTGGTTGATTAAAGTTCGGTTCGATTCCGTTCCACAGCAATGTCAGACGGTCAGCTCTTGTGGGAATGCACAAAGTAAACAGGAATACAAGTACTCAGCAAAAATCCTACGTACCGCGTAAAAGCTGAGCGTTTGAATCAGCAGCGTCAATTCTAGCCCGCTTGTCTTCCCCCTGTAGTTCTTTCTGTCTTCTTTTGCGACTGGCGGAATCCTTTGCTTTCTTAAGGCGTTTCTCGTCCTCGGATCCAGAAGCAAAGTCAACGGACTCGTATTCTTCCACGACCTGCCAGCCATCTTTATTCCTGTCGGCTATTTTGATCCGCTTGTCTTTTTCGAATTAGCTTCTTGTCTTGTTCTACGAGTTTTTGTACTCGAGCACCGTGTCCAGGGCTTTGGTTTGGATACCTTCTTATCGAACTTCTGCTCCAAATAAGACTTTAACATAGAAAAAACTTGCTGGACGGTGTCAATCCCTGCACTTTCGTCAAGAAGCTTAGACGATTCACCGGCTTCTTTAGGTGCTGTTTCACAGTCAGACATCATAAAATACTGTGTAGTTGAAGGTCAGCGAGTGAGAGTGTCGAAAGTAGGCAGAACAGTATATTTATAGAATATGTAACAATAGGACTACTGAAGCCCAGCGAGGCATTGTGCTAGACACAATGATGCGACTAATCATATTCATACCAGCGGAAAATTCATTTTTAATGTGGGTAGACTTTGTTCTAGAGATTTCATTAAAGTTAACTTATTCCTTCTGCTAGAAACACAACTTTAATTTTCAGCATAAAAACAATCATTATTATAATTTCTGGTAACTAGTGCTTTTAAATGTGTTATAGCCAATGACGAAGTTTCTATAGGCTCATAAAAGAAGAATATTTAACAAAAATTGCAACTAAGGTGTGGTAGCATTTTAATAATGTCGTAACCAGTTCTGTTTCTATATTAAAGGCTGGTAGTGAAATATTCTATGCCTTATTTGTTGGCATTAAACTACATTACGGACACTAACAACGTCAATTGAGATGAAATTGTGCGTAATCAATCATGTCATGCAAGTGTGCATCTTATTCTATATTCAAGTCCCGAAGTAGTCTAACGTTTACGATGTTTACGACGACGACTCTTAAGTCCATTTGTTAAAGGTGAGATACAGGCGTTTATAAATACAGCGTAGCGAAATAGCATAATAGTTAGCTACATTTTTAAAGCAGTTGCTGTAGTCAGTAGCGAACTACGTTTGTTCGAAAGAAGTAGTGGTTATAGCTGACTACATTTTTTTGAAATAGCAGTACTTATAGCGAACTACAAAAATTTTGTAGTCAACCCACCCCTGCTGACAAGCTAACATTCTCCTTTCTATTGTAAGTACTAAATTATAATATCATATGACTAAAGGTTTTGGTGAAATTTCTGTCACCAACATTAATGCATGGTGACATTTTGAAATTTTGTGCATGATTATACCTCAGTAAAGAAGGAATACTTCCAAAATTTCAGACAATTTCATTGTTATTATCTAAATGTTTCAGAGTTGGGGTACGGTATCAGATATCCATATATCTAATGCTAACGTAGAATTTATAAGAGTTGGTGAAACTTCTGTCACCAACTTTAATGCATCGTGACGTTTTGAAATTTTGTGCATGATTATACCTCAGTAAAGAAGGAATAATTCCAAAATTTCAGACAATTTCATCGTTATTATCTAAATGTTTCAGAGTTGGGGTACGGTATCAGATATCCATATATCTAATACTAACGTAGAATTTATAAGAGTTGGTGAAACTTCTGTCACCAACTTTAATGCATCGTGACGTTTTGAAATTTTGTGCATGATTATACCTCAGTAAAGAAGGAATAATTCCAAAATTTCAGACAATTTCATCGTTATTATCTAAATGTTTCAGAGTTGGGGTACGGTATCAGATATCCATATATCTAATACTAACGTAGAATTTATAAGAGTTGGTGAAACTTCTGTCACCAACTTTAATGCATAGTGACGTTTTGAAATTTTGTGCATGATTATACCTCAGTAAAGAAGGAATAATTCCAAAATTTCAGACAATTTCATCGTTATTATCTAAATGTTTCAGAGTTGGGGTACGGTATCAGATATCCATATATCTAATATTAAAGTAGAATTTATAAGAGTTTGTGAAATTTCTGTCACCAACTTTAAAGCATAGTGACGTTTTGAAATTTTGTGCATGATTATACCTCAGTAAAGAAGAAACAATTCCAAAATTTCAGACAATTTCATCGTTATTATCTAAATGTTTCAGAGTTGGGGTACGGTATCAGATATCCATATATCTAATATTAAAGTAGAATTTATAAGAGTTTGTGAAATTTCTGTCACCAACTTTAAAGCATAGTGACGTTTTGAAATTTTGTGCATGATTATACCTCAGTAAAGAAGAAACAATTCCAAAATTTCAGACAATTTCATCGTTATTATCTAAATGTTTCAGAGTTGGGGTACGGTATCAGATATCCATATATCTAATATTAAAGTAGAATTTATAAGAGTTTGTGAAATTTCTGTCACCAACTTTAAAGCATAGTGACGTTTTGAAATTTTGTGCATGATTATACCTCAGTAAAGAAGAAACAATTCCAAAATTTCAGACAATTTCATCGTTATTATCTAAATGTTTCAGAGTTGGGGTACGGTATCAAATATCCATATATCTAATATTAACGTAGAATTTATAAGAGTTTGTGAAATTTCTGTCACCAACTTTAAAGCATAGTGACGTTTTGAAATTTTGTGCATGATTATACCTCAGTAAAGAAGGAATACTTCCAAAATTTCAAACAATTTCATTGTTATTATCTAAATGTTTCAGAGTTGGGGTACGGTATCAGATATCCATATATCTAATGCTAACGTAGAATTTATAAGAGTTGGTGAAACTTCTGTCACCAACTTTAATGCATCGTGACGTTTTGAAATTTTGTGCATGATTATACCTCAGTAAAGAAGGAATAATTCCAAAATTTCAGACAATTTCATCGTTATTATCTAAATGTTTCAGAGTTGGGGTACGGTATCAAATATCCATATATCTAATATTAAAGTAGAATTTATAAGAGTTTGTGAAATTTCTGTCACCAACTTTAAAGCATAGTGACGTTTTGAAATTTTGTGCATGATTATACCTCAGTAAAGAAGGAATACTTCCAAAATTTCAAACAATTTCATTGTTATTATCTAAATGTTTCAGAGTTGGGGTACGGTATCAGATATCCATATATCTAATGCTAACGTAGAATTTATAAGAGTTGGTGAAACTTCTGTCACCAACTTTAATGCATGGTGACGTTTTGAAATGTTGTGCATGATTATACCTCAGTAAAGAAGAAACAATTCCAAAATTTCAGACAATTTCATCGTTATTATCTAAATGTTTCAGAGTTGGGGTACGGTATCAAATATCCATATATCTAATATTAACGTAGAATTTATAAGAGTTTGTGAAATTTCTGTCACCAACTTTAAAGCATAGTGACGTTTTGAAATTTTGTGCATGATTATACCTCAGTAAAGAAGGAATACTTCCAAAATTTCAAACAATTTCATTGTTATTATCTAAATGTTTCAGAGTTGGGGTACGGTATCAGATATCCATATATCTAATGCTAACGTAGAATTTATAAGAGTTGGTGAAACTTCTGTCACCAACTTTAATGCATGGTGACGTTTTGAAATGTTGTGCATGATTATACCTCAGTAAGGAAGGAATAATTCCAAAATTTCAGACAATTTCATTGTTATTATCTAAATGTTTCAGAGTTGGGGTACGGTATCAGATATCCATATATCTAATGCTAACGTAGAATTTATAAGAGTTGGTGAAACTTCTGTCACCAACTTTAATGCATCGTGACGTTTTGAAATTTTGTGCATGATTATACCTCAGTAAAGAAGGAATAATTCCAAAATTTCAGACAATTTCATCGTTATTATCTAAATGTTTCAGAGTTGGGGTACGGTATCAAATATCCATATATCTAATATTAAAGTAGAATTTATAAGAGTTTGTGAAATTTCTGTCACCAACTTTAAAGCAAGTGACGTTTTGAAATTTTGTGCATGATTATACCTCAGTAAAGAAGGAATAATTCCTAAATTTCAGACAATTTCATTGTTATTATCTAAATGTTTCAGAGTTGGGGTACGGTATCAGATATCCATATATCTACTCCCTCGTGCTTTAACCTATATGTAAAGAATGAAGAATTCCAAAATTTCAGACAATTAGAAATCAGCACATGCATAGTTAAAAAATTAATATTATTTCAGTTTTGAACACAAACAAATTTTCAGGCAATGTATTAGGACACTGTGTAAATACATGGACTCAAAGCCGTGGGTTGGAATTGAACCAACATAAAATCACCAGACACAGCAGCAATTGTCCATGCACAAATGTGCTATTAGTGATTACTAGAAAATACTCTCATGACCTGGTAACCTATGTTTAGATGAATAATAAAAAATAAGGCTCGAAAGTATGAGTATTTTTTCAATTCTGAACTTTAACTCAGTTGTACGAAGCCTATTAGATTAAACGAGGGATAGACCAAGATTTATAACACTCTTACACATTAATAAATGCGTGAATTAACGAGTGAAGTAGTTGTATTTTCTTTCATGAATATACTTTAAATGTATTTATATTTTGACGTTAGGACTGGAGTGTTTCATTTTTTTCAATTCTAGTCAATTGTGAAAACAGTGGCATGCGTGCACACCCTAATCAAAAATCGCTTACACGTTTTGTGCTTAGGGTCTGCACGCAGGCTATTACAACAGCAAAACAGGACCAGTGGAAACGTCATAATTAACGTTGAAGGGAAAGGAAAGGGGGAGAAACGAATTCGCGTCGAATTTATTCTTAAATACTGGTTTGTTCAGTCGAAAGTCATATCCAAGATAAGGCGTTTATATCGCTACGATTAAAAACACTCGAAAGTATAGTAAGTTAGCCCCGTCTATTAAATCTTGAGTATATACTAGCTGTGGACGATCATTTTTAAGAGGCACGATTGTAACAAATCTAATAAAAAGCACATAAAACAAAAGAAATTAAATATAAAAGAAGATGGAAAAGGAAAAACAATTAACAGTCTAAAAAATTTATACATACAATAGAAGCAGGTTGAATTCTCTAAAATAAGTAATGCTTTTTAAAAAAATCACAGACTACAAACTTGGTGTCTATTGTGTACCAGAAACAGGTCGCAAATGACTAGGCAGGGCCAGCCTTGTCATGGGCCAAATGTAATTCCCAGCTTCCTTAATAACCTCTAATTCTTTTCCCACATGATTTTCCATAGTGGGTAAAAGAGTACATCCCATTAAAACCGCTGTTACGTTTACAGCAAGACATCCTGGTGGTACTGCACAACCATCTACAGTTGAATGGCCCGTAACCACTCCGTAGGCATGCACCTTTTTCTTCTCATCCAACAAGGCGACAGAACGACCTACAAAATAATAAGGATAATCAAAGCTGGAGTTGCTGTCACTTTTTGAAATGTGAATAATATTCCTGCAGTCAGAAATTTAGACGAGCGATTGTATTTTTAATATAACACGGCCCTTATGTTAACTTGACATTTAGTTAAAACTCCTAACACTGGAAATATTTTCAAGTTTTCAAAAGGTGGCAGCAAACGAATCTTGGAATAATCTCGAAACATTAAGTTACGTAATATACAATTGGCCACAGCATCAAGGTTTGCTATATAATGTACAAACCTTGATAAGTAGAAACGTGAGACACAGGATTCTGTTTTGTCGTAGTTGGAGTTGACTTTGACAAAATGGATCCACTAACTGAAGGCGAAGACGCACTGTTATTTTCTGAAGAGGAAGACGAATCTGCTAATGATGTTTTAGTAGATGGGCTTGATATAGTCGACAAAGAATTTGTATTTAAATGAGCACTGGGACAGTCATTTGCCGAAATAGAACAATGCGTTGTGGATAGGGGGTCAATTTGGGAGTCTAAGGTTGAAATGGGTTGTGCTACCTCTGTTGCCAAACCTTCCTCATTTAAAGAGCTGTCTGACGTGTGAATTGATGGTTTCACAAAACTACCAAATCCTTTTGCTGCCAAAGAACATATTTTTGTGCCAACAAACGCTGCCCCAGTCCCTTCTGTACCCCACAGCCATGTAGAGCTATGTGTTTGCCTCCTGTTGTTGCTTTTTCTGGTCATTATGACCACGTCATATCCTTTCAGGTGCAGCTGATTTGCCTAGAAAATTAATATAACGAAAATATAATTTTGTTATTGTAAGAAAGGTAACAAAAGGCCATAAAGAATTTTGCACCTTCTAGTTCACTGGTTCTTGTATAGGTTAACCAAAACTGACGAGTGTAAGAAACTGTAGTAATTAAAAGGATATGGCAGTATATTTTTATTTTGTTCTATCGATAGTATTCTTTGAAGTAGTTAATATATTATTTCGACAACATGCTTAGTTTCTGGAATATCAAAGAACAAAAAAAGGCAAACACACTAGTGATCCACCATCTTGAATAGTGAAAAAATTTATTGATGTCACAACTGGGTAACGTTTTTTTAAAGAAGAAATTAGTGAGCATGTTTAACGTTAAAGTTCGTCTGGATTTGTGTGTTTACACGTCTTACGCATAATGCGATGTGTTCAAGAATATTTCATTGAGATTAACTATCGTTGACAGCACGTTTTACACACTGAGTCAACCCTGTTGTGACGCATTAAAATAGATCTAGTTATGAATCAAGATGGCGGACGGCTAATGCCATTTGTCCTTAAATATTTGAGAAACTAAGCACGCTACGAAAATTTAACAACCAAGGGCATCAATTGCTTGATAAGTGAGTGGGACCATACTCATATATTCGTGTCTTGCACAATTAATTTCTTTTGAAATCAATTTATTTTACAGTCTGTGAACATGAATATATGAATATGATCCCCTACTTAACAAGCGATACTACAATCACTTCAAAGGTTCTTACTGATAAGCTAAAAAAGCCAGAAAGACGAGTTGCGTATGAAAAGTTATTTAGTGTACTGTAGGGTAATTGAAAATTTGTTTCTTTTTGCTATACATAGGCTATAGCTTGAATTCATGCAGTCACTTACATATGATAACATTCTTTCTTTCGTTTTAGATACAGGCTGTTTATTTACAACCGGCGTCTTTAATTTTCTTCTGGGAAAGGCAGTATCACACCTCGAGCATTCATTTCGCCGTATGTGATTTAACACACCACACACTTCGCATTTTTTCTGACAACTACTTGCTGTGAAATTTGGAAAAAAATAAACAAATTGCCATTGGTTGGTGAATACAGTAGCGTTTAAAATGATGGTAACAAGAAATGTATTATACTGTAGTACATACAGTATACAGCAAAATTTGCAGCGTATACATGTATAAGCAGTGGTGGAGTTACATCACAGTGTAGGGAACGAACAATAGGGCCAGCCGTGTCAGAACCACAGTATAGAGAATGAACAGTAGGGCCACTCAAGTCAAAAAATTTCGTGTCACGCATATCGCATTACGCATGTCATTACCATGATCGCAGCCAGTCAATTGCATTTTCTGGCCAATAAGAACACTGATCTGGCTGTTCGCAGCCGGTAAACTGCATAATGATGCGGCGCCGTGTTGCACCGCCAAATGCCCTACTGTTTATCCGTATATACTGTGGTTACATAAATCAGACATAAATTTAAAACTCAAAGTACCTTTGATACAACTCTATTTGTTAGTCATTTCTAAAGAATAGTTCAGATAACCAATAGCATTGTTATTCGGGTATTTTGAATTTCAACATGCGAGCTGCTAATTTGTTTGACTCACTTCTGTACACAGTATGGTGTCTTTGCCTGTGACGTCAGGCGACCATGTCAGAAGAGTAACTTCGAAGTGCTGAAGTTCAGCAGAGCGAAAAATAAACAGAGTTTTTTCATTAATGCAGTTGCTCCACCGATATGACCACCGTGAAAATTTATTCCCTACACTGTGCTTCATGATCTGCGACTGTGTTCTGTACAAGGGATATCAATGTTCAAGGAACTTGCATATTTGACGTAAGGGGCAGAAATGAGGGACGAAATCAGTATCCGACTTCGTTATAATTTGAGCACCATGTTAAATTAAGCTTAATCTGCGAATACTAAATTCTACATTATTACGTGGCGTACGTAATAAATCGCAAACTAACGGATGTCTCAAAAAAAGTATCGGTGTTTAATTTAATATAATGTAAAAACTACACCAGCTATGGCTTTCAAATAACTTTTATGGTATTAAGAAAACCCTGACTTAAATTTTGGTGTAGGGCGCTTGAACGTCATTCAATATTGAACGAGATATAAATGTTTTAAGCTGAGGTTTGGTTGAAAATTAGCGAAAAAATTGACTAAATCGGCATATTAAATCTACTCGAAGACATTTGCTATTTTTCCGCGAGTATTGAAAATTTTGAAAAAGCAACCTTTAATCTCAGGGCGATTCGCCGTGGCCGCTTCGATTTCCTGATCTGGCGATTTGCAACTTGTTTCTTTAGGGTTATTTGAAGCAAAAAATCTGCAACGTCCCGCATTAGCACCAGCCAATGAATTTGAGACAGCTCCGCCAGGCAATCATTTTAGCGTGCCAAAGACTGCATGCACAAATAATCCAGCACTCTCTTGATGTCATGGTTAACAGAACACCACGTTGTATATATGTCCAAGGGCAGCTTTTTGAGATGAATAAATCATCTAATGTGTAAATATTTTTTTATCATGCGTTGTGTTGACAAGAACAAAATTAAATTAGATGTTAATTTGATAGCCCGATTTATGGTAATTTTAAGTATTTTCAAAATTGTTTCTTCGAAATGAAACTGCAATATCTCATTCAATATTGCTTAAATATATCAAAATTTAAGTTATATATCAAAATTTAAATTAGGCCTTTCGGAATTCAGTGAAGTCTATTTCAGCAAAACAGCTCGACCAGTTTTAACGGTATAACAAATCAAACATCGATACTTTTTTTTGAGACACCCGGTATGTTACGGTCATTGTGACGGTCTTTTACTGCTTTTACCTTTAAAATTGCCTTGGGGGCAGAACAATTAATTTTTGATAAATGTTTGAAGGATTTTATTTCAAAAATTGACAACGTTAGTCTTAATATATAAAAACTGAACCATCATTTCGGACTGTGTTTTTCTGTAATTTTAAGGTAATAGAATTATCGTGCAAGCCCGGAATCAGGCGTTCGACACTTCATGACTTGAAGAATGCTGAAGATGTTTACATTACTGACAATTAGATGACACATTACTGTACAAATTACTGTAAGTGAAAATACTGTAAGTGAATTCTGGCCAGTTGAAAGAAGCCTGTTCAGAAAATGAGAAAACACTTATTAGTGTTTATTAGTAAACACATATTTCGTGTTCAAAGCATATGTTCAGTTGCTCACAAGATAGATTGGAGTAGTTAAAATTTGATTTATAAATTGTTTACACTACATTGCTTTGAGCACCTGGTCCCTGCCAACAGCGGCCGCAGAAGATTGGTAAATTGGGCTACTATATATAAAAGTACTATTAATGATTACATTGTAATAATTGCCTCCTAAATATCACAAAAGCCAAAGTTTAAAGTTTCTTAGTTTAAAGCCAGGTTGCAAATGTTGTGTAGTGTAGAGCAAGTATCAATCACTAGCGTAGTTAGCCCAACAGTTTAGTCATGCTATGCAAATATTTTGCTGTTTATTGACCGTGAAAACAATCAATTTCTAATGATAATTATTTAAAATTTGCATAGCATGACTAAATTGTCGGGCTGCCTATGCTACTAGTATCAACACAGATAGCTGTAAAACTTTATTCAAACATTGTTGACCTTGTCAACTTGTTTATTTCCTTTTTCAATTCATTTTTGGGATAGAACTGAGTGACTAACTTCCTCTTATGTCTATTCAAATTTGGTTCCAAAGAAATGCACCATTGTTAAAGCACATATTTTTTTTAATATTGTATGTTTGTTGTTTTTTTTAGTGATTGGCTAGTGAAGTTGAACATCATTTTTGCCTTAGACGTTTCCATTTCAATCTTTATCATAATAGATGTAATGACTGATTTGAATCTGGCTCACAAAAGAGGCAATACATTGCATAACCAAAGATGACTCAGCTATATAACTGTGATGACCAAATGAAAACTAAACTCATGATTATATTGATTATTGATGGTGCAAAGTATTTTTTAATCTAATTGACTATGTGCAATAATTTGTGAATTTGTGAGATGGTATCTAATACTTAAATAGGATTTACATTGTTCATCTGATGTACAAAATATTTTGCCAACAGTTATCCTGTTTGTTTAAAGTTTCTGTATGTGGCAGCAAAGTGCTATAATTTATGGTCTTAATTGATAACTGATAGCACAGACTTTTAATGTTATTAATTCAATAACTTGAAAAATTAATATGGCTTAGACCAAGGAGGACAACATTGAAACATGTTAGACTTTATTGCTGACTTAATTATGATTCAAAAGCTATATGACTACATACTAGTAATCTTTCACAACATGTACACAGATATTCACTCTCTCAAGAGAAAACGTATTCTTCACTAACTTCCCAAAAAAGAGGCTTGCCCGAAATGTCAAAGTTGATCTGTCTTGTATTTCTTAGGTTAACATGAAAATATAAGTATGTAAGCAGGAGAAAAACCCCTCAAATATCTGAGAATGATTCCTGACCTGCACAACAGTTAGCTTAAAATGTATCAAACTGTCTCAGGACTTAAAGAAACCATTTTACCAGTAGTTTTTAACTCATGATGTTAGCCAAGGTACCATAACTGTTAAAATTGAATGGTGAAATGTAACTATAATATTTAATCAATGGTTTGAGTTATCTCACATAATCACTGCTAAATTGTTTGCATTGCAGCCATCATTACTTTTTCTCAGTTAGTGGTTACACTATACATACCAGGCCAGTAACAAGAAAGCTACACAATGTTATCCAGTGGATATTGATTTTCAGTTATTGTAAAAGGGCTTAATATACACCACATAAAATTATATATACTACCAATAGATGTAGGAATGCTCAGTGTATAAAATTAATGTAAATATTGATGTGTCTTAAATCAGGCTGATCATGCAGCCGTTTATTTTAAGAAGTTCGAAAAAATATGCCATCAGTATATTTAGTTTTGACAGTTCAAATGCTAAAGTGCAGTGTAGATTGCAAATGTAAGATATCCAATTCACTTGACACTTCTGCAGTTTTTAACAGCACTAAATACACATATACTAGTTAGTTAATAAAACTGTAATTTATAATGTCTGCTTTCCAATTTCTATTGAGACGCGACGGTTGTAAAAACAGCAGTTGCTTGTAGTAAAAGAAAACAGATACTGAACTGTAGACTCTTTTGAATAATTTGCCGAGGATGGCTTTAGTATCAACAAATGAAAACTAGGTTTAGCACGAATGAAGATTCCGGCTATAGGCTTAATACAGATAAGGAATCGTTTGAGTCAGTTTTACAAGTTAACTTTCTTTCTCGTGCTCTTGATACCGAGACAGTCCACTTCTCGATACACACTCCAAATTCTAGGTAACGAGTCAGTCGACAGCCAAAATTAATTTCGTTTACTGAATATTTCATGATTGAACTTAATTTGCATAAACACTGTACGTATGTCATTAACGCGCGCTAAAAGCGTACTAGAAGAGTTCTACACCACAAAATTAATACTAACCTTTATCGACTAATTCGACGTCCATTTCGCTTGAACTGGCCAAGGATGCTTCTTCGTTTTCACGGGTCGCAATCGAGTGAACCAACGAGTTTTCGGCCATTTTTTCAGATAAAAACTGACCAGTGGCCGGCTCCTTAGATCCCGCAATCCTTCCCCCCCCCCCCCCCCATGCAACATACAAATGAACGCATATATGATGCCATGCATCATACACGCACGATTGTCTCTATGTCATATATCATCATAGATAACGAGAGACCATGTTGACTATATCTATGGAAATTTCGCGCTCTACATAGTGCGCGCGCAGGCCAGTGCTTCCACCAGGGCTTCCACAATAGCTATTTTTTTTATAATCTCAATCCAGGCCAGTGCTTCCAGAATTTCCTTTTTTGGCAGAAAATTTCCTTACCAACATAACATAAATTCGTTTAATAGTATACTAGAAGTAATCAGAGATTAGTAAATTGCGTTCAAAGTGAGTGTTCAATTGCTAAGAGATTTGTTTTTCACCGGCGCGCTATAAATGGGAAGCATATAATCGCACCAATCCCACGGAAGTTAAACACACGCACACCGCTCAAATTATATATATATGCTGAACTTGCCGTTGAAATGTTCTGTAGAGTTTACGCGAATAACAAGACCAAAAGTTGAAACAAACGATAATGTAATAATTTGGACATTTTATAGTAACATGACTTCTTTCGCAGTACTGTCGTCGCAGACGCAATTCGTTTTGCTAAACGCGAGAACGAAGCAAACCACATCCGAAAATCTCAAAAGGCCACAAAATTCAGCCTTGACGTCACGACTAGGAAGCGTTCTCCTTCGTTGAACGCAACAACGCGTGGCCGCAAATGATAATGATTTATCGTTTTTTAACATTTACGTTTTTACTCAGACTCGGAAAGCAAGAGTTCTCCTTTCCTTATATCTTTCCTTATAGCGGTGGGGTTCCTTTTCAAAGATTAAGGAGTATAAAATAAAGATGGCTCACTTTCAGGTTATTTTGTGCCCACCGCTTCTCCAAGCGCTTCGTCATTTCTACGCGCTACGGCTACGCGCTCTGGTAAGTGTCGGTGGCTGAATGGGCGCTGATAAATAGATAGGGAAAACGCGTTCCAAGAACAAAAAATCGATCGCTTCTTTAAATAACTGGCGCATCCAATCCTCATGATTGGACCAAAATATAATATTATAGGCAAGTTGTTCAAAATATTTGGTTATATTGTTTGTTGCATGGGTCGTAGATTTTCAAAAAGCCGCAATATTGTCCAGCCTAAATCAACCCGGAATCAGGTGTAACAATGCCGATGAACAATATCGTTAACAACCAGGAACAATGTTGCTCCAACAACATCACTGCATCTTTGTTAGCAATGTGCCACAGAAGATAGGATAAGTGGGAGAGGGTGTAATATTCATATTTTTGTGCTCACAGACGTAGACAATGCACGAATATATGAATATCACCCCAACCACCACCTCTAATCGATCTTTCCCGTTTCTGTGGTAAAGGGTATTTTCGTAAGCCGTGATTGGCTAATATCTATTTGTGTGAAATGCTTGATTTTGGTGCAAAAATACAAAATGTTCGTTGCCAATTCGCGAATTAATTAGTGCCAAGCTCGTGAGCTATGAATCGATCGTTGAAATGAGAGTAAACATTCTTCGGAGACCTTTCAGAGATCCATACATAGTGGAGGATTATACATGTCTAAAGAAATAAGATCTAGTCTATATCTAAAGGAACATGAGAACATGATAGATCTGTATAAAACAAACTGTTATTTAGATGAAACGTGAAACTGCTTTTTGTGAAAGTGCTTTTGGCGAAACTTCTTTTTCCCTCGCTTGGAAATGTGGTCCACATCCCCCCTTTACCACCCTCGTTCCTCTTCGAGCTGCCAAATGAATCCAGAGATGCTCTATTTATTTTGTAGTTTTTGCTTGAAAAACACTTTATTATTTTTTATACACACCCTGAGTGGGCGGCTATATGTATACACAACCAGAGATATCTAAAATCGTTTGCAGAAATTATTGAGAGGCAGTTTTTAGCCCCTCGCTTCTGTAACATGTGGTTAAGTGGTTCTTGCCCCCGCCCCTACGTTCATTGTTGTTACAACGATTTTAAGACAAGGAATTATCTCATAACATTTTAACATTGATAATGGGGAGGGGGGGGGGGGTGTAGACATGAAAAAGGTCAACAAAACGTGAATAGTCTCTTTCTTTTTGCAAACCATTGTAGATTGTTGAATATTGTCTTTCCGTATCCGTGATATCGATTACTATCATAATTATATCATTTTTTGATTGTTCGATTAGTCACAACGTAGACATCAAAATATGATCTAATAGTAATAGACATACCGCGACACTTTAACCACCATTCAAAGCCGACTGATACAATTATGTCCGCTGTGAATACACATACCTGACTCCCTTGTTGAGTTAGAGGCCGGCAAACTGTGATTAACTTAAAAAGGCTAATGCCTATGTAATTTAACATGCAAAGTACGTTGCCTGTTAATTTAGATAGGCATGGCATTGACGTTGCCTGTTAATTTACATAGGCATGGCATTAGCCTTGTAAATTTATTGGACATAAGTCATTTACATAAGCATTAGACTAACCCCGCAGGTCAAGGTGAAATACTCGACTATAATACACTAGTGATTATTATATTTAATATACCTGTATGCAATCATTTTGAAAACTATCATATAGAGAACTTAGGTATAGCCATACCTGAAGCTTATAATTAAAAAAAACTACAGAATGTATCCCTTGCGCCCTCATTTCAATGCTTTGCTTCGATTTCTATCTCACTATGCTGCTACGCCTACATGTACAGTTTTCACAAACAGCACAACAACTCTGATTTGGTAAGGGGGGGGGGGGGGGGAGGAGTGATGGGTTATTATACAGTAAGCAGCAAATTATCTGTAAGTTTCCCTACCAATTTTAAAATTGATGCACGAGGGTCTCAATTTTACAACGCAGTTTCATCAATATCCCTAATGTCTTCCTTCACGGTACAATCTCTTTGATTGTCAACCGTTGGTGACCTCATAATGAAAAACTTTAATTGTTTCAAAAGAGATTTTCCTTCGTTTTGCAAAGTCGTATTTTTCCAAAAGAAGATAAGACAGTTAAACGTCGAGTTCATGCTAACAAATGTGCTTGCCCAAAGACCCCATGCAAAAATAATGTCAGGATGTAGTAGATATTTGGAGACCAAGTTTATGCAGTTGTATAACAGGCCTGGAAAACAGCAAAGAAAGAAACATATGACAGCAAAAAGACACGCAGATATGCTCTTCAAAGTTAATTCACTTTGTGAATTCGAGTTTTGGCCAGGACGGCGATCCTCTTGGTTCCTCCGTAATGAAGCCACGATACGATTATCTTCTTTTCGTATATTCTTCTAGGAATCATAAAGATCTTGTAGTTTAGAAAAAATAACATAAAGAACAGTATTCCAAGAAAGCTTGCTGGTGCAACCTCAGCTGGTAAAACCAATGAAATCTCTAAAAGATAAAATGAATTGAACTAGACCCAACACTTCTAAGGAAACAAGTAGTGCTATTATTCTCCATCTTGTGACAAACCGTTGATGAAAAAACGGATAGTACAACGCGGTATATCGTTCGATATTCATTGTCAGTAATGAGACAAATGAGGAGCCGTAAAAGAATGCAGACACATTCAAGTTGACTGTGTGAAATACTTCATATTTTCGGATATACCATGCCACAGTTGATAAAAAAATTAAAGGATGGGTGATGATGACCACAACAAGATCAAAACATGCGAGAACCAAAATCATAAAATAGTCTAGTCTGTTTCGTAGCTGGCTCGACTTCCAGAAGCATAATATGCATGACTGTCGAATTCAGAAGGATTCCAGTTAACATAAACACTATATTTACTGTACATAGGAAAACTGTGTGGAGTAGAAGGTTCATCATCAATTGCCAGTGCTTTCCTTCAACAAGGGTCTCGTAAATATAGTCTGTGACTGTGATGATGTTTTTCCACTTTATTGTAATACCTTACTATCACTAGATCTATGGCGATTGAACATCTGTCCCGGTTGGTCAAAAGACGTACATAAATTTTCTTTTCGAAGATATAAATATTCTTTATCATAAATATTCTCACTTGTGGTGTTCTGCAATAAACAAAAATAACGTTTTAAAACAACTTTCAACAGGAATGCAGCGATGAAAATAAATTTTACAAACACTGGATTGTCACCTTAACTTGACAAGCAATATATTAAATGCATTTTAAAGCGACATGTTTTTAAAAATTTTCATTCGTTATCTGTAAATGGATGCTTTTTAGTTAATGAAAAAACAGTAAAATAATCAGAGACCCTTGTTTTTGATGACTGCATGCATGCGCCTGAATTGAAGTATTGCAAATAGTTCGTTGAATTTAGCATTCAGACATGCAAACTTTATAATCTACAATGTCTAACATGTGTATGATCACTGGAAATTGGAAATCAGGTCTTACATCAGTATCATTAAAATAATTAAAATGATAATCAACTAAAAAATAGATACTGAAACGCTACTACAATTAGCATACGATATCCGACAATGAAGGATCGGGAAATTGGAATTGCAAAAGTTTGCTAACTTAACTTAAGTATCACGTTCGTACATCAAAGCTTAAATCAGAATTAAAAATGATTTTGAGTAATTATCCCCAAACTTATTTAGCCATGTTTTCAAAAATAACTAAATTAGCCGTAGCTTGATAACAAAGTTGATATGGATAGCTAAGACATCCTCACTTATGTGTAAATGCTATATACAACTATTTCAATTAAGGTTGTCTTTCCAAAAGCGTAAAATGGAAGCTATAACCTATTAGTTCATATTTCAGTCGGTTTCCTTTGTTTTCAATAGGATTTTATATGGCATAGACTCTTAAAGCAAGGGGAGGGATTTGATATCCCTCCAGGGAAAAGTGGGGTTGATGAATAGAATTGAATAGCTAATAAAAAATTCAGGGTATCTAACTCCTTAGTGACCTGTAAAAGAGGTCACTATGGAGTTAGATACCTTGAATATTTGATTAGCCACCTTTAGCCACTATAACAAAATAAAATAAAATAAATTCGAATTTAATTTCACACAGGAATAGCATAGTGGTATGGCATTCCTCGATTATTTTTTTGTCTGACTTCTACGATAAACTTGCTAAACCAATAACACAATTCTTCTTCGTCTGTCTCAAGAAAATCCAAATTTACAAATTGATAGCGTTCGTTAATACACAACGAAGATCTCATTGCATTTCTTTCCTTCGCCCATTCATTCAGCGTTCGCAGACACCACGCGGTATTGGACTTCGTCTTTTGCGATGTTTTCTTCTCTCGTCTCCTCTTCAAATCCTCGTCACTGACCGGGGTAATTTTACGTGTGCTCGAACACGCTTTTTCTTGGATTCCATTGTTGTCTTTCTTTTGGTCTTGTGCCTCGTTAAAGTCATCGTTAACCCACTCCAAAAAATCTGGGTCAAAATCACTCTCATCTACATCTACATCTTTCCTAAAAGAATCTTGTGTAATATAAAATGACTCGTCATCGCTCTCCATCATCGCTTTTGCCGTTGAACTTTAATCGAGTCGAATGCAATACAAGATGAATAATGAAGCGAGTCGCCAAAGTACAGGGTGTATAAAAAAAAAGATAATCGAAATTTTCAGTGCTCTAGCGCGTTCATTATACAATCTACAGAAATCATTCTTTCGCAGGCGGAAAGACCAGGCTTTTAGCTTTCGATTGTCATCATTTTTGTGAAATTTGAAGAAAGATTGGGCAAATACGAATCAAATGAAAATAGCCGGTCGAAATCAGGGTTGCCAGATCAGTGCATTTTTGAGGCCAAATTGTCATTAGTGTAGTCAAGTAAACAAAGAAAACAAAAGGCAAGTACAAAGAAAAACAAAGAGCATTGTTGAAGATTTGGCCTCAAAAATGCAGTGATCTGGCAACCCTGGTTGGGAGTTTATTGATAATCTGTTGAAATTTAAACTCATTAGGGAATTAAATTACAAAATTAATTGACCAATTTTAGCTTAGGTAGTAAACTTCTGGCATTTTATTAGTGATGTTAATTGCCGTGACAGATAAATGATTAATGAAATTTTCTTTTGTTATTCGCTGCCCTAATAATGCTCAGAGGTGAAAATATGCGATTTCGACCGACTATTTTCATTTGATTCGTATTTGCTCAATCTTTCTTCAAATTTCACAAAAATGATGACAATCGAAAACTAAAAGCCTGGTCTTTCCGCCTGCGAAAGAATGGTTTCTGTAGATTGTATAATGAACGCGCTAGAGCACTGAAAAGTTAAAAAATTAAAATATCTGTGTAAAGTACGTTTGTTTTGCTCATGAGCATATTGATAAAAACCAAATTGAATAGGCTAAAATAACCCATGCATATAAAATTTGATTGCATTTTTAATATGCACTCGTATAAAAATGGTTAACACTGAGTATTACTATTAATTATGACGGTTATGTCAATAGTTTATCCACTCGTGGGTTCAATTTAGTGCTCGGCATTGAAATTCTAACAATAGATCATTTTCAATAGTTTTTGGGGTTTTTTGGGACACCCTGTAAAGTAGAACAGTTTTAATATATTCAAATATCCCAAACTGAAACCCTACAAGGCAATTAATTCATGCTTTGTTTTTTTTATTTCGTACCATTCAGTATTGTTTTTATCCTGTTACGTCCTCAATATGAACTAAGTCAGTTAGATACCTCGAACGTCGGCACTTAGCCAGATACGCCCCTCGGGAGCGTAGCCTACGGCCCCTCGGATGCTTTCCTCGGGTCACGTTTCTCGGGTTGTATCTGGCTAAGAACCTCTGTTTTCGGTATCTAACTCTTACATAAACGCGCAACGGATGACTGATTATTGTTTAGTCATACCCTGATCAGGAAATCACCTTTGTAGCAAACAAATTTGCCGTCATAAGTCTCCTATGTACCCTCGATGCTGTTTCAAAGAAATAACTCCGTGTTTAGAAGTGAAAAGCAATAACCCGTCATCCCTTGCGCGCTCATAGTTTACAGTTTACCTTTATTGCATTAGCTGTATGTATGTTTTTAAGGAAACCTTTATTAGCTGTGTGTATATTTTTAGACATTTTAACCCAAGTTGACTAAACACGAAGTCGTACTCAAGATAATTTTACTCAAGGTATGCTAGAACATTAAAGAGGGGGGGGGGGGTTATATTTTGCCCGACTAACTTGTTTTGAAAACAACTCTATTAACAACTAGTAGGGTAGAACCTGAATATAGCGCTGGCCCTGCACGCTATAGTTGACAAACGACGATGGCTACTGCAGTATACAAGAATATATTTTCTTTGCCGAATGGCTGCCATATCGGGGCTGGGCAATATTAATATTACATTTGATGCAATCATTTCATAAGATGAGTCTCTCGCCAAATTTAATCCAATCTCAATTGCTATTGAGTATTGGGCATCGCTGTATGCAAATTTTTGTGGAAGCGATAGCCCCGCAGAAGATATAGTAGATATTTTCTTAATTAGCTAACATGCATGTGCATTTCCTTTATGCCTTATATTATATAGAGTTGTTTATATCGAAGCTAGATCACCATAAACTTTGTTTCTCTACAGTATTTCTATTTGATGACCAAAGGACAGTTTCCAGCTAGCTTGGAGACATTTTTCACTGTGGTAGAATTAGTCTCAACCTAGCAACATAAGTATTAACATAAATAAGCTAATGCTACCACCAATAGAAAGCTTGTTTGTAAAAAATTATTGCAATAGTTTCGGATACGTCAAGGTCTCTCACAAGATAGATATGCGTCTTGTCGTTCCTCCGCGTTCCGCATCGCCGCTATTTCTTAAAAATTGATGATCCTCATTCAAAACTTCAAAATAATCCTTATATGGTCAGTTGGACCAAATAAGGACGTTGTATCTGATGAGATATAATACAGTGACGCTGTGCAAAATCGGTGTGCTGGATACATGTGCTGTCGATATCAACTTTGTCGATCGAATTGCTGTAGAACATTCTAAAAACGTTCTAATACAATAATTTGCAACAGAATATAAAAAATGCCGCCATTTCATACAGAGCAGTTGCGCAAACTATTTATTGGGGGTTTAAACTTGGAAACAACTGAAGAAAGCCTCAAAGATTACTTCTCACGATGGGGGGAGACAGTTGATGTGGTTGTGATGCGATTTCCTGATACAAGAAGGTCCAGAGGATTCGGTTTTGTAACCTACGAAAACGTCGATTCTGTTGATGCTGTGCTAAACGTGAAACCGCATGTACTCGATGGGAAAGAAATCGAACCGAAGCGGGCTGTTGCTAAAGAAGAAACAGCACAATCAGCCAGGCAGGAATCTGAGAATTCCCACAAGATTTTTGTTGGCGGTTTAGCGAGCGCCACAACCGAAGACGACATTCGCAATTGCTTCACTAAATTCTGCGAAGAAGCTGGCCAGGGGAATGTGGAGGAGATTCTTGTTATGAGAGATCGGGAGAACGATAGACTTCGTGGATTCTGTTTCGTGACGTTCGACTGCAAAGAGATTGTTGACAAAGTTTGCTCTGTGAAGTATTTTGAAATCAGAACAAAAACTGTCGAGGTTCGGCGCGCTGAAACGCGAATGGCAATGATGAAAAAGGAACAAAAGGAGTACGGGTATACTAGACGACAGATGGATGATCGAAGACGAGACTACCGTGACAATTACCAAGGTACGTTTTGACTGTTGAATAGTAAAATATTTTTCTAAACAGTTTGATATTAGATGCAATCACCTGTAGTACTGTAATACACCAGTTGACGCTTTGCTCCTGGCACGGGGTATTTGGCATGCCTATGGGATTGACGTTTGTGGTGCAATTTCCCCAAGTTAGCTGTGTGTATGATCCTGTGAGTGTACCAAATGCAAGCAGTAAACCATTGACTAGGGGTGGACACAATGCTGATACCAAGTATTATTGTTCACTATGTATACAAGTCACATGTTGATTTCCTAACAACCTAGACAGAATTCCCACTGTTCGTAATTCTGACGTCACTTTTACGAACAATTTTTGATGTTTTGTAATCATAATGTCACATTTTCAAATAATGTTCTGATGCCAGCAAACGGAAACATTTTTGAGTGAAAATGGCATAAGAGGTATTGAATTTCTATGGCGACTTTGGTTTTGCTGGATTGCAAAATATTTTGGTGTACTTTTATGCGAATAATAAAATAATTATTGAATTCGGTTTTCGCGAAATATCAAGAATTATTGGGGCATCGGTTAGCATTATCTGCCTCAGCCTGGGGCTTCGGCAGATAACGTTAACCTCTGCGTCAATAATTCTTAATATTCCGCTCAACCTCATCCTATAATTATTAATTGTTACAGGTGATACTTGCATGTTGGGGGCAAGTATCAGCTATTACTTATACCAAGTAATGCTAGTTTCTATGTATGCATGAAAAATGTATTGCAATGAAGAAAACTTGAAAAATCTTCATTTCATTTTCTGCAGGTAGCTTTGTGTTCCAGAAAGAATCAGTCCACAGTTGCCCCAAACCCTTTTTAGTTAACAACAATGTGCCAAAACATGTTAAAACTTTGCTAGAATGTTGAAACTTGCTGATGTGAGGGGGGTAAAAGGGGTAGATGTGGATCACATTTTGAAATGGTGAGAAATCAGTTTCACAAGTCACATGTTTTAAAAACAGCTTCATGAAAATACCCTTTACCCAACAATGTACACTCTGTTCTGGGAAGCAAAGACTCTGGTTGGAGATGGTCACATGAAGCCTAAAATTTTATTGGCTAAAGGGGTGTGGGCAAAGTTTTAAATTATACATGCTTTACTATTTGATGCAAGGAGTGCACTTGAAGAATCAACTTTGAAAATAATATTCACTGCAAAATAATTGCTAAATTTGATTTCTGTTTGCACTTAAACTATGATAATCAAGCAATACAAATGTCGTGAGGCTGTAGAAACGTAAGATCCAATGCTATGCCTTGTTCTTTCAGCGTGCCTGCTCTGCAGCTGGTTCACACATTCATATAATCAATATAATGTGTTAGTACTAAATTGTTATATGGGAGTAGCAGATAAACTGTGCATTGATTTACTTGTTAATTTCAAGAGATTTATCCAAAATTCATGTGACCAGCACCGACTCGAGTCTTTGCTTCCCCAACAAAGAGCCTGGGTATGAGGTTGCCCTTTACCACCCTCTGGCATCAGTGTCGAAATTTTGAATCAATATATCGATTTGAAGAATCTGGTATGACATACTAATTACCTAATAGCCATTGATTGGTGCCTAAAAATTATACCTTGTGTAGCGGGTTTTTCTAATTTATAATGACAATAATCAACAACTGCCATCAAAAGGGTTGCCTTTTTTTGGGATGCACTGTAGTTTTTACTTTTTAATGTGCACTGCCTCTTTCAGTTGTAGATTAACCGGGTCAGTGTCCTTAGCAATTACCTTAATGTTTATAGTGTCCTTTAAGTTATTTTGACAGTTGTTTAGATGTCTAAATACCGATTATGCTTATAGGGTTGGATATTCTCTTGCCCTATCATGTAACTTGATACTTGCCCTATCATGTAACTTGCCCTAACTGATATCCATGGTGATGCAAGTTTCACAACTGCTCCGCATCACTTTTGTAGAATGAAACACCAGACCACGTACACCTTCTCAAGAATTTTTACAAATGTGTCCCAAGGGAAAAAGTCCCAGGTGGTTAATTTTCCCTGATTCCATGCAATTAGTTGTGTACACAAGTGTCTTAACGCACTCAAGGTGCTGCATGGTACTTTCTTCTCAAGTTAAGTTACCCTGACTTAGTGCAATTACTGTAATTAAGTATACACTGTAAGTTATAATCTTGCTAATATTACACATTGTAGAAAAATTGCAATAGTCAAGACAAAGGAGGAATTTTGCCATAGTAATTAGCTCCATTGTTCATGTGTATGATATACAGCAACCCAAATTTTAAGAAATTTTAGTGTAGAAAGTTGTCCCTCGCATAACAATTAGTAACAATTGCTTTTAGGTTCTAACCCTGTGTCACTTGTGGTTTTAAAATATACAAAATATCAACACTTTTATTATCATTTTCTTGTGAAACTTGCATTGTTACCCTGACTTTCTTTGCCATGCCATGCAAACATATCTGCTATGGAGTGTGCAGGAGATCAAGACATTCCCGCGTAAATAGATAGTTTTTTGTTTGCATGTACTGCACTTTAGCGCTTGACCTTGGCATTCATTCTCCTCACTTTAGGTAAATGGTAATGCTCCCGTAAGTCAGGTCCTTGTAGTGATTACAATGACACTTTTTATATTTTTAAAAAAAATAACCCCGTTTGATTCGATTAATTGTTTTAGATTCAAGTTCGATGCGTGGCAACAACTATGGTTCTGGCTACAACAACCAAATGCCAATGCAAGGATCTGGTGGAATGCCTTTCTTTGGTGCAGGCAATGGTGGAAATTCCAGAGGAGGTATTGCGGCTGTTACAATTTCCTTTGATTAAAAAGTGATGTATATGTTTGCACTGAAATACCTTTTGTGAACACTCCCCCTCCTGAATATTGATTTTTTATTTTTTGTTTGAATTTTGGATTTATTGTGTTCCTCGCTCTTGGGTGAGCGGGTTCAAACAACAGGCTGTTGCCCAATCGTTAAGCATCCTTGGCACCTGCGGTCTAATCTTTATAACTTTATATTGGTATGAATGCTGTGCACTTATAAGCCATAGGGTATAAATTCAATAGCTGTCAAAAATTTCCTTAGTCATGCTGGATGTATAATTAAAACAGGGTCCATATTTTGAATATGGTAAAATTAATTAGTCCTTGATAAAGTATAAAGTAGAATAATATATATAAAATAATAAAATTATTGGGCACCATGCATCCTTACTAGTGTTAGACGCATCTGCAGTGTAAAAATGTGCTAACCAATCAATTATATGCGTTTAATGCGAGTGCTTATTCGATGTATGAGTAATAGGTACTTATCAATTTATTGAGCACAACAAACCATGTTTAAATGTGTGTAAACATGCTGAATCACAACTGACATGTTGGTAGAATCACAACTGACATGTTGGTAAAAGCTTGGGCCACATTTAAATGCAAGCCTTGAAATAGCGCCGAACATCGGACATTTGTCCGGCTGAAAATTTAAAAATTCGGTTTTGTCCGACACGACTTTTGATCTGCCGGACATTTTGTCCAAGCTCTCTATAATTTTTTTCCAGTGCAATAGGATGCAGGAGACGAGTGAACTATGAAAACTTCCTCAGCTCCGCGTGTCGTTCCAGCGAGTCTCGTTGCGTTACATCTTAAATTTACTTGTTTTTGCTATTTTCCCATGGATGGTATCATGATGAAAACCTAGCGAATCGACAGTTGATCTGTGTAATATGTGAAAAATATCGGAAATCGCCGGTGCTCATGGCTGGAACATTATATTTGAAAATTCCAATTATACAAGGGCTGTAAGCCTGATGGTATAATTGGGGTTATATGAGTGAACGAAGGGAGAAATATATGAGAATACAAATGGTATGACTTCGTCTTTACCGTGCTTCGGATCACACTTCAACACTAGGGTACCCCCCTAAGTAAAAAAATAACTTCCGGCGCTATCGCCGTTGCCATAGTTTCATGTCCCGTGATGCTTTTCGACTCTTTTAACACCAATAAATCAACGATGCATGGGTGGGTAATCCCGAAAAATGTAATGGGTGGGACTCATATATTTCTCCCTTCGTTCACTCATATAACCCCAATTATACCATCAGGCTTACAGCCCTTGTATAATTGGAATTATATTTCATGAACTCCGGTCGAAATATATGAGAATACAAATGGTAGATTTTAACACAAGGCAACAAAGATTAAAATGAATATAATTTTATGTCAGGCTGCATAACAGAACTATGTTCAACATAACAATATCTTATGACTAATATAAATTAGTAATATGACTATTTTTGAGCATGCGTGAGCACCGCATGAGCAAAGTTTGTATCTATAACGGGTTTATAATAAAACTTTTGGAACTTTGATGTTGCAGACCAATCGGCCATTTTGAGAATTTCATCGAGAGGAACTGAAGCGTTTGCTGCGGCTGTGGTGGATGCGCCACGAACTGAGTGTGCTTTGAATATAGAGACATCTATTCCTGCCTCCGCGAGAAGTTCACGTATCCATCGAGCTATAGTTGATGGAGAGACTGGGCGATGCGGTTTAATGTAGGATAAAAATAAGTTTCGAGGGTCATTGTCTGTCGTGGCTCTGAGCTTGGATGTTGATTTAATGTACTGTTTGAAACAGGCGACTGGACATAATCTAGTATCTTGCGGAAAGGCCGATATGATGGCGGATGCTGGTTCGTCGGGTCGAGTGGTTTTAGTCTGCTTCAATGTGAAGATGATTCCTTCAGGAGCAGAGCGATAATGGTTCAAATCCAGGTGAGCAAAAGAAGACACTCTCTTCGGGCAAGTGATAGCGAAGATTGTAGCTAATTTCCAAGAGAGGTGTTTCAAGGATAATTCTGAATTGTCACCCATTCTTACCAGATGTGAAACCACCGTAGACACGTCCCAAGTTTGAGAATACCTGGGTTTCGGAGGGCGTTTATTAAGAATTCCTTTCAGTAGACTAACCACATAAGGGTGTTGACCCACTAAGTGTCCGTCGATTTTCGGGTGGGTGCCCGAAAGTGTCGATCTAATAACGTTTATAGAGCGGTATTGAAGACCACTGTCGAAACATTCCGTCAGAAAGGTAAGGAGATCCTTCAAAGATGCCGAAATAGGATTAATTTTTCGCGCACAACACCAGCTGCGCCAGCGTTTCCAGCTGGATTCATAGGTTTTATGTGTGGAGGGTCTAATGGCTGCGATAAGTAATTCGGCAACGTTTGTTGGAAGGCCCTCTGCTTGGTAACGTTGTAGGAGATACGGAATACGCCCAAGTGTAGGCTAGGGAACATTGGGTGGATCGCTTGAGGTTCTGCTGGGTCTGTTAACAAGTGTGGTGACACTGGTAAGAGGATTGGTGGCTGTATCAGTAGATGGAGTAGTAGAGGCCATCACGGTTGGGCTTGCCAAACGGGCGCTACTTACAAAACTTCTGCCTGATCTGATATTATTTTGTCCAGGACCTTTGGAATCAAGTTGAACGGGGGAAACGCGTGGCCCTTGAGTCCCCGCCAATTGAGACTGAATGCATCTGAGTGGAAGGCGCGGGGATCCGGTCTCCAGCTGACATAATACGGAAGCTGGTGTGTAAGCCTCGAGGCAAAGAGGTCCGTTTTGCAGTCGCTCAATAAGGGCCTGATGAGGCTGGGATCTAACATCCAGTCGCTGTTGTACACAAATACTCGAGACTCCCGGTCCGCGAGGCTGTTCGATTTGCCTGGGACGTGATGTGCGACTAGAACTATGTCCCTCTGGACGCACCAATTCCACAACTGCAGGGCAAGTTGAAGTAGTTTGGGTGAATGTGTCCCGCCCTGGTGATTGACGTAGGCCACCGCGGTTGTGTTGTCCATGTTGAGGGACACCGTTATTGAACGTTTGTCTCTTATCAGTGCTTGAATTGATAGAAAAGCACTTTTCAATTCCAAAAAATTGATGTGCAGGAGTTTCTCGAAAGCAGACCATTTCCCGTTGGCTTGTTGATTCAAGCAAATTCCTCCCCACCCGCGTTTCGACGCGTCTGTGTAGATGGTAAGATCGGGGGAGGAGTCACAACAGGGCTGCCATTGCATGGTTCGATCTCCAGAACCCACCAGTGGAGCTCCTGTCTGGATTGTGGTGATAGAGTCACGACTTTCGTATAGTTGTTTTGATTTTGTTGCAATCCCTGTGTCAGTTGTACTTGTAACATGCGGTAATGGAGAGGGGCTTTCCATATTGCTGGACGAGCCGCTTCGAGTGTACCCAAAATTTGAGCTATGGCTCGGAGAGTAACACTTGATAGAGTCAGCAGTTGGCGACACTGTGATTGGATAGCTGTTACTTTGTCGTGAGGCAAATTTAGAGTCATATTGACTGAGTTGATGGTGAAGCCCAGAAAGGTTAACACCTGAGTTGGTTTGAGGATCGACTTTTCCCTGTTGATTATGAATCCCAGAGATTCGAGTAGGCTCATGGCCATTTCGGTGAACCGTCGTGTTTCCTCTATTTTGGATCCGATTATAAGAATATCGTCTAGGTAGATCACTATGCGAGCACCTCTTTTCCTCAGAAAGGCTGTCACAGGCTTTAGCAATCTTGTGAACACTCGCGGTGCTATGTTCAGACCGAAGGGGAGAGCCCTGAATTGAAAGGCCTGATTTTTCCAAACGAAGCGAAGATACTTTTGGCAATCTGGATGAACTGCCACTGACAGATATGCATCCTTTAGATCGAGTTTGGTCATGAAATGACCGGGTTTTAGTAGAGTTTTTATGCTTGAGAGATGTTCCATTTGGAAATGGGGGTTTTCTATGAATTGATTTAAGGCACTGAGATCTATGACCGGTCGCATGCTTCCCCCCTTTTTGGGGACTAGAAATAAACGACTGTAAAAGGCGTCCGCTGTAAATGGCACTCGACAGAAGGCTCCTTTTTCTAAAAGCTTTTGGATCTCGTTGTCTAGAGTTGAGGCTGATCCTTGTTGAACCTGTGTAATCTGAGGATGTTTTTGATAAGGCATGCAATGGAATGGAATTTTTAAGCCTGACACAATGTTTAAAATTTCGGGGTCGGAAGTCAGTTCTTGCCACTGCTTGAGGCGTGTTGGGAGTTGGGCGGCGGTCTGTAGGGGCCCCTGGGGGGACGAAAAAATTTTTGCCTCTGACGGTATAATTGAGGATTCTGATACTTGGACTGATAATTTCCAGAAGAACTAGGGTTAGAAAATCTGGTAGTTTGGGGTCTTGGCTTGTTCGGGGCCGGAGCTAAATTTTTGGCTAGTCCTCGGGAAAGCTCAGCCTCTTTAGAGGCAATGGCAGGGAAATCATCCCCGAATAACCACTTCTTTGCATTGGGCAATGAATGATTTGCAAGGTCAATTTTCCCCTTGTTGATAGCTGCCAGGACTTTTTTCCGGCGAAGAATAGATAACTGTGTATTAGCTGATCCCAATAAACAAAGCGCTTGTTCAACAATCGTTTTTAGACTTGCGTGGTCTACTATAGCGCCACTTTCCAAACGATCGTAAAGTGTACACAGAGGTCCTGTAGTGTTCAGTAAGGCACGTTGGACCGTTTGTAGCTCCTTGTCTCGTTCCTGTACAAATTTCTTGTTGTGAAACGCTATATGCTGCACCACATTCTGGTCTAAAGTTGGAGCTACAAGAGCCTCTACAACAGGAACAGATTGTTGTTCTAAAATTTCACCTATCTGGTCGTATGATAATTTTCGACGGAAATTTTTTTCCAAAAAGGAGGTGAATACTTCTGAAGGTGCCCATGACAGATTGGTGTTATCAGGGTCATATAGAGAAAGAGAATTAGGTTCATTACCTGCTTGGGTGGATTGAGAGTCTTCCTCATGAACGTCAAACTCTGTAGAGGTGACTGTTGTTGGTGGCCCAATGGCCGTGTGTGGTGACTGAATAGTCATTTCTGGTGGCTTAATAGCCAAATCTGGTGGCTTAATAGCCATATTTTCTTGGTGAGCTGGGACATATTGGTCGAGACCATTTCCCGCCGAAACTGACAAGATGTCGTCGTCGTGTTCATTGCTAGGAAAAACGGACCCGTCAGAGGGGGCTTCTAGGGCAGAAATCCTGGAATTACAAACTGACAAATCCGCTTTCAATTCAGTCACGGATTGCAAGATTTGTTGGAGGACGTCCTCGTTATGTTTGGTCGTTTCGGTGGCTACATTTTTAGCTCGTTTGGGCGACTTGTGCGTCGACGAGTTGTGAGATTTTTCGTGTGAATGAGAGCGTTTACGGTGCCGATGGCTAGACATCTTAAGGATACACGTCGAAGGAGCTAGAATATCTAAAAATTTTACATAAAAAACTACAAACGGAGCGATACATATGCAAAGTTTTACCACGAAAACACTTACCTGCGGTGTCCGAAGCACAAGGTAAAAAAGTCGAAAAGCATCACGGGACATGAAACTATGGCAACGGCGATAGCGCCGGAAGTTATTTTTTTACTTAAGGGGGTACCCTAGTGTTGAAGTGTGATCCGAAGCACGGTAAAGACGAAGTCATACCATTTGTATTCTCATATATTTCGACCGGAGTTCATGAAATATAATTTTGTCCGGCGCACCGAAGAAGTTGCCGGACAAAGTGTGTCAGCTGAAAATATTTATTTCAAGGCTTGAAATAGAGACCTATGTGTATTATTGGTAATTAAACCAGACGTTAAAGAATAATTCCATAGCTCCTTATTTTTGAGGATCGTTTTTTAGATGATGCTTGTTTTTCACGTTTTTTAATGGTTACTTAACAGATGCAAATTTAACTTTCACGGACCATGTGTTTATATCATGGTTAAACATCATCTAACAATTCTGAATATCATGCACCAAAATAATATCATTTTTGAGAATGCTAGTTTACCACAGAGCGCCAGTTTTGCCAATTTATACTGTAATTAGGCTTCACTTTTTATATCTGTTAAAGCTATATACATAAACAGCACTATAAGTGGTAATAAATGCAAATGTTTTCCTGTGTATGTTTGTTTGTTTGATTGATGTGTGTATGTACGGTACCAGTGTATGGTATGCGATACTATGCAAAGGTAACTCGTACTGAAATACTAAATTAGAATTATTTAGAGGTATCAAATAATTTAGTTCTTGTTTTCATGTCCTTTTTTTTTGCTTTTCCCACTATTCTTCATTTACACTTTTTAAAGGATAAATTGTTTTTTCAAATATCGGCAGGTTCTGGTGGATTTGGGTTTAACCCGATGGCTCTGGCTGGAATGATGAGTATGTTCATGAACCAGATGGGAAATATGGGAGGCATGGGCAATATGGGTGCTGGTGGTGGTATGAGTAATATGGGAATGAATCCAAGGCCAAGTGGTGAAAGTATGGGTTCCGCCCATGGTGGTGATTCCTTTAGAAGTCCACCAAGCAACAATGATTACAAATCAAATAACTATAACAGTGGAAATGTGAGCAGCAGCACTCTGACTGGAAGTGAAGGTGGTCTTGGATATGGAGCTCAGAATTCATCTATGTATGGTGGCGATCAAGGGTCAGGTAATATGGGAGATATGTCGCAGTATGCTAATGCTATGAGTGCAATGTTTGGTGCCGCTGGTGTTAGTCCAGCCAATGTTCAGGCTGCCTTGTACAGTGCGTATGGAGGTGGTACTGGTGGTAGCAATAGTCAAATGGGTTCTTATGACCAGTCATCCTCAGCCTATGGTCCTTCCAGAAGCACATCAAGTCGTGGATACAAACCTTATTGAGGTAGGTAATAAAGTAGATTCTCAATTACAACTGCATCCGAAACACGTGACGTGACAGTGGCAGCTTATCTTAGTTTTCATGAACTCAATTTTCAAAATGTTTATCACTTTTAATAGACTTTCACCATGTGCACTAGCTACACAAATTCAACCATGCCTTCTAGATTTGTACTATCTTAAAAATCTTTTGTTACCTTTCCGATATGACATTGGAAATCAAGTAATGTTTTTATTGTTGTTTAAAATTTCGTTTTGGTATTTAATTTGTAAATGGCGGTTCATAGCAGTCATCCTATAGGCTTGATGTCAGACAAAATGGATTTGTACTAATTCTATATAACTCTGTTTAGATTGAGGCACAGCATTAGCAATGTGAAGTGAGTTAGAATACAGTGTACGATAGTTGTCAGAATTATACGAGGCAGGCATGCACAATGACAGATGGATTTTTAGTCAGTTTTATTCAAATAGTATAGCCAGTAAATTTTGGTGTAATCTTAGCAAAAGCTGTAATTTCAAACTGTAATTTTAGAGAAATGAGTGATTGAATAGATCTCGAAGTAGTGCAAAACAGTATGTAACTATGTAGATAATCTTTTACAATTGCAGCAAAAATTGTTTTAGTCATCAGTCTTGTTGCGTAGTAGCCAGACCACCAGTAGTGATTATGTAATGTTGATATTCTCAACTTTTACGGTCGTACCATAAACACTTAGCTACTGTGGTCTATTAATATACCGTAATAAAACTGGACATTTTTGCTGTAATTAGTTTACTAATACTGTACCTTTCAGTCGTTATTACACGGTTATTAATAGCCACGGTGAAGTCATGGTAGTTGATACGTATATACTAGTGCATGTTGTCGAGCATTTTATTCAACAATTTATTGTATCCTTTACTGATCATAATGTCTGGGCTATAGCTGGCTGGTCGGAATAGGGATATATAAATAATTTATATAATGTTCGTTGAAATCAAATAAATAACTGATTGGGACGTCGCATGTCTTATGATTATTACTTATCTTTTTATTATGTTGTGTATTCGCAAATAATTGCTCCATTCTTGCCTTCTTATTTTCTTTTTATTTGCCGACAAACACCTTGTTTTGTAGGAAATCGAATGTCTTATAGTGGGAATATGCAGCGTATTGCAAACAAAAAGCTAATAAGATTCATTTCACATGTAACCTTTCTAAGCTTGGGGTGATGATGAATTTTATAAGAAATTAGCATTCTGGTCTTACTTAACATCTGCAGCATATATTATACATATATATGATATGTATATATGTATATTTATATGATATTCATATGTTTATATGTGTGTTTGTGTATATACCTAAACATAAACATCCATATTCTTATACACTACAAATACGAGAGTTTTTATCAATTTCTAAAATTTGAAGATGCCCATAAACTGCAGGTCGAGAGGGGTATTATTTCCGTAATGTTTACAGGTAATAAAAACAAACTAGATTCATATTAATCTAGTTTTTCATAACTCTGAGAATGGTTCTGAAATAAATTTACAGGTAATGAATAAGGGGTTTTGTATGCATTTTATTTGCCAGAGGCAATCTCAACTGTTTTAGTGTAAAATGCAGTCAACATGGCATATGTGTCGAAACCCGTAGTACTCAAAATGACCCCGCCTTAAAGGCCGTTTTCCACTGGAGCGGAATTTTTCATTGTCTTTTTTTGCCTGAGAGCTCACAAACAAAGTAAAAGTCCGTATCACGCGCAAAATTCCGTCCAGTGGAAAGCGGCCTTATCGGTAATGTCGACATAGCTCTAACTTCTGAAAAGCAAAAGTGTCTAAAAGGGTTGCTTATAGGGGTGGTCATTAGAACTATTTCACAGTTCAAATGACCAGGCTTTTAGCTTTTCAATGCCCCCATTATAATAGTAATAATAATAGTAATAATAATAATAATAATAATAATAATAATAATAATAATGATAATGATAATGATAATGATAATGATAATGATAATGATAATGATAATGATAATGATAATGATAATAATAATAATAATAATAACGGTTTAATCACAGCATCTCTACATAGTAGCTCTACATCTGCGATATTAACTTAATTATCTATCTAAGATAACTTAAGTTTACTATATATACAATTTAAACTACTAAAATAATAGCAATAAAATTATTGTAGAATTTAAAGGAAAATTGAGCAAATACGAATCAGATAAAAATTACCGTAGCTTACGTTAGTAAAACTATACATCTTACATTAGCCACGTTAATTGTTTCTTTCGACAGGTAAATGGTTAATGGCATTTTCCTTACGACCGGTTATTTTCATTTGATTTGTATTTGCTCAATTTTTTCTTTCAAATTTCACAAAATGGTGTCAATTAAAAGCTAAAAGCCTGGTCGTTTGCCAAATTTCCCGCCATAACGAAGTCTGGGTCGAGGCATACAGAATCAGATAAAATGCACGGCACAAGTTTTAGAAAAAGGCGCAAGTAGGTGGAGTTATTTTTCAGTCCTCTACGATTATAAAATGTACAAGAATTCGATAAGGTTTAGGCTATTCGGCGATTAAAAAGAAAAAATCCCTGCAAATATGGCTGAAGTGGTGTTTTTTTTGATGGGGGGGAGGGAGAGGGGTAAGTAAAATACTGTACCTGCCTTATGTATAAGCAGATAGCGATTTTAGTGGATTTAGTTATTCGTAATTGGCTGCTGCATAACCTGGGGGCTTGATGAAAAGTTGAATATGATTAGTGGAAACGTCAACCATTTAAGACAATGTAATTTCTGTTTAATCACTATGTAACTACCAACTGTGATTAAGAGTTTTATACAACCGGCCCCTGGTATGTTGCATGATGAAGTTCTTATAAAATATTACATATAGACATTGGTTTGCTTCTAATTACCACTCCTATAAGCAAACCTTTTAAATACTAAAGGCACATCAGAAAGGCTGTTGTTTTGCTTTTCAGAAGTTGGAGCTATGTCGACGATGCCGTTTTAAGGCGGGGTCATTTTGAGGACTTTCGTTGTTTCGGCACATATGTCATGTTTACAGCCGTGGTCACTTTACCCTAAAATAGTTGAGATTATCCCTGGCAAATTAACCGCGTACAAAACCCTATATACACAAATCAGACTATGTATAAACTCTGGATGTCAACATTTTATTCGAGCATCAAACATAGTGGTGTCCGCCGACCATAAATCAATGAATTACACTATCATTTTTTAGGATAGAGTCCTATAGCTTGTAGCTTAAATTACATCATTTCTGCCAGAGAACGTTTAAAAAGGTTCTTACATGCAGTGTTAGAACAGAAACACTATGCTAACGTTCTGCTTTCGTCGTGCTTGTTCCTCTCCCTTGATTTCTAATATTCTAAAACACTACTGGTCCAGGATGGCGAAATGTATAAAGGCAGGGAGGAAATCTAGAGATTCATGAAGAGCAATAGAGAGATAAGCATTAGAGAATGTATTGATGTATTGGCGAACTAGACATATAAACAGTAAGTGTTTAGAGTTAATTATTTGGAAGTTTTTTGTAGTCAATACCTACTGTATTTCAGTATTATATGATCTGTAAGGAATCCAGTTTTGAAATAGGAAAGGAAGGGGATAGCGTAACTGTACATTTATTATTCCATATTTTTTATCCTATGTATGCACGATTATCTCTGATAAATAATCGGCTGGAAAATTTACAACGTAATAGCAAGCTGAAAAACTCACGTAAGGCTTGTCCAATAATCATGAAATGCCTTGTTATTATTATTTGTACGTACAATAACCGAGAAAATGAAATGTATGTTAGGTATGTATCGTGTTCACAGAAAAATGAATGTCGCTTGCTATCGCTTTTGCAGATGCTGTTGGAAAACTGAAGATAGCTTGAAATCTTTCTTAAGCATAGCAACATTTGCACATTTATCTCGAGCAAATTTGGGAATCCCGCAGGTAAAAGAGGAATGAAGAGGCGTTGGTTCGATTTGGAGAGATGGCTTTTTTAAATGATACTTGGTGGTAATATAAACGTCGTTACCCAGCGTCTTTAGGGTATTCACTGGAAAACAGTTGGAAGAATACACAGGTATGTAGCTGATCACGTGGCGCCCGAAAAATGCCTTTTCACTATTTGTACCGTTATCGTTATCACTAAATCTACATTACTCAATTTAATTTTAAAATTCGAAGGTTAACGAATTTCCGATCACATTTCAGTTCTGTTACAAATCGATATTACTTTGTTTCCACTTTGATGTCGTAAGTGTCCAAGTACACCATTGAAGTCTAGAATTGTTTGCTATCTCCTGGGGACGTTCGTCGAAATCTGGAAAAATATATATTATTAATAAACTGAGATAAAAAAAAGAAAGCAAGGTTACAAACAGTTTTCACAATATTTTTTATTCTGGGCAAATTACTTATTTTAATCTCGTATATCCATGCACCTTGAAAAGGAAAACAGAATTTAGTGCAAAAAACAAAACACTGTCAGTTAAAGAATCAGGGAAAAAACAAAGTCAAATTGTGTATTTACGAGAACGTGAAATATAATAAGTTGAGACTGTGAACACATACACATATCTACGTCATAGGGCAACTATATATATAAACACTTAGATAAACGCACAATTTAGATAAAATGTTCTAATGCCCTAATATGCATAACTTTTCTTGTCTTGCTACAAAAGTAGCTAAGCAACATCTCGCAGTGCACATGTACATTACAAATTTTCGACAAATTTGTCAGAAATCCCCAATGTACTACTAGCTGAAAAAACGTTGGACACATGAAATTGTTCAAAGCAAATTTAATTTGGTCGTGTAAAATTATAATGTCTGTTTAATATAGAGTTCCGTACATATACCGAAAATAGACGTACGCCCACTTGGATAGGTCTGATTAAGGAAACTCATTGAAATTTACAGTGTTTCAGACCTCTTTCTTTAGGACAGAATTTGAAGAACTGAAAAACTTAACGATTTTTTTGATGATATGTCATTGTGCGGAACCCATATTGTCTACAGAGAGAAATATTATCACGCAGGATGACACTTTTTACTGTCTGGCCATGCTTGTTGTTCGACAAACCAATCAACTGGTTAATGACAAAATTCCTGCAATGCTTGTGAGAAATTGCTGGATTAATTGCACTGCATTTAACCCATTGTTATTAAATGTACCCAGCTCCATAATAAATATTTTTCCTAATTATAATTTGTGCATTTCGTAACGTAACTGAGATTTCGTTATGTCAACGTTATATCACATTTCCAATCGCTTTCCCAATATTTTTATTTGACATTTCACGTACGACCGCTCGTAATGTTACAATAAGCCAACAATATATACAAATAAGGAATGATACAAATTTGCTTTTACTGTTATGCGTGTTACGGCTGAGTGACTAGCCAGCAAGGGCACCGCATGTATTCCCACATGTTATTGAATACGCCAACGTTTCAAATGTTAATTATTAGCGCCGCAATGACTTGGCAATATAATGATTTTTAAACATTGTCGCTGTGCAATCATTACGAATATCAATCCAGTCAGAGTTCATAAGTACTTTATCTAGATCTAAAGTGAAAGATGTGGCTACAATATTTGTTCGTATGTGCAGTCGTTCGTCTTATTTCGATTCCATACGGATCAGGAGTACGAATACCTTTGTTCATAACTCCATTAAAAACCCTACCCCAACCTATTGAGATGAATTCGTCGTTTTATAGTTCCGCTGAAAAAGAGAATTTCTTGTCCAAAGTAACTGCCTGGGACGTTTGGAAGGCTATGAACGTTCCTGTATCGGAAATATATGATAGTACTGTTTACCAAATGATTTTCGACGCGAACTCCTTATACCAAGGATATTTCAAAACAAAGCAGCTCAATATTTATCAGTGTGGAAACGATTGTTACGCGATGAACTTATCTGACATTGAATATTACAACGATAAAAGCAAGGCAGAGTTGAGCGGTAAAACAAATCCACCGATAACTTTTGGGCATTTACACGAAGCTGTTGTGGTGACGTTAGAACAATATTTTTGTTTCACAATGTCCTTGATAGAGGAAGAGCTGGGCATATCATCATTTAATGTTACACAAAGTGAATGGAAGCAGTTTCTTCCTAAAATAGCGTGGTATGCCATACAGTGTAGAGCTGATATTTTGGCCATAAAACGCTCAGAGTTCACAGAACTTATAAGAGAAGATGAAAATGCTATACTTGGCTTTAATTTGGCACAATTAGAATCGAAACTCATTTTGCCTTATCAGAGGATTCTTACTGATAAGCATGCGTTTGAAGATTACGAAATACGGACTCATCTAATTGGTTATGATGATGAGTCTGAAAAAGTATACAACTGGACCCAGTTTCCTTTATATGATCATGTCAACCTTGCGACAAATTTCTCTATCAGAGATTTGGAAATACTTTATGACTGGAACAGTGCACAGTTATACGCCCTAGAGTTCATACCATTACAGAGCTATTCCTCTTGTTATGGTGTGATATCCTCTGAACGAACCATGTATAACATCTCAAAGTCGATATTGGAAGATTTTAATTGTGCGGTTGCTCTAACGCTTTCAAATTCTGTTCATGTCGTAATGACAAAAAAGCCTGACATACAAAACGTTTTGGAACTTAGCGCGCTGAAGATTTTCTCCCTTGCAACTGGCATAGAATCGTGGATAGAAATAGCTAATACTTTGAAACTCGATTACGGTGATGGAATAATTATTGATACACCTCGTCTTCGAGAGGTTACTAGGGATAACAGTGATCTAGCAGGAGATAATATATTAAAATTGTCTGTTCCTCAAATAATAACAAACTATATTTCATTGGATGAAACGATTTATGTTTACCAAAGGTACAAGCCAATGTTTGACGAAATATTGCAAACATATGGTTTTACAACGAAAGAATTACTTCAAGCATCTGGACAATCTGTCATGAAAACAACAACAATCACTGAAATTCACGAATTATTACTAACAACTGTATCATATCGTTATGATGTTTATAACATCGCGTCTGTGCTTGGATACTCTGAGTATTTTCCTGATGACTTAGACCTGATTGCGTTGCCCTCTTCGCAGTGGTCTGATATCATTGACGTTGTTATACAGCAATCTTTTAAGCAAGTCATGCATGCATTCTCCTATGATCTTCAAACAAATTCAGACAAAGTTTTCATTTTTGCACAACCGGACAAATTTCAGACAATTCAAGTTACTGAACCAAGTTCCTTCAATAACCAATATATAAATGACACAGCGTTTTGTTTGTTTAGTACAAATCCCATTGATTCCTTCTCGTCGGAAGATTTCAAAAGGTATCATAAGTTTTATAACAATACAATGGCTGATACGATGATGAAAAAGATACTATTTGAGACAGAGAGCCTAGAAGAATTTTTATTCCAGTATAGTTTGGATTTGGGGCGACTTAACGATGAATTGTTAACTGATTCAGTTCAATTGTTCACTGATTTCAAGTTGTATGAGATTAGGTGTCTGTATGGAAAGACAATAACGTCGCTGTTGAGCACAGATATAACATGGAAAGTGGTTCGAGGGACAAGGTTATGTTATTCATTTGAAAAACTTTCACTCTTAAAGATTGTAACAGCTTTGATCAATGCGCCAACTGTAATTTGTGGTAAGTTTTTATAGTTCAAATTGGTACGTTAGAAAAAGAAGTGGTTGAAAAGAATTCTAGGATAAAAGCGGTCTATGTAATCCAGGCGCCAATCGTTTTACTCATTCTTGCATAATATTTTGTTGACTCTTACCTCCTGTATTTAGTGTGAGATTTTTAGCTTTAGAGTATTTCTTTCTTAAATAGTTAAAGCGTATTTATGTTACTATGATCCGTAAGCGCAATTGATGAATTCGTAGGAAGGATTGAAAAATGAGTATAAAACCACCAATGCAAAAAATGAGTATAAAATCAGCAAAGCACTCAAACTTGATGGCACATCCTACCCCCTCTCAATAGTTAGGTTTTGAGAATTCCTCAAAATTTTTTGGGATTCCTTTAAATTCCTTTAGTTTTCTTTAGTTTTCTGCGGGTAATAGCCGCCGGAAGACTCTGCGAAAAAACAGTCGAAATGATAGGTTGGTCGAAATAATGCTAAAACTTGCATAACTTTGAATGTATGCTCACGATTGGCACAAAATTTTCAGCGAAAGTGTACGAAGTCGCGAAGCTTGAAATTGCAGCTGCGCTTCGGGTACTCTCTTAGAGACATGTTCTACCGGCAAACACGCTGTTCCTTTTCCTCTTTTAGTTGTAGTGGTGCAGTAACATGAAACAGTCTTCCTCTTGAGTTAAGGCAAGCTAATTCTTGAAATTCTTTTCGATCTGACTGCAGTAAATTTTTCTCTGCTCGGTCATAGTCTTTAGGACTGCTCGTGTCATGTAATTAAAGTTTAGTAAAAGGTAAAAGTGAAACGATGGTTAGTGTTTAACGTCATTTGATGCTGTCAACAATCCATTCCATTTAAAGTGATGTCCTTCATTAACGTAACATTTTAAATAATATTAAAATAAAATGAATTTGTACCCTAGAAAAAGATGTATGTGCTCAAGACGAACCATGCCATCCTGACGCGATATGTCAAAATACAATTGGCTCTTATACTTGTACTTGTAAAACTGGTTTTGTTGGCACCGGAATACGTTGTGCTGGTAAGAATGAATTCATCAACTGCTTGTTTAAACTCTTCATAGAATTCAGTCAGTTGTTCGTGTAAGTAGCACAGGCAGAGTGCAAAATGCGTTCATCCTTCCTCCAGGCAAAGGTTTCAAAGTTTGCAAACTTCTCAAAATGTTGTAAAGTTGGGCTTACCAAGTTGAAGATGGGAATAAACCTTCGTCAGAATGCAGGCGTGGGTTGTTTACCATTGAAACAAAAATTCCAGTGATTCCAGATAAAAAATAACACATACTTTTCGTCGACCCAATGCAAAATTACTAGAAAAAATCATTTGCTTTAAAAGGCTGTCCTCTTAACCGGATCTTCGCGATATATTTCCGATATTACGGGAAATGGATAGCACGTGCTCCGAATTGGTTTTCCTGACGGGTTTTTTTTTTGCGTTCCATTTGCATAGTTTCAAACTAGGTGGGTTTGTGCTGTAAATGGTAAATAACCCTGATGTCTGGAGTAGAGCACTGTGTACATTATGTAATGTGTTTATATGAAACCTTCCTTAATGACCGCCCATTTTATCAAACTTTCCTCGCAGGTAAATTCCCGCATGCATGTATGGCTTTTTTGCCAATCTGAGAACAGGAAACGAAAAGTTTATAGGTTATTTCTAAGTAGCAAAGTATACTAGCAATGAAAATTGTAATGAGTTTCTTTATTTCAAACTACCAAAATCAGATGTCACGAAACTTGCAAAATCTGCACAATTAAAACGATGTCGTTGTTACGATATCTATTTTAAAAGCAATGCTGATAAACGTTTTTGCCGCCCTAGATTTTGACGAATGTAGTAGTTTCGGCGCTTGTCATTCCGATGCCACGTGTAAAAATAATATTGGTTCCTACACGTGTTTTTGTAAAACTGGCTTTACAGGAAATGGGAAAGCTGATTGTAAAGGTCAGTAATGTTTCTTTTACACGGTTATATATTGCTTTTTAGAAGAATTGTAAGTAAGTCTTTTTATTATACAAAGTACAGTGCTTTAAAGGGTACTGATAAAACCGATAATCTTACATGTGAGATTATTTATGATGGTTTTACATGTGAATATTATCGCTTTTCAAACAATCCTTAGTCATAGCATCTGGATGTTGTATTTTGGTAGAAAAGACTAGTTTATATAATAAAAACTGGAAAAATACAAGGGTACTAGAAAATACCAGATTTATTTCTGGTGTTGGACATGATGTCATGTTCAACACTCAACACATTTCTGCGCACCCATGTATTTCTCTCCATATTTTGTATCTAGATGTAGTTGGAAAAACCATGCTGCACCGGAATATAATGTCAGTTTTAAGACACAATCTCAGCATTTAATTTTATGTTATAACAACAATATTACAATAATGTAATGTCATCCTTATTTTTTACATTCGAAAGCCAAATTTCAAATATTTTAATTAACAAACCGTGTAAATTACAGAGAGTTTCGGCGTAAGATGGGCTACACTTGCAACTTGCGCAAAACTTGAAATATATGTTCACGAACATGATTTGTGAAAATCTGTATCAAATTGAGAAGCCAACATTTCATGTCGCAAAATCGCCCCTCCCCCTTTAAACAAAAAACAACTGGCTACGTAGTCTAGGTCCTGTATTGGGTTTTGTATGTGTTTAATTTACCAGAGATAATCTCAACTGTTTTAGGGTAAAATGACCATGTCGGTCAACATGGCATATGTGCCAAAACCTGAACCCGGGACGAAAGTCCTCAAAATGACCCCGTCCTAAAACAGCAGTGTCGACATAGCTCTAACTCAGACCAATGCAAGCAGCAGTCTTTCTGAAGTGCCTATAGTGCTTACAAGGGTTGTTTATAGGGGTGCTTATTAGAAGCAAAACATTGCCTAACTATAATATTTTCCAAGAGAATCACCACTAAACATGCCAGGTCAATAGCTAATTATGCATAAAATCACTAAAATTGCTGGCAGAAATTTAATTTTCATATTTCCAAAGAAGAATTTATTATAACATGAAAAATCGACATTATTTTTGTGATATACAAGGCAGTGTGTATTTCCCTCCCCCCTGTCCCCGGGAAAAAAGGTTTTACCCATATGTTACCTCTTGTTTGCTCTTTTATCGCCGAGTAGCCGAAGTATCATACAATTCTTATATTTTTGACAATCACAGATGACTAAAGAACAACTCAGCCCATTTTTGATTTGTTTTGAAACTGTACCGTCTACTTTATCTTTGATTTTTTGTATCCTCGACAATTAGCCAAAATTACCGCCATTACGAAGTCGTGCCGTTTTTGTGTCTGATAAATGTGATTTCTTCGTCTTCATGTGTATTTATATTATGTAATCCAACAGTACTTTTTACTATTAAATTTCTAAAGGTGATTTTTTAAACTTCTGTAAAACTTCAATATAAAAATCCACCCACAGAAAATCGAGTGTCAGATATAACACTTCAAAAATAATTTTGAGTCACCAAAATAATGTCGATCCTTTTGAAATCTGCAATAATTGGATTCAATTGAAGATGAGTGGCAAAAATTTACATCAGTCGGTCGGTCGGTCGGTCGGTTGGTCAGTGTAAACTCCGGGGGGTTGTGCAAATTTCGAACATGTTGCTTAAATGTCATTCTTACAAGGTTTTAACACAGTATAAACAGTAGGGCCACTCAGCAGTGCAACATGTCCCCCTATTTTTATGCAGTTATCTGGCCAGAATAATGGCGGAACGGCCAGTTCAGCGTTCCTATTGGCCAGAAAAGGCAATTGACTGGCCAGAACCTGCATAATGAACATGCGTAATGAGACATGCGTGGAGACACAAACTTCAAAGGTTCCGACTCGAGTGGCCTTTCTGTTTATTTCTATTCTGTGGTTTTAATCAAAATCATTTGAATTTCCCAGAGTTTAGTTATACACCAGTGTCTGTTGTTGTTCGTACCGATTGGAAAGATAGTTAAGTAAAAGATAGTTAGTTAAATAAACATTATGACATCTAATGAGACTAATGGTTGTATTGCACATGTACATAAACAGTGTTGCCAAACACCCCCGGAATCTCAATTATTCGACTAAGCACGTGTATATTGCAGCGCTTATAGTCTTTACATGTAGGTCTCTAGGAGTGGGTCGCAAACATGAGTGTATTTCTGTGACAATAAAACACTATTTTAACCGACATTGAAAGAATTTCAGTCTAGACTATTAGTTGTTCGTTTACAACGCGTAAAAAGGGATTTTTACCTTGGAAAGCATCAAATTAAACCGAGTTTAATATGAACTGATGAGTTATGTTCATAGTATAAACATTCAGGGTGTATCAAAAAAAAGGTAATCGAACTTTGCAGTGCTTTAGCGCGTTCATTATACAATCTACAGAAATCATTCTTTCGCAGGCGGAAAGACCAGGTTTTTAGCTTTCGATAGTCGTCATTTTTGTGAAATTTGAAGAAAGATTGGGCAAATACGAATCAAATGAAAATAGCCGGTCGAAATCGCATATTTTCACCGTTGGGAATTTATTAAAAATTTGTTGAAATTTAAACCCATTAGGGAATTAAATTACAAAATTAATTGACCAATTTTAGCTTAGGTGGTAAACTTCTGGCATTTATTAGTGATGTTAATTGTTTCTCGTGACAGATAAATGATTAATGAAATTTTCTTTTCTTATTCACTGCCCTAGTAATGCTCAGAGGTGAAAATATGCGATTTCGACCGGCTATTTTCATTTGATTCGTATTTGCCTAATCTTTCTTCAAATTTCACAAAAATGGTGACAATCGAAAGCTAAAAGCCTGGTCTTTCCGCCTGCGAAAGAATGATTTCTGTAGATTTTATAATGAACGCGCTAGAGCACTGCGAAGTTCGATTACCTTTTTTTTGATACACCCTGTATAATTGTTTCATGTAATTTAGGTGACTTTATAATTTCTCTTAATGAGAGTCCAGTTAACGCTCTCAACCCCTACAACGCGATGAAATTGTATGTTTACATATTCAAAAGGCTTAACTTGAAACGCTTTGAAATTTTCAAAAATATACCTTCTAATTGCAGACCACAGTTTTCAGATTTATGGTTCTGTATGTATTGTATTCATTGTTTCTATTTGTGTCAGTTTTTATACATTTGTCTGACTTCTGAAACTTTGCACTATCCTTGGATCCCTAGTTCATGTTATAATAATTTTTTTGGAAACATGAAAATTTAATTTGTGCCAGCAATTTTAGTGATTTTATGCATAATTAGCTGTTGACCCGGCATGTTTAATGGTGATTTTCTTGGAAAATATTATAGTTAGGCCAATGTTTTGCCTCTGATAACCGCCTCTATAAACAACCTTTCTAAACACTATAGGCACTTCAGAAAGGCTGTTTCTTGCATTGGTCTGAAGTTAGATCTATGTCGACACTGCCGTTTCAGGGTGGGGTCATTTTGAGGACTTTCCTCCCGGATTCAGGTTTTGGCACATATGCCATGTTGACCGCCATGGTCATTTTATCCTAAAACAGTTGAGATTATCTCTGGTAAATGAAACGCATACAAAACTATATAGAGGACCTAGACTAATGTGTATAATGCCTATCTGACCAAATTTTTAACAATTAAGTTTAGGTGTGCCCGGATAAAATCGTATCTAATTTACAGATATTACTTTATAAATGGTTAATTTCATGATGCTTTTAGTTGTCATGAATTATCTACAATACAGATATAATTTCGGGGTTTGTCAGTGAGCGTATAGTATTCTTATAATAAAGATCAATGCCCAACATAATGCTTTGAGTAAAGCCACAAAAACAAGATTTAACATAGAAAGTATTTATTATGTGACGTTTCGTCTGAACTTGAGACATCTTCAGAAAAGTGGATAATATTACATACAAAATTTGAATATATATCTATGCTAATAGTGTTATATTTACAAGGTGTAAAATTACAAGGGTCAATTAGGTATAACCAGGTAAGGATATGGACGTATGATGGTGGATAGGACATTACAAACACACACAACATACACGACAAATTTAGAAGAAGTTAAGAGGAATAGAGCTGGCGCCTTGAACGTTTAGATTAGGTTTGTATTTATTAATGAGAAGACTCTCGATCGTGTATCATTAATTCGTATGAGTCTGAGGAGGAAGAAATAATTTACAAGTCATCAAAGTTAGCAGGGTGCCCAGAGGCGTTTATATGGAGCAAAATACTAGACATAGCTGGGTTGGTTGAATGTTTTCCCGTGATTGAAGAGATACCCAGATGTTCAGATATCCTAGTGTGTAGGTGGCGCGTGGTTTGACCCACATACGACGCGGAACAGCATCGACACTTGAATAAGTATACCTCACTGGATCTCAAGTATTTGGGAACTTTATCCTTGAAGGGAAAAAAGGAAGAGATTCGTCTTGAAGAACGAAAAACGAATCTAATGTCAAAATGAGGAAAAGGGCGTTGCAGAGTCGGTTGATTTGAGTGCGTATCTGTAAAGAATGTATCCCTGTGAATGGGAGGCAAAAATAGAGTATTTTCTTAGAGGCGGTCAGAACAGGTGGTCTAGGGTCAAAGGTGTGGGCGAGGAAGCGGCGAACAATGCGGTCGAACATGTGAGAGGGAAAACCATTCGAGTTAAATAACTTTCTGACAACTTCAAGCTGTGTATAAAAGTTTTCATAGCTAGAACAAAGATTGGAAATGCGATGAATCAAACAAGAAACTAAGTTCTGTTTGTAGGTAAGAGGAATAAAACTGTTAAAGTTGGTGAACAAATCAGTAAACGTAGGTTTGAGGTAAACAGATCTAGCGAACTTACTCTCGGAACCAGATATGTCAATATCAAGAAACGGTAGTTTCCCATCGCGTTCGATCTCAGTGGTAAAGGTTATATTGGCGTGTTGTTGGTTAAGGTAGTCGAGAAAAAGTGGTACGTGGTCTGAGGAGCGGAAAAGAAGGAAGCAATCATCAACGTAGCGTCTGTAGAGTAGAGGTTTGAAGGAAGAAGGGCAGTTGTTCAACCATTTTTGTTCATGGAAGGACATGAATGTATTGGCGAAAAGAGGACCTAAGAGACTGCCCATTGCCACACCGTCAAGTGACAATTTTTGGCGGACAGGGACAAAAGTTTTTCGAACTCAGAGCAATCAAGACCGTGAAAGAATTGGTGATCAGAGAATAAAGTATTAGAAATTATTCCAATAGTTTCATTCACAGGGATGTTGGTGAACAGGGAAACAGCGTCAAAACTAGCCATGAAAACGTTTAAGAGTCAATGTCACTGTTTAGGAGTTTCTGGCAAAAGAAAAGAAATCAGTGATGATAAAAGGGTTTGTGATGAGAGGAGTTAATAGCGGTATGAAGAATTTGGCGAGTTTATAAGAGTAGTGATTTACAGAGGTTAGAATTGGTCGAAGACGCATGTTTGGTTTATGGATTTTAGGAAGGCTGTACAGTATGCCTAAGTGATAACCTGTGGGATATAGTTCATTGTAGTTCTTCTTACTTAATGCGTTTTCAGTCTTTAGTTTCTTTAACAGCGACTTCACTTGCTTTTCACGTTGTAAAGTTACTTTAACAGGATCTTCGTTAAGGAGTTGAAATTTAGCTGTGTCTGCTAATATTGTGTCAATCTTTTTATTATAATCATCTTTGTCGAGTATAACCACACCATTCCCTTTGTCCGGTTTCATGATGAGGATAGTGTTATCGTTTCTTAAATCATTTAGTGTGTTAATGTCTTCTCGCGAATAGAGGAAACTTGGTCGACTGTAACTACGGAAACCGGATTGGGCAATGTATCTCAATTTGGACTTTATCGAGTCGGGAAAGAATCCGGAACGGTCGCTGAATCGTTCTCGTTTAAGGTGGTTGTCGAACTTTTCAAACGGTGTCAGAAAGCCGCAGAGGGTTTGATTTCGTAGGTGAAATTGCAAAATTCAAACCTTTTGAACGTATTTGTTTTTCTTTGTCTTTCTTTTTCTTTGTCTCGTTCCGAGAGTAAGTTCGCTACATCCGCAAGCCTACGTTTACTGGTTTATTCACCAACTTTAACAGTTTTTTTCCTCTTAACTACAAACAGAACTTAGTTTCTTGTTTGATTCATCGCATTTTCAATCTTTGTTCTAGCTATGAAAACTTTCATACACAGCTTGAAGTTGTCAGAAAGTTATTTAACTCGAATGGTTTTCCCTTTCACATGTTCGACCGCATTGTACGCCGCTTCCTCGACCACACCTTTGACCCTGGACCACCTGTTCTGACCGCCTCTAAGAAAATATTCTATTTTTGCCTCCCATTCACAGGGATACATTCTCTACAGATACGCACTCTAAATCAACCGACTCTGCAACGCCCTTTTCCTCATCTTGACATTAGATTCGTTTTTCGTTCTTCAAGACGAATCTCTTCCTTTTTTCCCTTCAAGGATAAAGTTCCCAAATACTTGAGATCCAGTGTGGTATACTTATTCAAATGTCGATGCTGTTCCGCGTCGTATGTGGGTCAAACCACGCGCCATCTACACACTAAAATATCTGAACATTTGGGTATCTCTTCAATCACGGGAAAACATTCAACCAACCCAGCTATGTCTAGTATTCTGTCCCATATAAACGCCTCTGGGCACCCTGCTAACTTGGATGACTTTCAAATTCTTTCTTCCTCCTCAGACTCATACGAATTAATGATACACGAGAGTCTTCTCATTAATAAATACAAACCTAATCTAAACGTTCAAGGCAGCTTTATTCCTCCTAACCTTTTCTAAATTTGTCGTTTATGTTGTGTGTGTTTGTAATGTCCTATCCACCATCACACGTCCATATCCTTCCCTGGTTATACCTAATTGTCCTTGCAATTTTAGGCCTTGTAAATATAACACAATTAGCATAGATATATATTCAAATTTTGTATGTAATATTATCTATTCTAAAGATGTCTTATTATTCTAAAGATGTCTTAAGTTAAAACGAAACGTCACATAATAAATACTTTCTATTTTAAATCTTGTTTTTATGGCTTTACTCAAAGCATTATGTTGGGCATTGATCTTTATTATAAGAATAGGTTTTCCACCTTGCACGTCTCTGGCTACAGTGTGTATAGTAGCTATGAAAAATTAATTATGGCAATTTGCATCAATCTCTAAGCGCAAACATTTTTTATAACGTGTCTCTATAACGTGGCGTTTCGTTGTTGGAAATGGGAGCAGTTTAGGTGCAAAATTATGGTTCAGTAACTGCAAATGTCATATATCATGCTTTTATGCACGTTTTATAAGTTTTATTATAAAACAAACCAAGTTTTGTGGAATAGAAGCTTGTATAGGTTTTCAAATGAGATCTTGTCTAAAAGTACAGACGAGTGAGTTTTATCAAGAACTAGGCATGGGCATAATGACCCTGTAAAAATACGAGATTTCCAGATTATTTTAGCACCAACAATTTCTTACGCATTAATTTTTTGCCAATATAAACCAAAAATATTGTCAGCTGCATGGCTCCTTAATAATGTCTTACTTTCGTGATCATTCTTCATGTGTACTTTTGGACAAGACTTGTGGAAATCTCCTAGTTTGAAAGGGTCATTATGTCTATGCCTCGTTCTTGCGAAAACAGTCGTGGTCATTCATGGTCACTCGTGGTCACTCATGGTCACTCGTGGTCACTCATGGTCACTCGTGGTCACTCATGTGTACTTCAGACAAGATCCTTCGAATGATACAAAAGCAATGAAAGTTATAAATAATGGTTTTTTAGAATTTAAACGGACACTGTAACAATTATAACGGCAAACGTCGCGTTTCAAGCATCAAACGTCACGTTACAAACGCAGTCAAACCCGTAAAAATGTTTGGGCTTAGTGACTGGAAGCAAATTGCTATAAGATGAATTCGTGTGAGTGATAAAACTTCTGTTTTTTATAAAACAGAAGACCCTGGACCAAGTTCATCGAATCCAACGTCATCAGGCAACAACATTGGCGTTATTATCGGTGCCGTGGTAGCTGCGATGGTCGTAATCATAGTTGTAATTTTAGTAGTTTGTTGGTTTCTGTATCGAAGAAAACCAGGGAGAAAACGTGCCAACGAAAACACGCAAAACATTAATAACATAAAAAATGCAGCTTACGAAGGTGACACGCCCGTACAGAGAAGACTCCCTCAAGTACCCTCTTCTAACAATGATTACGAAGAACCTGCTGAATATCAACAGCTTGACAGTTCCAAGAGAGTTCCCATTGATGCAAACTATCAAAGTTTAATACACAAAAACAAGCAAGCTAGTTCAGGTATTGCGCCCGATTATGCTGTACTGGAAAGAGGAAATGAAGATGACCAAAGGCATACCTCATTAAGAAACAAACCTGAAGATGACGCAGATAAAGGCTATGTCACCGTGATGTCTGGGGATGCGTCCGCTAAAGAATCCATATACGAGGAATTACCTTAGTATATAGAAATGTATAAAAAACTAATCAACCTTCGGAGTGCTCCAGCGCGTTCAATATTTTGAAAACTCATTCCTTTACAGGCTTTTAGCTTTCGATTGTCAATAGAAAAATTGAGAAATACGATATTGTTGCAGATTAAGAAATTTTTGCAGATTCTGCATATTGAGATCTATTTCAACAGATTAAGATTTTCAATAAATTCGCAACGGTGGAAAAATGCGATTTCGACCGGCAATTGTTTTCTGATTCCAATTTTACAGAAACGGTGACATTCAAAAGTTAAAAGCCTCGTCTTTCCATCTGCGAGAGAATTATTTATGCATATAAAATATTGAGGCCCTAAGCCTAGAACAATGCCTTTTTCTTTATACACCTCATATAACCACGTACACTGCATGTACTTGTAGAAATTTAACGTTACGCGTTAGGTTCATATGGTACTGGCACAACTGACTATAGTGTCTATACTTTATTGATACCATTCTACATAAGAACAATATACTGCATGCATGTGTCACAAGGTATTAGAAGACTATATATCTTTCACATTTCCCCTTTTGTAATTCCTTATTGCGTGTTTTCTGTATATTTTAGTAACAAATTTTCTCTTTGCCTCATTTTGATACATAGTTTTCGTTTTTTGTGGGTAGCCGCGCATGCGCGGCTAACCACTATGTTATAGCTGAAAAGTGTCCGGTATGTCTACAATCTTCGGTCAAGAGTCGGACATAGCGAACATATGCGATCACGCGATCGTTATATCTTTCGGGAAATGTCGTAAAGCACAGGAATTGCTGAAAAAACCTTTCTTGTTTACAAGGAGCGAGCTTGGTCTGCTTGGAGACTTTTTGACAAATACCGTCGTGTTCAACTGAAGGTAAGTGCCATTTTGTCTTTGAAATAATGAGTTTTCTTATTCCAATCGTTGATTGTGTTCTCTGATGGAATATTTTGATTTAATTAAAGAGCGTGCGAATAGAATCACACGGATCAAAATCTTATTTATGACCGTGCGAATAGAATCACACAGTTCTTGTTTTTAATATTGGAGTTATACGTGTACATTGAACTGTCCACATGTCTCATCATATTCGTATACAATCTGCATTTATTCAGTTCGAATCTGTATTTATTCAGTTCATTTGTCTTTAATTTGATATTGTTTTGTTTTTAGGCTAGCTGCTGCCCATCTCTATGTCAGTGTTGTTGGGAGCATTAGATCAATGCGATATCAAATCGACGAAAAGACCACAAAGATGAACTATCGATATATTTGCCCTCAAACTTATTTGGTATTTTCATGCAGAATTATAAAATGTTCATTGGAACTAGAGATGCCAAACATGCAAGTGGCAAGTACTAAATAAGGGAAGCACCATTGAACAGCTTGACAGTTGACACATTGATACAGGACAAAGGGAGGAAAATAACAAAAATTTCTGGTAACTATTATTTGCAAATATGCTTTAGAAGTGATGTGATTCAAATTACCTGATTCTCAGATTGATAAACGATGATAAGATATAACTATTAAATAAACCTTGCAAACAAGCTAGCATCCATTCTGGATGAGTGATCTCGTACTGTTATCTCCAAACAATTAGTGGTGATACAAGGGGATTCATACCAGCTCTTTGCTTTGTTTAAAGAGTTCACCACATCGTGTTTGCCAATAGCGAATAACTGAATGGTGCAAACAAGCTGTGCATTAATACTGTAGCTGTGGTGTCATTCATACCCGAAGATTTAACAACATCATGCCTGCTGTTGTTTCTTAAATCCAAGTTATTAAATATGGAAGAACAAATTTACAAATTAAAGCTATTGTTTGACATCATATGTAATAAATAGTTTGCTTATATTAGAATAAACTAGTTAGTAGCTGATTAATTGAGCAATCTTCCATTCAGTGCCAGACACTTCATAAAATATTGGGGGGGGGGGGCAAGTTCCAAAGGCCTCTTAAGATTTATATGTCCGTCCCATGGTAGGGGGATCTAGGGGCATGCTCCCACAGGAAAATTTTGAAAACTACTATCCTTGAAACACTTTTTCTAGCATTTGGGGATGGTATTTTACAGAATTCCAGAGGCTGTGAAGTATGTGGAAGACGTGATTTTTTCATGGATTGTTCTCAACAGTAAAAGAATGGGAAAATTTAAACAGAAAGAGGGACATAAACTATTATGGAAATTTGGGGCTGTATTTTCTCCATACAACAATTGTCTTCAAGTCTCAAGAGCCAAATCTGACTTCAAGACTAAGCCCAGATGCACAATCTGGTTATATTATATATCTAAATTGTACTGAATAATAAGTAATGATTCCACTTACTGAAATAAAAACTTTTTTGTGCTTCCACTTTTTAAAACTAAAGCTTCAGTAAAAATTAATGGGGGGTCTTGCACCCTCCTTCACACCCCCCCCCCCCCCTAGTGTCTGCCACTGCTTCCATTACCAATCAAAATTTAAAATTGGAAAACTTCTGAAAACTTATTGTTATTTCCATTAAATCCTGGCTTTAAGTCTATATATACTTTCATGTGTACCACCATCCTGTAATCTTAGTTATATTTTTTCCTTCTCTATTTTCTTCAATTCTGTATACTTGTGTTATAAAGGGAATGTTCAAAACATTCCCTTTATTTTTGATGTACCGGTACATATGTTGTCTGCATAGTATACTTGTACTTTATGTGACTAATTATGGTATTAATAAACTCTACTAGTTTAGCTTTGTGGAAATAGCCATGCAAATGTGCAAACTACTTTGTCATAACTGTGTCCACTTGTACACTTTTTTGGCAAGAGAGATTACAACACTGGAAACATATAATTAAGCATGAAAATTTGTCGCAATTAACCATTGAAATGCTTATGGTACGCCAGTTTTGAACATTAAGTTGCAATGTAATCTAGGAATTAATTTCGGTTTGTATCAATAGTGAACTTTGTTACATGAAACCCCCAGAAATCTACTTAGTGGGTGGTTTGAGCATAACCTGGAAAATTGTGAGAAAACAGGTTTTTAACACTCACAATAGACCATTTTCGAGAAGGTAAATTTTCAGGTGGAACAATCAGAATGGTAAAAAAATGCACTTGAAGTACATGTAGCGTCGCAAACTTCGAAATAACTAGTCTACTTCACTGATCTTTTTGCGGCTACCCACATGTACGCTACGCGTACCTATTTTATTATAAAGCTTCCGAAGTTTGGTAAATGTACATGTTTGAATGTACGACTCGCTATTGTTTTTTGTTACAAAAGCGCATGCGCAGATGAGAAACACTGATCTCAATCCATTCTGGCCGAGCAAAAACTACTTTTACAGCAATAAAGAAACTGGGTTTTTTATTGTTTCTTTTAAAATTGTAAAACTTTTTGGAAATTTTAGGTGGGTTTGGCTAAAAATCAGTGGCGGATCCAGGGTAAGTCAAAATAAATTATACCAGCTCAATTTTAAATTCAATATAACTTTAAAACAATGTCATAGGTTATGAATTTCAAAAGAATAAAATTTAACCAATGGAGTTGCTTTGAAGGTATTTTAAAATTTAAATATATCCTAGAATGAGCTGTGGTAATTTATTTTGACTTACGCTAGATCCGCCACTGCTAAAAATATACTATACAATTTATGACTAAATGGCTGATGAGGAATTAGAGGATAAGTTGATAGGTCAAATACTCTCATGTTTAATCCATTTTGAAGGTGTAAAGGAGATCTAAAAAAGTTATCCCTGCATAAATAAGCCAAACTTTTGACAATACTCACTGTTTTCCTTTGCATCTGCCTTTTGTTCTCTTGGTCATTTCGATAGTACTAATGACGGTTTGGCATTTTATTCATAAAATCTACCAACCCTGCATAAATATCCCTTCGGCAGATAACAATAACTCGGTCTGAATAATTCTTGATATTCTGCTCGGCCTCATCCAATAATTGTACAATATTATTACAAGTGCATGCTCAGGGTACGCCTCATTCACTATAGTTGTTCCTACAGTGATTGATGTGCAATGTTTTAAATACGTTCGCTGTTTGATTGGCGATGTTTTGCGTCAAAATTAAGGGAATTTGGCTCCATGATTTTTTAAAGAAATTAGTGTTAGGTTTTGTAAGTATGGCGCGTATTTACTGTCAAAATTGAATGGTATTAAAGTCGATTATAGACAACGTAAATGGATCAACATTTTACCGAAACGAACCAATTAACTTATATTTTAACCATTCGAATCAATCGATTCTTCTCGAAACGATCAAGTGTTCGTGATATCGAATTTACAAATTTGCAACTCTCATCAACTTCGAATCAATCGAATTCAAAACGAGTCACCAACAGTTTTTGAATCGATCAACATGCTTTCAAATTGAATAAGATTCTCTCAAATCGAATATCACTTGGTAGAATCGAATAACGTGTTCTCGAATCGAATAACATATTAAAATAACTCATTAGACGTGTTTCCACCTCGCAGGCATAGTGAATCATTTTCCTAGTTTTCCTATCATTTTTTTCCTTGAAGAAATGATATTTTCCCAATGAGTAATTTCTTTAAATTGTGCATTATTTGTTTCCATATTTTTCTTCAATGTACTTTATATTAAATTAATTAATTAATTATTACAAATATTTACTTGAAGTAAATCAGAAGAAACCTTGATCAGCGAAAAAACAACAGTAGTTTGAGACTTTGAGTATAAAAATGCTAAAGGAGCATATGTCAACTGCCGTTCTAAATTGTCAAGAAAAATAAATAATTCATTTTTTACTTTCGAATTCAATTCCTCGTGTCAACAGTTGAAAGATGAAATGTACGTTTAATTTAATATGAAGTACATTGAGGTAAAATATGGAAACAAATGATCTACAATTTAAGGAAATTACTCATTGGGAAAATATCATTTCATCGAGGAAAAAATGGGATAGGAAAATGATTTGCCATGCCAGCGAGAAGGAAACACGTCTAATGAGTTATTTTAATATGCTATTTGATTCGAGAACACGTTATTCGATTCGAGCAAGTGACATTCGATTTAAGAGAATCTTATTCAATTTGAAAGCATGTTGATCGCTTCAAAAACTGTTGGTCGTTTTGAAATCGATTGATTCGAAGTCGATGAGAGTTGCAAACTTGTAAATTCGATATCACGAACACATGATCGTTTCGAGAAGGGCCGATTTATTCGAATGGTTAAAATATAAGTTAATTGGTTCGTTTCGGTAAAATGTTGATCCATTTACGTTGTTTATAATCGATTTTGATACTATTAATTTTGACAGTAAATACGCGCCATATGCAAGTGACAGTTGGTAAAACTTACTTCTCAAATTGTAGGTATCAATCAAACAACGATTAAATGATTTGGTAAGATAAATTCTCTTGAATTTGTAAATACGTGTTCATTGGTAAACAATTAACTTTTTAAATACCTCTTCAGATCGAAAATGTGAAAAGTCACCTGTAATCACGCGTGCTGCTTTCTTTTGAAGCTTAGACATTTTAGTTTACTGCCGTCATACCATATAGTCGAACAATAATAAAAATGAGGAATTATGAAAGCATCATACATTTTCTCAAAAACGAAGGACTTAGCCCTTCTTAACAAAGTAATGTTCTTTGAAATTGTTTTACTTTGTTTCTCATTATGTTTGTCCTACTTAAGTTGTGAGTTTAAAATAACATTAAGTCCAAGTGTCTTTTTGTGTGGTACGCGTTCAATTACTTTCACCGAGTCTAGCTAAAGGGCCCAGTGCAAAAGATGACAAACGTTGTCTTGAGCCTATTATTATAATTCAGTTTTACTCTCGTTTAGGGTTAACTTGTTTCCAATAAGCCATTGATTGACATTTATAAGATCATGATTTAATTTTGTTTTAATTTCGTCCATGGTTAATCCTGTTGCTGAAAGAGTTGTGTCATCAGCAAATTGTCTAGCGTTAGTTGTTTCAAGGCAACCGGGAAAATCATTGATGTACAAAAGAAATAAAAAGGGGCCAAGATTTGTTCCCTGCGGAACTCTGCAGTAAATTTCTTTCTCATCAAAAAGTTTACCATTAATTGCACAGACCTGTTTTCTTTTCGAAAAGTAAGATCTAAACCAATCGTGACTGCGCCCTCTTACTCCATACAATTCTAGCTTGAGAAGTGGTATTTTGTGATCAACCGTGTCGAATGAGTAGTACTTGTCCGCCACTATGGGGTGGGAAGTAATTAGTATGCAGGATGATGTCATTATTTAATGTGAGATCTCCCGTGAGATCTAACGTGAGATCTCCCGTAGGGTCTCCCGTGAGATCTAACGTGAGATCTCCCGTGAGATCTAACGTTAAAAACCTAACGTTAGATTTAGCGTTAGATTTAGCGTTTAATTTGTATGAGAATGTAAAAGAGAACAGAAACATTGCTTCGACATATTTATTAAGTTCTCTCATTACAAGCATTTACTTAGGGCAATAGTTTATCTATAGTGTTTGGATTCATTGTTCTGGAAAACGTCCTTGATCTTCTAAAAGCCGTTTCAATAAAAACTTTCTCTTGTCTACGGCCGCTGCTATAGCTTCATCCGGATCAAACATATTGTTGTTCACATAATCATATCGGGTCGCCATGATCTTTTTATGGATGGGATCTTTTTGCAATGCTTTCATCCATGCCATGTAGACATCACCCAATTCCTTTTGGAATACAGGTAGAATTTTTTCAAAGGCTTCCTCTTTCGCTTCGCTTTCGTCACGACCCTCCATGAGAAGCGCTTGCAAGATGTCGTCGTACTGATCTCGGACCTTGGACGCCGCGTCGTTGATCAATGTAGACCAGGGATCGATTTCCTCTTCAGAACTGTCTTCAGTTGTGACGCTGCTTTGTTCTTCTTCAGAACTGTTTTCATCACGCTCTTCTGTCGTAATCTTCGGTATGGCTTTCCATAGAATTTTCCTCGCTGTATTGACTGTCCATTGTCTTACGAATGTCAATGCGAAATAAACAAATTTTCAGTTATACACGTTATTTATGCACAAACGACCTCACATCGACCTTACATTGACCTTACATTGACCCTACATCGACCTCACATCGACCTCACATCGACCCTACTTCGACCTCACATCGACCTCACATCGACCCTACATCGACTCTACATTGACCTCGCATCAATCCTCATCAGAAAAATATTAATATTTCCAAACATTTCATTCTTGGTCATTTATGACTAAACATTCCACCTGTCAAGATGCCCTATAAGCACAAAAGAGACTGTCTTGTCTGTGACAAGCCAGGTCTTCTGTATATGAGTGATCATTTACGTCAAGTACACCGTTTATACGGTGATGGAAGGAAAAAGTGGCTAGGAAGGGCCAGGTTTTCAATTTCACATAAACACTGCTCTGGTTCACTACCTGGATGCCCGACACATACAGTAGAAGAAATGAGATGTGTTCGCAAGAAAACTTGTTCTGTACGACAGCCAACAAAAGCCGCGCGGAAAGTATCAGCATCCATGCTAACCAAACCATGTCCGGAATTCAACTTCCGCCATAAATTCTCACTTTTGGTTGTGGGTCCCACACAAAGTGGAAAAACGTATTTTGTCCAACAAATTTTGGAAAACAAGCGTATCGTGTATGAAGAGCAAAAGAGTATTCGCATTTTTTGGTACTACAATCAATGGCAAGAATGTTATGAAAAGTTGAAAAAGTCTCTCGGTAAAAGTATCCTATTTGAAAGAGGTGTGCCCGAACTGTCTGAAGATCTGTGTGAAATCAATGTCCGGTACAATAACATTATCATCCTAGACGATTTGATGGCTGAAGCGACAGACAGTCCTGTGGTATCTCGATTGTTTACACAAGGCCGCCATCGAAACGCCAGCGTTATCCTATTGCTGCAAAACATGTTTCCCAAGGGGAAATATAATACAGATATCAGCCGAAATACCCAGTATTTGGCTCTCTTCCGAAGTCCTAGCGATCGAAAACAAATCGGAATTATCGGAGAACGCATGTTTGACAAGAATAGAGTACACTTTCTGAACGCTTATTACAAGGAGACCGAAAAACCGTATGGATACTTATTGGTGGGTAACAAGCCCGGCACACCAGCTGATAATCAAATTCTTGCAGACCTATTTGGGGAGTGCTATGCTTATCACTTTGGTGTAAACAGTACTGAGCCTACACGTGTGGAAACCAAGCCTGTAGGCAAACACAGCACAACAACCAAAATCACCTTTTCAAGGAAGAAGCCTGTGCAAACCATCACCTGGTCCCATGCAACTATTCCCGAGTGGCAAGAATACACCTCGGGAGCACCGGAGGTCCGTAAGATTCCCGAAGGATATGTTATCTTCGAAATGTACAACACATCGCGCAACGAAGACCACCAGCCTGTCCGTGGAGGTGTGTTAATCAACGATGAAAATTATTGGCCTGTGAAATTAAAACACCGATCTACAGGTCATATTAAGTGGGTGAATTTACACAGCGATGAGCCTACCGTCCAATCCATTGTAAAAGAAAATAAGGAAAACACTACAGAGCCAAAGATAGACTATTGCCCTAAGTAAATGCTTGTAATGAGAAGACTTAATAAATATGTCGAAACACTGCTTCTGTTCTCTTTTGAATTCTCATACAAATTAAACGCTAAATCTAACGCTAAATCTAACGTTAGATTTTTAACGTTAGATCTCACGGGAGATCTCACGTTAGATCTCACGGGAGATCTCACATTAAATAATGACATCATCCTGCATACTAATTACTTCCCACCCCATAGTGGCGGACAAGTGCTACTCGAATGCCTTTTTCAGAACCAGGAACAGTACCCCGTTCATTATACCTGCATCCATGTCTTAAGCTATGATAATATCGTTTCAGTGGAGTGATACGGACGGAACCCAGACTGATCGTTTATAATGATATTGTTTTCCTGCATGGAGGATCTTAATTGACTACATACTAGTTTTTCAAATATTTTGGCAACAATAGATATTACAGAAATAGGTCGATAATTGCCGCATTCTGTTTTCCTGCCATCCTTACAAATTGGTGTTACCCTAGCTAATTTCCATTCATCAGCTAATTTTCAGGCGGTTCAATATAGCCTCCAGCCTCGTCCCCAGGCCCAACCGTTACCGTTGCGTGGGTATTGCGTGGAAAACACAGTCGGAAACGCGCGGTCGGGCCTGGCAGAAAATGCAGAAAAAAGTGTATGATTCAACGAAAAAGTGATAAGATAGTATTTTATTGAGAATTTCGTTTTCCAGTCGCGTGTGTTGGCCATACATGTGTTTGATAGATGGAAGAGATTACCGAAAGCCTTAAGAAATCTAATCTCGAAGCTGCTCTTCTTCGCTTATATCGTCGAGGGGAGTTTCTATTGAACTTGGCAGTGGCTGATCCACGCATTCCGCCATCTTGAATTCATTTTCTGCCAGGCGCTTTCGCTCCCTTCCCTTTATTTTCTCCTCGCGTGTTTCCCGCGCGCATTCACGATATTAAATCGATATATACAATCCTATACACTTTTCCTGATTAGAAAATTAGAAAGCGCCTGGGAACGAGGCTAATATAGCCTCCACGAGGCAGATAAATTAGTCGCTATACGAGGCGGAATAACTATAGCCTCTACACGAGGCAGATAAACATAGTATCCATACGCGGCGAATAAATTTAGCCATCATACGAGGCGGATTCAATATAGCCTCTATAAAGAAAGGATAAATATAACTTCCATACGAGGCAGATAAATATTGCGATACATACGAGGCCGGCAAATATCGTCACTTTCCGTTAAGGATAGATACACTTTCCATACGAGACAGTTACATATAGTCTTCAAACGTGATAGACCAATGCAGTCTTCATACAAGACCACTAACAGAACATCTCATCTCATAACATCTTGAAGGCAACAAAATGTGATACAGTTAATAGCGGTATATAATGATTCTTTCAAGTTGGTATTTGTCAGTTTGCAAAAATTGCACAATTGTATCTCCTACTTCAATCGAGTATACGCTTCTTCAAAGAATCTTATAGGAATTCTAATGTGTTTGGTAGTTCAGCTCATATAAGTTATGCCATGTAAAGAACACACCCAACTGACTGTTGTGTTGGTTGTTTCGCAGTATCTTTTTAATTCCACTGCTCGTTCACCTACAGGAGCATGCCCATACGACCTTGATTAATTTGTTGGTAACCTTAGTATTTCAAGGTGTGGGGATCTTTAGGGAATCTACGAAGGTGTGGGAATCTACGAAGACTTGTGTGAGACATGTTTTGAATTGTAAATCGTTCTTGAGCAACGTATGTCATTTTTTAAAAGTAAAATTCTGACCGCTAGGCATTATACGTCTAACTACCGTCGGCTGGAAGATCACCAAATTCAAACGATTTGTTTTCTACCTCAGAATATGAAATGGAAAGCCTTTGCATTTTCAAGGCTTCGATAAATAGAAGATCTCCATACGAAAGGTGTTTACGCGGTTTTAGTGGTCCGGTGTCGAAAAACTGTTTCTAGCATTTAGTAACAAACATCGAGGACAAATATAATTCATTGGTAATGCCCACCTACCGTCCGGAACTGATAGCCCGTTGCCTCATTTCAACGATTTCTGAAAATTCTGTCAATAGCTTTTACATCAACTTTCCTCATTGTGCTTTCGTTTAACGAACCTGGCGTCGTTCCCGCCCAAGCAACACCTATTTGCCCACACAGAAACGCCACGTTGCAACGCCCACAAAAAACGCGAGAACGACTTCCGTTATAAGCTTTACCTAAATTAGCAGTATTTAATTTTATACCAGCATAGTTGTTAATCACTTAATCACTTCACTGCTGAGAAAAGTGCACATGTCAAATGAGGGTTAAACATAGATTTTCATTTTGCCGCAATCACATATTGGCAACTGCATTTTCATAAAGTTAGGAAATTAAGAAAAATCATTTGTTTGAATATAATTAACTATCAGATTATGTGCTTCAATGACAAAATGTCATAATAGAATTCGATTTTGGAGGTATCTTTGTAAGAATGATTCTATTTAATTCTTCGTTATGGTGACATTATTTTTTCTGAGATACGCGGTACTAAGCATTTGGCAGTATTACGTGATCAACAAACAATCCATGTGCCTCTATTACGTAATCGTAAGTATTACGCAAACAAGTTCCGGCAAAATATTCATGTCAATCATGTCTCATCGCTGGGAGAAGGCGAAACCCTAGGGGAATTTTTTAATCAAACGGGGGGAGGGGGGGGGGGGGGGCGAAGCCCTATGGGGGAATTTTTTAATCAAACGGGAGCTACATGATAATCAAAATTAATACATAATCTACAGTAGTCAGAGTGTCGCCACAAATCGCGAACTAAAGTAAAATGAAATGGTGCCTTGCTAAAAGCTGCAGAATTGACTGACGCGACAATACCAAGGAGATTGAAGAACACTGATATAAAACAAGTACGGGAATAAATGTATAATTTATAACTTTAATGATCATTTACAGTTAAGTTGTATAGATAATACTGAGGTATGCTCTAGATCATCCCCGAGCCGCAGCGCGAAGCGCTGCCCGGGCGAGGGTTACTAAAGCCTATTTTCCACTTGGCGACTTTATTCGCGCGAAGCGAAGCGAAAACAAGAATTCGGCAACGTGATTGGTCAACATTGGTTGGCGAAAAAATTCGCCGCGAACAAGTAGGAACCGTTCCTACTTTTTGTTCTGTTCGCGCGAACAAATTCGCCAAGTGGAAAACGGGCTTAATTCTGAGATGCGAAAGTCATCCGCCATTATGTGTTGGTTTGGTTGGGACGTTCGACCATTTAGCTGACGTCATTGAATTCCGAGGATTTTTTAAAATAAATGTCATGAAATCTGTGGGAAAAAATAAAAATTATTAATAAAACAATAAAAATAGATCAAAAATACCAAAAAGACGACGAAAAAAACGCGCCAACAGAAGGGAACAAGAACGGAAATATATATAAAAGGTAACCATATTCAGACTATTCAGTAGCCGTAATGATTACACATTTTACTTTCGAAGTTTACTTTTCTTTGTTTTGTAAAAGCAAGACTATAGTTTTATTGTAGGTGTGAAAATAATTTGCAGGTAAAAAATACGACCGTACCTATTTTAATCAAAAATGCATGGCTTGAAATGGTTTTTATTGCAAAACAAAGATTTAATAGTTTATAAATATTCATCCAAACGTTTTAATAATGTCGCGTAATAAATTGTATTTCATACCGTACCAAAGTAGCCTCGTTGCCAGGCGCTTTCTAATTTGCTAATCAGGAAAAGTAACGGTTAGGCCTGGGGACGAGGCTGGTACCAAAGTTCACACTACGCATGATGACATGCGGACCACAGACATTTAAAAATTAAGTATTTTGTCATCAAAACTGGTAATTCATTCATTATTTTCACAGTTATTTAAAACGCATTATTAAAAACTGCCGTGTGGGCGTGTTGCTATGTCAACAATCTTAGGAATACTTCATGCTCCGAAAATATAGTTGCATCTTTGATATATTAAGGCGAGGGGTTTTGCATGCGTGCATCTATTTCTAGTTATAAATGTATAATTAAGTGTTATAGACGCATGTTTATTGATTAAATTAATAACATATCTTATAGTTATACTATGGGGGTTTTGGACCGACCCTAGTTCAATATCAAACTGGCGTTTGCTGTTAATTATACTTAATACTTGTATTGCGATACTTGTGTTGGATTTTTTGGACCAGGAACATGTACCTACGCGCTGCTATTCATCTTCTTCTGCTCTTCCTTAGTTGTTGTTAAGTGCGACACTAGCTTTGAAACCCCCCAAGGCTCGTGCGTTTCGAAACCGATACGTCGATGGGAATGAAATTTGATGGAGTCCGATTTTTATTTTTTCTACTAAGCAGTGATATATAAGTGATTTTACTATTAGTTTACAGGAATACAATAATATATTGTCATTAATATGTTCAACAATTCAACCAGAACAAATTAGGGCATGTTAGCTGCTTTGTTGGCAGTATTATCTACACAAGAGTACAGTCAGTTTAAAAACATAACTGATTCCTGGAAAAATGACTGGATTTAGAGAATTTTATTTGGCCTAAACCTAAGCGACAGGTTGCAATACTTCTAAATTTTTATTATTATCCCAAATTAATTCCTTATACAATATTGCATCCTATTTAGCTACAATACCACGTAAGTAAAGTTGATAACGCAGTACGAAACGAAAATAGAATAAGTTGCGAAATATAATCAATTATGACCTAGAAAGTTCTATAATTAAGAAATATAAAATATTTTCCTTGTTAATAGTTGACCTGCATCTAAGGACGTAAAGCCTCATTAATATCATTAACGGGACTAAAGACACGGAAAATCGCCATTTCTTATTGGCTCTTGCTATATCACCTATATGCAAAATATGGCTAAACTAAACATAGTAATATTTGATTGGCTATGGCATGAGCTGTCTTATATGCTAACTATGTTGTTCTGAGTTAATCGTTTTGTAATTTGCATGGTCAATACATGCAAATGATTATTGTATGAAGAAAGTCATTTTGACGGATTATGCTTGCAACTCGCAGTAATCTAATGACCGATGGGATTTGTGATTAGTCTTCACTATTATAACAGCTACAATTTGCAGACAACTTGTAAATGAAAAACATACTCTAACTGCGTGTCTGTCATACATGTGGGCCGGGCCTGTTGTACATTTGGTGAAGCATATTTCGCTCAGCTTTACGAATTAATCTTCGAGGTTGTCTTGGTCTAGCTCTTGGAGGCATCTCTCAAATGATTTGTCTTGCACGCATGGAGTTTCAAAAACTGCAGACTTATGATTTACGTATTAACATTTCAGTCATTGTGCACTTATTATATTCGGGGGATTTGAAAATACATCATATTATCCAAGCTATAGAAATTTCGCGTATTGTATAACTGCCTCATTGTGTTTAATATGCACCTTTCGGACAATTAGTCCTATGAACATTCCAAAACATACAAATGTGTTCAATGCAGGGTTGCCAGATCACTGCATTTTGGAGGCCAAATCTTCAACAATGCTCTTTGTTTTTCTTTGTACTTGCCTTTTGTTTTCTTTGTTTACTTGACTACACTAATGACGATTTGGCCTCAAAAATGCAGTGATCTGGCCACCCTGGTTCAATGTGATTGACATTGCGTGTCATTATACAGTATTGTCATGAGTTGTGGTGTTGTGAACTGCCCGCTCTACACTTTTGCAAATGTTTGACGATAATTCTTGAACAATATAATGTAAGGTCTAGTTTGAAACATGCATCACAGCATTAGGTAGCTAATACTTTAAAAATCATGATCATTTTATTTTGTTCATTTTATCATGATCATACTATTTACGCAACGAGATCTACATAATTTAGCTAGGTCGCTCGTTTAGCCCTTCTATGCACCTTATTATCACATAGCCTTCATGCAACCAATCAAGTTTGAGTTTTTAACGTATGCACATTTGCATAACTGAATATAAGCACGTATACGTCCTTAGATGCAGGTCAACTAATAGACAGTTGATATAAACACGTCTATTACACAATGAGCGTTCATAATTTACATAAATGCTTTCAATGTTTGCCACCAAATGGCGATACTTTGCGACATTGAAGAATAGATAGCAAGTAGAGTAAGCAATCAAATTACAGCATGTGCATTAGAACACCAGTTTGATTCTACTAAAAGGTAATATTTCTGTGATGCGTTGATGAATGTGCTTCAATAACAAAATGACATAATGATATTCGATTTTCAAAAAATCTTTATAAGAATCATTCTATTTAATTCTTCGTTATGATGACATTACTTTTTCTGAGACACACTGTACTAGGCATTTGACACTATTACGTAATCAACAAACAATCCATGTGCCTCTATTACGTAATCGTAAATATTACGCAAACAAGTTTAAAATACCCATGTCAATCATGTCTCATCGCTGCGGGAGGGGGGGGAGGGGCGAAGCTAGCAATTAAAGCGAGCAGTATAGGGCAGTGAAAAGCACAAAAGGAATATTTTGCTGGTTGTGGAAACAACACAAACAGAATTTCACATTTCGAAGCAAATGACCCAACTTCGGGACGACAAAGAGCTTTTGCTCGTAACGTCAAATTCTGTTTATATCGATTTTTAAACAATTACATATAATAGGTATATAAAGAAGTTTTGTGTATAGTGGAATATTTTAATCAAACGGGAACTACATGATAATCAAAATCAATACATTATCTACAATAGTCAGTGTGTCACCACAAACCGCAAACTGAAGTAAAATGAACTGGTGCCTTGCTAAAAGCTGCAGAATTTACTGATGCGACAGTATCAACGAGATTAAAGAAGATATATATACAAGTACGGGAATATATACATGCATAATTTATAACTTTAGTGATCATTTACAGTTCAGTTGTATAGATAATACTGAGGTATGCTCTAGATCATTATCAATGTATTTTTTTAGATAGGTGTGTTAGACGCATGTTTATTGATTAAATTAATAACATATGTTATAGTTATACTATGGAGGTTTTAGACCGATCCTCGCCATTCAAATACTCCATACAGACCAAAGTAACGAAATATATTTCGAACCGATTTAAGTTTTTGCTCCTGCAAAGAAATTCCCAAGCTAAATCCGATGTAGTTTTAGGTGCATAAAAAACGAAAAACCATCAATGTGCATTATTATTCATTTAATTGTGGTAAAGTTTGCATGGCACGATTTTGGTTTATTTTAAAATATGCTTTGCTCTATTTTAAACAAGTTGTGAAAAAACAACTTCACAACATCAAATTTATTAAAAACGTTTGGTCGTAGATCCTTAATATACCATACCATTGGCAATAACATTTTTTAATGACCTCGTTAGACAACAAGTGCATGGTCAGGTCTCAGTATAGTTAAATATCAAATTGGCGTTTGCTGTTAATTATACTTAATACTTCATTTGGATGCTGGTGTTGACTTTTTTGGACAAGGAAGTTGTACCCACACGCTGTTAATCTTCTTCTTCTCTTCCTTGTTGTTAAGTGCGACACTAGCTTTGAAACTCCCAAGGCTCAGGCATTTCGAAACTGATACGACGATGGGAATGAAATTTGATGGAGTCTGATTGTTATTTTTTCTATTAAGCAGTGATATATAAGTATTTGTTTACAGGAATACAATAATATATGGTCATTAATGTGTGGAGCAAGTCAACCACAACAAATTAGGGCATGTTAGCTGCTTTGTTGTTAGGAGAGTTTTATTTGGAATAACTAAGGCCACAGGTTGCAATTCACTGGCTTTCGAATTTTTACTATTTTACTATCTTTTTACTATCTTTACTGCGAAATATAATTAATTATGACCTAGAACGTTCAATAATTAAGAAATATAAAATATTTTCCGTGTTGATAGACAGTTGATACAAACACAGCTATAACATAATGAGCGTTCAGAATTTACATAAATGCTAACTATTACAATACCAGTTGTATAATGCAAGCTAGCATGTGAGAAATTCGTATTATAATTATGATTGTCTGCGGTACTTAGATTGACCCCACACATCGCAAAGTGAGGTAACATGAGCTGGGCGGGCCGGTTGTATAAAACAATTCAAAAAATTATTGAAGACAATAATTAATGAGCAAAACACAAAGGGAATCATAGCCATGAAGGACTCTTTATATGTGATAAAACACTCGTGGATTTTCACAAAACTTATTCCTCAAATTTCTCGGCTTATACAACATCAGCAGCATCACCCCGGCTGTATGGGATCGGAAGTAATTCGTATTCAAGATGGCGGCGGAATGCTGACGTCATCGATAAGGCGTGCGCATGGTGTACGCACAAAGATCGGACGTCTGCGAAAGCATAGCGTACTGAAATCTGATTGGTTTTCAGTAAAATTAGTTATCCTAACATGCAGAAAAAACAAGTAAAGGCTGGTTTCCACTCAGGAAAATAGTCCTCGGATCGGACCGGATCAGAACAAAATTTAACCTGTTCATGTGCCTTTAGAGCCAATTTTCTGTCGGTTTGAGGTAGGCTGTTCACACGTATAAAATTGCTTCAAAGTGGGCAAAGAATTGGCACCAAAGGCGCATGTGCAGGTTAAATTTTGTTCCGATCCGGTCCGATCCGAGGATTATTTTCCTGAGAGGAAACCAGCCTTTATGTATAAAATAATACAGACACAGTTTATAGTGTTTCAAAATATTTATTGTATTAACAAATTTCAAGCGTTTAGGTAGACTAGTCAGTTTTCATAGTTATAGCCATTTTTCGATTCACTCTTCTGGAAAACGTCCTTGATCTTCTAATAGCCGTTTGAACAGAAATTTTCTTTTGTCTACGGCTGCTCATATAGCTTCATCTTGATCAAACATATCGTTGTTCACATAATCGTCTCTGGTCGCCATGATCTTTTTGTGGATGGGATCTTTTCTCAATGCTTTCATCCATGCCAGATTGTTCATGCAGACATCGGCCAATTCCTTTTAGGATGCAGGTAGAATTTGTGCAAAGGCTTCGTCTTTCGCTTCGCTTTCGTCGTATCCCTCCATGAGAAGCGCTTGCAAGATGTCATCGTACTGATCCCGGACCTTGGGCGCTGCACCGTTGATCAAAGTAGTCCAGGGATCGATTTCCTCTTCAGAACTGTTTTCAGTTGTGATGCTGCTTTGTTCATCTTCAGAACTGTTTTCATCACGCTCTTCTGTCGCAATGCTGTTATCGTCTTCGGTATGGGTTTCCATAGAATTTTCTTGGCTGTAATGACTGTCCATTGTCTTACGAATGTCAATGCCAAAAAGACAAATTTTCAGATATACACGACTATTTATCTAGAAGCTTCACAAAAGCTTTAGAGAAGCTTTAGAGAATTTTCAGATCACTGTCATCCATGTCAGATTATCCATGTGGACCTCCCCTAATTCCTTTCGGAATGCAGGTAGAAAGGCGTCTTCTTTCGCTTTGCTTTCGTCATGACCCTCCATGAGAGGATCTTGCAAGATCTCTTTGTACTGATCCCACCCCTTGGACACTGCCTCGTTGATCAATGTATTCCAGGGATCGTTTTTCTCGTCAGAACTGTTTTCAGAACTGCTTTCATCTTCGGTATCCTCATCGTCATCATCATGGGACGCGTGCGTCCCCAGTCCCCATGCTTTCATTGGATGAGATGGATGCCTCATCGGCATCACGAGATTTCTTTGGCGGAGAACACTCCTATATATATATATATATATATATATATATATATATATATATATATATATATATATATATATATATATATATATATATATATATATATATATATATTTATATATATATATATATATATATATATATATATATATATATATATATATATATATATATATATATATATATATATATATATATATATATATATATATATATATATATATATATATATATATATATATATATATATATATATATATATATATATATATATATATATATATATATATATATATATATATATATATATATATATATATATATATATATATATATATATATATATAGTACATTGTTTATTCTGCTGCACGGTCTTTTATTTATCCTGCTTCACCAAGTTCCACATATATGAGTATTCCATATTACACAGCAACATAACTGTCAACATCATACTTAGTGTATTTCCATAACTGTAACACTGGGTGTAACCATAGATGTGTGTTGAACGTTAGTTCACAAATCTAGATCAGTAATATCCCAAATAACTTTTAACAGTATTGCTGCATTGTTTTTTCCCCACTGTTTTTTGTTTTCAATGTCTCACCATGTTTCATACATATGTCATTGAGTATTCCACATGACACCATCCCAGGTATGAGCTAAAAATTCAATGTTTCTCAGTAGTCATTATTTCGTACAAGTTATGGTAATCAAATGCGTATGAAAAAAACAGACATCAAACTCATTAAGTGAATTTCGCTTGCCATTTTTTTTAATTTGGCAGTCCAGTTATATTTTCGCCAGCCATCTCTAAAATATGGCCTGCTTTTGACCATTGGCAGCTCGCTATTTCGAGCCCTGAAACAAAACATGAGGGCGAACGTGCACAAGCACTAGTTGGTCGCCATATTAATTTATATTGTCACCCTTGTTTGTATAAAATGCTCCATAAAATCTGCGATTTTAAAACAAATATCTAAATTTTATTATCAAAAACAAAACAAAACAACTAAGAACTTATGAGAGCATACCTTTGTAAAATCCCACAAAGAAAGCCAAGAAACACTTTGCAAAACGCCCAATATATTTCAGCGATTTCAATGGAATTAAAGGGTGCCTTATAGAACGAACAAAGCACGCTGCATCATAGAGATTATAAAAGAATAGAGGGGGCATCGTAGGATAAATTCAGGCAAACGAAAGGGACAAATTGAAGCTAGCTAATGGAGGGAAAGTTTGAGACCCGGATGTATGGTTGTGCGCCTATTGGCTGGTTATCGACTTTTCACAACAAGAGATCGAGAAAGCTTGAGAAAAAGTTTTTCCCGATTTTTTTCGCACTCAAAGTTTTTTATGTAAAAACACAGGCAAAAATGTTAAAGATTACTGCGGGATGGCCTTGAACGTTTTGAGTTTTGAATACTGGATAAAGTTGGGTATGTTTATGAGCAAAAATGCAATTCTTGTATTCGAAAAAACAGATGAACACGCTTGAAAAGTCTTTAAAGCTTAAATAGATCGCAGTATTGTGGTTGTACATCTTGTTGCACCTCTAAAACATTTTTAATAACTGCCTGAAGGCAAAAAAGTTCAATTTGTGTCCAGATGTGAGATATTTTGGCAAATATTTTGCAAACCCTCGCTGCGAAAAGCCGGTCAAAAACTGGGTGCTATGCGTTGCTGGGGAGAACCTAAGGTTGAAAAACTCTGATATTTACACTAAAATCTAGCTGTCTGCACCTACAATTACAAAAACTAGAAAGGTAAAAACATGTTTTCCTAGTATAGTCAGTATCTGTGTGCATACTGCTCATAAAACAAGCAAAAATTAACAAAAACAGTATGCTTTCATCGCTATACATCTGGGACCTAAATTTAGCCCCCATTAGATTTGTTCAATTTGTCCCGCGGCTCGTCCCGCAACGCCGACTCTATTCTTTTATAATCTCTATGGGCTGCATTGCATTTGCAGCGCTACCATGAATTCCATACGTCATGAGTTATAGTGTTACAACTTCGAAGCATTGTCGGTAAAATTAAAATACTTTTAAGTGCTAGCGTTTATTTTGTAAGCTCGTGACGTCAAAACACGTCATATTCGCCGACCAAACACCAGCCAGCCAGCCAGCCAGCCAGCCAGCCAGCCAGCCAGCCAGCCAGCCAGCCAGCCAGCCAGCCAGCCAGCCAGCCAGCCAGCCAGCCAGCCAGCCAGCCAGCCAGCCAGCCAGCCAGCCAGCCAGCCAGCCAGCCAGCCAGCCAGCCAGCCAGCCAGCCAGCCAGCCAGCCAGCCAGCCAGCCAGCCAGCCAGCCAGCCAGCCAGCCAGCCAGCCAGCCAGCCAGCCAGCCAGCCAGCCAGCCAGCCAGCCAGCCAGCCAGCCAGCCAGCCAGCCAGCCAGCCAGCCAGCCAGCCAGCCAGCCAGCCAGCCAGCCAGCCAGCCAGCCAGCCAGCCAGCCAGCCAGCCAGCCAGCCAGCCAGCCAGCCAGCCAGCCAGCCAGCCAGCCAGCCAGCCAGCCAGCCAGCCAGCCAGCCAGCCAGCCAGCCAGCCAGCCAGCCAGCCAGCCAGCCAGCCAGCCAGCCAGCCAGCCAGCCAGCCAGCCAGCCAGCCAGCCAGCCAGCCAGCCAGCCAGCCAGCCAGCCAGCCAGCCAGCCAGCCAGCCAGCCAGCCAGCCAGCCAGCCAGCCAGCCAGCCAGCCAGCCAGCCAGCCAGCCAGCCAGCCAGCCAGCCAGCCAGCCAGCCAGCCAGCCAGCCAGCCAGCCAGCCAGCCAGCCAGCCAGCCAGCCAGCCAGCCAGCCAGCCAGCCAGCCAGCCAGCCAGCCAGCCAGCCAGCCAGCCAGCCAGCCAGCCAGCCAGCCAGCCAGCCAGTCCCCCAGAATTTTTTAGCCTACAAAGCTCTACGTTGCTATGCAACGCAGACGCAAAAACATAATCGGAAAAAACCCCATCTTGGAAACCCAAGAAAGGGATTAATACACAAGAAGAAAATTTAAATTTAAAAATCTGAATTATTCTTATATAAATACAAGTTCAAATTTAACTTCAAATTTAAATTTACATCAAATTCAGATTTAAATTTAAAATCAAATTTACGTCTTGTTTATTGATCCATATCTTGGGTTTTCAAGATGTTTTCTTTTTCGGATCATGTTTTTTACTATATCATTCTAATTGTCGTCTGGTGTTGAGTTTTCATTTGTTATTTCAGAACCATTCTCAGAGATAGAGCGGCGATCTAAAAACCCGAAGATGCGAGTTCGAATCCTGCTCAAGACAACGAATTTTTCGTTGTTCTCTGCAGTGCAGATTAATATGAATCTAGTTTTTCATATCTCTGAGGATGGTCTGAAATAGGATCAAAACACTGCGGGTCCTCAAAGGCAAGCGTTAAGTCGTCACAAAAATATTTCGTGCACTTAAATTAAATGAAGGATAAAGGATTTATCAAGAAGACCGATTTAGCAGTCGGGGACTAAATTACACCGGTTTACAAGATTAAAAGGATTAATACAAGAATTACAATCAGTTATAAGAACTATTACAGTATAGTAGTAATAATTACATAGATAATTATATTAAGTTTTACTAATGTTAAAAGATTTACTACCAGCAATTATGAAACTGTTTGCGTATCTATTAGTTCTACACCTAGGTATTGATAATATGTTATTACCATTACCGAAGGGAATATTCTGTAGGCCGATTAGAAGGGACAAGGGAATGCAACTCGTGTGATTCGTCGGTACGCATTCGTTCAAAAAATTTCTCACAGATCGTCTCTTTCCGTATGAATAATGACACCACACCGGCGCGGACCATTGCAATATCATAACAACAATCTGGGAAGATTATTCGTAGAGCTCTGCGTTAAATCCTTTCGATCTAATCGCTTAAATACTTGGGCAAACTGTGATGCCGTACTTCGCACGCGTTTTCCAAGATTGGTCAGATGCATGTATTAAACACTCGCACTAACTTGCGTGATGGAATGGAAGATCTCTTTAATAATCGTAGAGCATACAGACGCTTCGCAGCTTTCTTACATATGAAATCAGCATGAAGAACCCACTTGAGGTCTTCCGAGATGATCAATCCGAGTAATTTAGCGTGTGACACGACAGAAATGAGACAGCCTTCAATGGTGAGTGGAGGAAGTGCTTCGGTATCATAAGTCGAAAATCATACTCGTATTTCCCTGGTTTTAGTGGGATTCAATTTCATATTGTTTTTCGCCACCCAACTGGAGCATTCACTAATTTGTGCCTGCAAGAATGAAGTAGACGATTGGGCGCTCGTAACAATATCCCATAAAGTGGTGTCGTCTACGAATTTAACAGAATCGTCAGAGACCTTCAAGTCGGTCACCATAATTAAAAAGAGCAAGGGGTCAAGTTTAGTTCCCTGCGAGACACCACCAATGATTGGTGTCCAACAAGAATAATTCTGGCCGATTCTTGTACGCTGTGTTCTGTCAGTGAGAATGTTGGCGATCCAATTAATAAGGTCAGGATGTATGCCCATATTTATCAATTCTTTCTTGGATAGAAGGATTGAAAATGGATGCCAATGGGCGAGATAGGGAGCCAGAGTTCTCACGGAGGAACCAAGGAGAAATCTTATCTGCACCTGCCGCCGTATGGGAGTTTACAGATATTAGTGCTTTCTTAACTTCATCAATGGATATCTGATGAAGCATCATCAACTGCAATGGGGGACCATGAGAATGGGAGAAGGGTGCTTCCTACAGCAACAAACTTGTCGTTAAACAAGTTAGCTGGGGTGGACCCTGAGTAGGATTGACCATTGTATAAGATAGTGGAAACATTTTTTGTTGCACCAAGGCCAGCTATGTTTTTTATGTTAGACCACCACTTATGCGATCTTGATCCAAAACAGTCGGCGACGTTGCTGTTGTAAAATCTTGAACGAGCTCTCTTATAAAGCATATTAACTTTGTTTTGGTATTGTTTTCGCTATTCCTAGCTGCTTGAGGTTTGGGGATTAATCTTTTGATCTCAGTTGTTACCCGGGGCTTAACGCTGCTATCCGATTTTACCATTAACAATGAATGAAAAGTAATTAAACTTATCATTGCAAGAGTCCATTCTATACAGGGGAGACCAGTTTATACTTGACAGAGCCTCAAAGACTAACTTCCGATGAGGGGAATGCGTGTCTCTGACCATTCGGGTACTCCGGAAGTCCATACATTGCTTCAGCGGTTTTATCAACACTGAGTTATGGTCAGAGAAACATGCAAAGATGCGATAGGACTCGCTACCAATCCAAGTTGGCTCAAATTTTTCGTTGCTCTCTGCAGTGTTAGATTAATATTAATCTAGTTTTTAGTTTGTTATGCTTAAGTGATTTTGAACGTAAAGTTCTCTGAGGTTATTATTTTTCGTAATAACCGCGAAACTGGTTTTTACTTTTCGTAATAACCGAGTAACTACCAGTAATAACTAGTTATTATTTTCGTAACAATATACAGCCACGAATTTCCCCCAGAAAAATTAAATACCACCACCTGCTTTTAAAATGAAGAAGGTTATTAAGGGAAAAATAAAAACTGGCGGAAAGCAAATATGATCTCATAAGTTTAACCTGTGTATTCATGCCCGTATATCACCTTGTCTGATGTATTTTTATGGCTTTAAAGCCAGAAATTTCTTTGTAAACAGGCACGACATGGGACAGATGAAGCCCATCCCAATGTCGACATTTCATTTGGCTCAAATCTTTGTATTTGAGCTGTTTCCTTTCAGTTTCCGAGATGTAATAATGAGTTTTCAGTAGCCTAAAATGTACAAGCTTGTATACAAACAAATATCTCTTAAGAGTAACTATTTTTTGCTATTTTTCGCTTCGCACTTGACTATATTTTTGTACTGTTTTTTTTCCAAATTCAATCTTACGAATTAAAATTTCCAAATGCATTTTACCCAAAGCTAAATTTTTCACCAACAACTTACTTAAATTTAGCCCACTAGTAATTGTTAGAAAGGTGGATGCTAGAGCTTTTGTACGACTTACGTTTCTCAATTTAAGTACGTTTTTTACTTTTTAAATTTCTATTGAACCAAGTATTACACTTTGTTTTATCCTGCATATTTCGCCACTGAGGGTGTTGGAGTAGTTTGAGGCTTTTTATTTGTAAAATAATTATTAAAGATGTTGATGACAATGTTGGAGAGGCTAGTGGGAGGGGAGGGGGAGATCCACCCCTCTTCAATTGTTTAAAAAGCTTTAATATAAAAATTGGTTATTGGAGCTCATATAGAAACGTCTATCGAGTTTTATTCCTCAACTTATTTCATGATTTATCATCTTTTAGAAATGACGATTTTGTTTGCTACTTTTCTGGTGTTGAGTGCGTTTGGCTGCGTTGTGTGTCGTAAGTATTGACGGAAATTTTTTGTGGCTTTTGACGTTATTCCAACAGATGAATCACGCATAATAATAACTATTAGATATGATTCACACGACTGAATTAAACTAATCACGTTTCGTCTATGTCAAAATTCAGAAAATGTAGCATAGTTTGTCCAAAACACTATTTCAAATGGTCTAATTAGATATAAAAAAGAAACTCAGTACCCGTATTATTATTCTTTATACAGTGCTCCTAAGATTTAAAATACACAGATTGATTAAATTTGGATAAAAAATTTCAAATATGATAATTTTGTTGGCCTTCGACAGCTATAGTTGTGAAAAAAGCATATTTACTTACCATACCCAGGGGCGATTTTATTTTGGTTTTGAAATGTTTACAATTGTGCGCGCGAGTCGAAGCGAGTACGCGTTGCGACTCACTACTTGCGAGTACTCGAATTTTATCTCACTCGCAAGCACTCGCGACTCGAAACTTTCGAGTGCTTGCGAATCAAAAGGCTAAAAAAACTTGTATATATCAAAGTTATATGCGGAAACGCAATAGTCATATGAAACGTAGTAAAAACTATGGATATTATAGCGTGTTTATAAACGACTGCCATATGATGGGACATATTTCCTACGATATATTACTATAGATCTATATATTATTACTAACTTTAAAAGCGAAACATGCCGCAGCAGTCAAAACGGTAAAAATTACAGCAAAATGCGAATGATCAGATCAACAAATGCCATATTTGAATATGACCAAATCATTTTAAATATGGAACTTTTTATACTCGAATATGCTCCGGCTGTAACAATCGGCATCGGGTTCACGTTTAACAATTACAATAGAAACACGTTTACACGTCGAGTGGTTTTTAATATTAGAGCATCATCTCTGGAGCAAAAACGTATTAATACTGTAAAGCGCAAAGTCACAAAATATAACTTACATTGCATGTTCTGCTGGCATCTGTCTTGAAACCGGAACCATCTCATTTATATCATCAAGCGACTTGATGCGCTAAATCCAATTGAAGATAATATTGTTGGAACGGCCCACGTAACAACGAAACACGGACACATACTGTCGGTATTTATCGCAAAAACGTTCCGATAGTCTCGTGTAATCCACATATAATGTCTATACTAATACAAGTATTGGTATCATGATCATTAAAGACATGAGTCATTAAATATTTGCTGAGGGGTAGTGTGCTTTGTTTGTGTTCGATCTGTGAATTGAAATACTATCAGAGTTTAGTGGTGTGAATCACAGCATTCATTTACTCCTCGTCCCCAGGCGCTAGGTAATAGAACGCGCATTATGTAGACAGTTTACATGACGTACTGCGTTGCGGCGTGAGTGCGCAAGGGCCTTGCGCACTCACGCCGCAACGCAGTACGTCATGTAAACTGTCTACATAATACGCGTTCTATTACCGAGCGCCTTGGTACGAGGCAGATTCATTTATAGTTTTTGTATTATTGACGCAATGTATGTTATTTGACACCGGTGACAGTATTCGATAGTACTGTGACAACTTGGCATGCATGCACCCCAAAATACATGAACATTGACTTACTTTATCACATAAAATTAAACGCAAATTTTGGATGTCCTTTTAAAAATTTTCACCTCTGAAAACCGGTCGACTCATCTCAAACCCGCACGAAATGTAGCTAAGGTATTGAGCTAAAAACAAACATGATAAGCTGAAATTATTCTGACACGTGCCAAAAACATTCACACCACTAAACTCTGATAGTATTTCAATTCACAGATCGAACACAAACAAAGCACGCTACGCCTCAGCAAATACTTTATGACTCATGTCTTTAATGATCATGATACCAATACTACAGGGTGTATCAAAAAAAACGGAGTCCATCTTTTGTGTCTAATTATATCTAAATTACTGAAGCTTATAGCACAATTTTGGACTTGTTTTAAACCACGTTCTTTTCTCTTTCGAACAAGCCGTAATTCGTATTTTTACTCCCAGTAACGTATGTGCTATGACAAATTTAGTAAAAGCTATCGATTTGAGATGCCCTCCAATTGTGGAAATTCACTATGTCTTTCATGGTCGCCAGTTAAATTTTTAATTTTTTCGCTTATTACATAAATGGTATTTGTGTTAAACTTAATAAAACTTGTTATAAAGTTTTACAGAAGATAACGGACCGTTAACGTGCACTACGAACGGATAGTTCAAGCTTGTATCGACTTCATGAAAATTGACATAATGATTATGCAATTTCGACAACATTGTGCACGCGCGAATAAACAAAACGCTAATTTCGATCATTATTTTGGCGTAAATCTAAGGTTTTTGTTGAAGTAAACGGTCCGTTATCTTCTGTAAAGCTTTATAACAAGTTTTATTAAGTTTAACAGAAATACCATTTATGTAATAAGCGAAAAAATTAAAAATTTAACTGGCGACCATGAAAGACATAGTGAATTTGCATAATTGGAGGGCATCTCAAATCGATAGCTTTTACTAAATTTGTCATAGCACATACGTTACTGGGAGTAAAAATACGAATTACGGCTTGTTCGAAAGAAAAAAGAACGTGGTTTAAAACAAGTCCAAAATTGTGCTATAAGCTTCAGTAATTTAGAAATAATTAGACACAAAAGATGGGCTCCATTTTTTTTGATACACCCTGTATAGATCACTTGTATTAGTATAGGCATTATATGTGGTCCGAGTCCGAGTCCGGGTCCGAGTCCGAGTCCGAGTTATGCAGTATGCCTCACTCAAGGGTCGTTCCCAAAGTTGTAGTCGCAACCCGTGATCGTATAATTTTGTATTTATTTAATTTCTAGTTCTTATAAGGTTTATTCGATCTAAAGTTAAAGTAAAGTATAATAAATGATTATGAATAATTAATATATAAGTGTACGTACCAATCTTGTACTTTACAGTTCGAACAAATGTTCCAATACGTTTTACTTACTTCTATGACGGGTATCAGGACTACATAGCTGATCACTTAACAGTAACAATAATAACAATAGTGTACAGGTTAGCCACTTTCAACACAGTTTCAGTTCGGGTTAGCCTTTTCTATGTTCTATAGCCTGAATAACTTTTCAGTCCTTTCAATAGCGATTCTTATTTTGAACTGATGGATCTGATCTTAAAGCATGCATGTCATATGACATATGTCAAATTTATAGAACGGATATATCTGTCATGCTCAAACTAAATTAACAAACTTAATACTTATTTACTATAAATGTCTTAATATTATAAATGCAGTTTTGAGAGCCGTAACGAAACAGGAACGTTTTTGCGATGAATACTGACAGCATGTGTCCGTGTTTCGTTGTTACGTGGGCCATTCCATCGATATTATCTTCAACTGCATTTAGCGCATCAAGTCGCTTGAGTATATAAATGAGATGGTTCCCGTTTCAAGACAGATGCCAGCAGAACATGCAATGTAAGTTATATTTTGTGTCTTTGCGCTTTACAGTATTAATACGTTTTTGCTCCAGAGATGATACTCTAATATTAAGAACTACTCGACGTGTAAACGTGTTTCTATTGTAATTGTTAAACGCGAACCCGATTCCAATTGTTACAGCCGGTGCATATTCGAGTATAAAAAGTTCCATATTTGAAATGACTTGGCCATATTTAAATATGACATTTGTTGATCTGATCATTCGCATTTTGCTGTAATTTTTACCGTTTTGACTGCTGCGGCATGTTTCGCTTTTAAACTTAGTAATAGTATATAGATCTATAGTAATATATCGTAGGAAATATGTCTCATCATATGGCAGTCGTTTATAAACACGCAATGATATCCATGATTTTTCTACGTTTCATATGACTATTGCGTTTCCGCATATAACTTTGACATGTACAAATTATCTGAGCCTTTTGACTCACAAGCACTCGAAAGTTTCGAGTCGCGAGTGCTTGCGAGTGAAACGAAATTCGAGTACTCGCGAGTAGCGAGTAAGAACGCGTACTCGCTTCGACTCGCGCGCACTCGCAAGTACTCGCTACGCGCGAATAGAGATACCCTTACCCGCGGCTGGTACTGTAAACCTTTAAAAGCATATTTTTATACGGGGGCTCAAGATGTTTGCGCGATTTTAGCATTTTTTGTGGTTTGAAGGAAAAATAACTTGAAAAAATCAGGGTTTGACAAAAACGTGTTTGGAAGGGCCTACAAAAACTTTCAATGTGGCCGACATGTATGTAACCTTAAAGGGACAAGACAAAACCAAAATGGAATTGCCCGAGGATATGGTTGTATATCGGCCACTAGCTGCCGGACTACCAACCTTAAAAGTTAAGCAACCTGAAAAATAAGGATCAAAGAGCATTTATGAAAAGCAATTCCTTTTCGTAAAATAATCTCATGGCAACAAACACCACTGTTGACAAAGCAAATAAATTTTCAAATTCATTTTACTATGAATGCCTCCGTCTTTTTAAAGAATTATGTTTGACCAACCCTTGCGATATCAACGCGGACTGCACGGATACAATTGGTTCTTACATCTGTACCTGCAATACTGGATTCCAAGGAAGTGGAATCGTTTGTACCGGTAAGATGCTTATTCATAACACATGCTGTTAATATAAATTAAAACGGTCCGGTTTCCGCTGATCACAGTTCTTGACAGGTATTAAAGTGACAACCTGATTTACGAACTAAGATTTTAAGATGTATCTAGTTTAAAATATAAACACTTGTTCTAAAACGTGTCTGGTACATGTTTTGTGCATGTTATTTGAGTAGGATTGAACTTCTGCTCAGCACGCAGTTACGGAGGCGTAGCACGTACGTATTTTCCCAGGAGTCAAAAAGATGCCCTGTAATCTAGGCATCGCGAAGTGGTCGACATTGAGGGGTGTCCTGATGATTTAATAAAATTTTGGGAATAATTTTGACCAAGTTTTCAAACGTTGTAGCCTATCAAAGTTTGTTTGTAGTGGAGGCAAGTAATGTTCCCGCGAGCTTCTTTGACTTTGATTATCTCGCAGCTATGACAATGGGAATACGTCAACTATTGTACTCTAAATCGCTATAAGAACACTAGATGTATATAAGAACACTAACTCACAGCCATATTTTTACAAATAATAATGCAGTACGTGGATACACTTGGATCTAGAATCTACCTTTCTCCGTTATTGAAGTTGCATATTAGACAATCTTGTATCCTAGCTACCTTCGAGCTTGTCTCCGTTTGTTATAGCTTTACCACGACCCGCCGTTTCTGCTTTTCCTTGTGCAACATTATTTTACATTTGTTTTCGTATTCATTTTTATTATTTCTTAGATATTAATGAATGCGCGCCTGGAACTCATGGTTGTAGCGCAAATGGTTTCTGTACAAACAATAATGGTTCTTTCACTTGTCAATGCAACCCAGGCTACAATGGAGATGGATTTACCTGCATAGGTTAGATATTATTAATTTGTTTATTAAACGTTGATGTTTTTAAATGTTTGTAAAAAAACTTATGCTACCATGCTAAAAGTAAATAAAAAACGGCAAGAGAGTGGGTGAGAGTTGGCAATCACCTAATCTGTTTGTTTAAGCTATGTCATATCCTAAATAGTTAAAGCCCTCCCCCACTTGTAACTCAAGCTACGTTTCGTCAGTATACTGTATAGAAATAATTAAAAATTATAAACATGCATAATTTAAGGCATTATTAATAAAGAACTGATGTTAAAACATGATATAGATTTTTATTGATTCCATACAATATCGCTACAATTAGCAATGAATACCCTATTTTTAAGCTACAATATTCTAAATTGGTGATATGTCAAACTTGTTCTCTACTTTTTTAAGATATTGATGAATGTACTTTGGGTATTCATAACTGTGGTCAAAACGCAGCATGTGCAAATTTACCAGGAAGTTTCAGTTGTACCTGTAACCAAGGTTATACTGGAAATGGTCTATTCTGTACTGGTAGGTTTGACAGAATTGGATGAAACTATCTAGTTTACGTCCAAGCTTACAAGAACATAGGTATGGTCACGGCAACTTAAAGTTTTCAGCGCAAGGGTCGGTATTTTATAACCAAAAAGACATAAATCTACGGTTGCCATTGAATAACTACTGGCAATGGCTAACTAGCTGCACAGGGTGTATGAAAACGGAGTGCATGTATATATATTTTATGTTTGATGAATTTGGCAATACTGTTGCTTAAAAGACAAGTCTTGTTTAAGGATTTTTCTTTTCTCTTTTGAACAAGATCTCATTTGTGCCTAAAGGACGCTAAGTAATGATACATTAATTCACACTTTTTCCAGGGAAATCTGATTTTACATTTTATAAAATTTCTATATCTATTATAGACGTTGACGAGTGTCAGTTAAATCTACATACTTGCGATGCCAATGCTGGTTGCTCCAACACTATTGGTTCGTTCAATTGTCAATGTAACCTGGGCTTTACGGGAAACGGATTCGCTTGTGCCGGTAAGATAAAGATATTATATGCGCGTAGAAATGAAGCATTAGCGACAAGCTTGAGCAACAGCACACGAAACTGTTACGGCAATTATGTTACTACAATGATACACTTCGGCATAGCCAACATATACTATGAAACAATTATTTTTGTTTTCGTTTCTGATTGTTTCACAACCAGTTATTACTATTGGCTATATGATGAGGTGAAGATGCCGGTGATATAGAGAATCAAGCGGTTAGTTTGTAGCATTAGCATCTCCTTTTGGTTTGGTATATAACAACTTTGGTTTAAAACAACTTTTTAATCCTCGATATTGAAACTAGGGATTTAATTAGAGCTAACAAAACATTTGTACGCGCGTTTGAACTAGTGGAATATTAGTGCCTGTTGAATCTCGCTGTAGCAATTTAGATTGATGTCCAATACCGGCTATCTGGGTCCGATGGACAAATCCATCAAACAAGTTTTACGATGGATCCTATGGAGTTCTTTTTTTTCAAATACAGAGTCAGGTGACAAACATACTTATACATTACGTAAGAAATGCAAATATTATAACTATGTAGTCTACACAATATTCGGTAAGCTTAGTAACATATATGTAAACATGCTAAACGCTTACTTTGCTGAAAGTATCTAAGTATGTATAGGTATAGAAAATAGAAACTCTAGGTCCCTTAGATGGAACGAGACAAACAGATATTATACGCGGCAATTAAGGCACAGTCATTGAAATAGTTTTATTTCTGGACAAACTTCAGTACGTGTTCAAGCCTAAGGCCTCACACAGAGGGCGAATTAAGTATAATGTTGCCATTGGCAAGTCATATTTTGAATTGTGAGCAAACTTTGATACAGGTTATTCAAAGAACGAGGTGAACATATAGATATTTGCTTACATAAACAATGAATATAAAGTTGAGTTTTCAAATCAGGAGACATTTACCATTGAACCAAATACATTATTAAACCTAATCAATTTATAACTAAATTATACTTTGTTTTTGGTGACGGCGTTTTTCAGATAACGAGTCAAACAGATATGAATACATGCAGATGTAACATTTATATATAGCTATATTTCTATGAACATGCTTGGAATAAGGAGGTTTTTTTGCCACATACATGCACAGGCACAGTTAATGAGCATTGTCAAGTAATACTTGCGAGAAAATAATTTGATGCAGGGTTCTTAAAAACGAAATGAACCTAAACATATAGCTACCTTACGTTTTTATAACTAACATTAATAAGTATTGATATTTTAAAAGAACAGAGGATTGAGCATTGAACTAAAACGTATGTTATTAACCTAATTTGTAAATATTCGTTCAGTATGGCATTTTTCAGAGAACAAACAAGCACATAGCTAGTCAAAACCCTTGCATGCAAGTAATATTTATACAGCTATATGTTTCTAAACATACATACAATTAATAAATATTAATAAAACGTGAATTAAAGTACTATAAACATATCTTTCCAACGCAAACAAATGAATTCATACAGATAAGGATTCACTTTATAGCTGTGTATATAAACATACCTATGGAATATGGGCTTATCGCCAAATGCATAAATGTAAATATGCTTTGATACGGGTTTACCGGCTACGCATACAAATAACAATTGTCGCAATTCATACTTAAACAAGACGCCTGCTAAGGCGTTCACTCCGCCTGCCGAAACGAAAATGGGCACAGGGCTGTAACTAGAGAGTTCATTGGGGGTGGGGTATATTCACTTATTTCTGTTCTGCCCAACTAATTCCTTTTTAAATCAATTATTATTAGGGTACCTTCCAAGGCATTTTACCAGTACGACATTGCTAGCACACTTATGTAATCACTAAGATAACCAAAAATCAATGTCTGAGTGACTTGCTAGGCACTCTGTCCAGAGTCCTAGTGGGATTGCATTTTTTAGAATTTAATTTAAATTAAAGACTTTCATACTGCATATATTAAACAAGATTCTTTTGTCATAATACCACCAACATATGGCTGTTTTATTTTTGGGTAGTTGCAAGTAAAGGAAATTTTATTAAAAGTGTATACAATACATCGACATGTTAACCTGATAGCATCATTTAAATCTATTCTGTAGCACATTGCCTGAAGTCTCCACGATATAATTTCTTGGGAACTTTCGACTAACATATGTATTTCTGGAATTGGAATGTAAAATGTCTCTTACCTTTTATAATTGTATGAGATCTCACAAGCAAATAAATCATTTTGCACGAAATATAATCTCAACACAGGTAGAAATGGAAAACCAAGGAAAGAAATCACAACGTGTTTATTATTAGGAACACATTTCCTAGACTCACTCCTTAATCATGGAATGATGGAGTCTATCAGAATTTGCCGTTTTAAAACATTTCTGGAGCAATGTTTTGATAAAAAACCTTCCTGTCCCTTTTTGTTAACTATTACATGTTAAAAATTGTGTTTTGTATATAGATATTTCAGTAGCATTTGCGTTTGATTCTTGTGTAGAAAATTCTAAATTTCCTTAAAAGTAGGAACACAACAGAAAATTACGGAAACACGCTCTCAAAACTTCACCGCGATACATCGCTCCTCGGTAAAGTTTCGCGGTGGAATTTGTCGTTATAAAACATTTTGCATGAGAATCATTGCAGTTAGAACAGCCTTGCGCTTAAAATGTTGTAGTATACATGTTAAAATGTGTGTTTTGTTAACATATTCCACTAGAAATTGAGTTTAAACGCCGTGTTTAGATCGGCTCACACGGCTGGTGCCAGCGGTATCACCCATGAGCGGCAGCCCAACTATCGACACTGAAAAAAAAAGGAAACAGAAAAATTGAGCGAGGCGAATTTATAACTCCGCCACGCCTACGGCAGGCGGAGTAAGTATGAAGTCTATGTTAAAGTCCCTATTAAATGTCCATGGGGCATCAGATAATTATTTGTCCTGTAGCAAACGCGCTTGTCCGACCTGGCTTGACAGCTATATTTATAAATATGTAAATACGCCATATTGCTGTACTGAAACATACTTTGAATACGGATTTATCGCCACAAACACAGTTCACTTTATAGTTGTGTATAAAAATCTAACAATTCTCACAATTCATATTACTTTGTCCTTGATAAGGGTTTTTCAGAGAACGAGTCAAACAGATATAATAAATACACACTCAATTAAGTTACTTATATAGAATACGGGTTTATCGCCACATATATAATTGTATAAAATATGCTTAGATACGGGTTCACTTTATAGCTGCGCATACAAGTAACAATTGTCTTAATTCATATTTATAATATGAAGTTTTAAATGTCCATGGGAAAATTAATTGTCCTATAGTAAACTCGCTTGTCCGATGCCCGATGGATCCATCGGATCCATCAGACAATCTGAGTTTAACTGATATCTGCTTCCCATGAATCATGACGTTATTTATTTTCCATCGGAAAAATACTTCTCCGACCGAACATACGTTTGTCCGATGGATCCATCTGAACCATCGGAAATATTTGTCCATCGGAGTCAGATTGCCAGTATTGGACATATATGGCAATTTACTTTTTGACATTAAAATTCACCCAACAAGAGCTTAAGTAAATGCATGAAATTGGATATACAGACAATTTTTACAGGATTTATTTTTATACACTTGCTACTTAGCAAGCAAGAAAACGTAAGGAGTCCCCCCCTTCCTCCTAACCTAAACATACGTTTCCTTTAGTGACTTCTGGGGACCTACCGACTTGTGGATTGCATCATATTCTTTCATAACTTACTTTTGAAGTCGGATTTTTGGGGCTCATTTTTTGTGTTTTCGGTCATTCCGGATGCCTGGGCTGGTTGTTCAAAGCCCGTTTGGCTTAAATGGCGGATAAGTAAAAAAGATCGACCAAAAAATCTGTGTATTCATTGAACGATCGAATTAAAAAAAGTTTCATCTAAAAATAACATATATACATGCAACTAAATATTGAGTGTTTAATATTTCGGTTCACAAAATAAATGGGAGCGGATTAAAACCAGTACATCTTTCTGTTGTTGATGTTGGAAATCACTATACCTATTTTTTCAGATATTGACGAATGTGCAAGTGGTACTTATGACTGTGATCCTACTCCACTTGAAGCAACATGTTCAAACACGGTGGGATCTTTCACTTGCGCTTGTAATACTGGCTACACAGGGGATGGTAAAACGTGTACAGGTTTGTTGAAATGTTGCTTTTAGATCACTAGAAATACACTAGAAAGCTCAGGATATATGCTGACTTGCCACAAATCGATCGCTCATTGTATGCTCATTATCAGCTAACTATTATATCGCATTAATGCCATTTTGAAAAAACATGCTTAAGGCTTCAGCTAGGATGGATTTTAAGATTAAAGAAGCCTTAAATGATGTGATCGTCAGATTATGGCGCGGTTACACTATGCAACTTGTAATAAAAACCAATAAACGAGTGACTTGTGGAAAGTCTAAATATATGCATTAGATATCTTTAATTCAAAATAGGTCTCTTCTACGCATGGGTACTGCTCATTACAGATTTTGTAGGACCCATGCACAGATGTAAACCACATTGTCCAAATTTCCTATCTTTGGAGCTCTTTTTTAATTAAAACAATTGTTAACATTTATATGCGAGCAAAAGGAACCAAGAACAGTGTCAGATATTTAGGTAGTACATCAAATGTGGAAGTTTAAAATGTAAACCTCAGGATTGTAATCATGAATTTTACAGTTCTAATATCCAGAGGCTGGATTACAATTTCTCAGGTTCTGATTGCAAACAATAGATTGAGAAATGTTTTTCACTTTCCGATGCTTCATGTATCACTTGAAATTAGCATAGAGTTTACAATTTAGGGAAATAATAAAATAGAATTTGACAATTCTATTCTTGCTTTCAGATGTGGATGAATGCGCACTTGACATTGACGGCTGTCATGCTCAAGCAACATGTTCAAACAACGTGGGATCACATTCATGTGCATGTAACACGGGTTGGTCTGGAAATGGATTTACTTGCATTGGTACGTAAAATTTTAACATTTTTGAATAAAACTGGCATACTTTCTTCAAAAAAGGGGATAGATCCACACTATTGATTCTCCGAATTCGATCGTATTGATTTTAATCACCGCATACTATGGATTTGGCAGAAATTTTCCATAGTATGAAAATATACAACTATTATAGGAAATCAAAATCCATTATATTTCCAAAGAGATGAAAGCCATTTCCAAGCTATGGTTTTCGAAATTTTTTAGTTTTCCTGCTTTCAAAAACATTTTTGCTGATGTGTATTCTATGACCCTCTAACGATTAATATCCACTTCATGTTGAGTGAACTGAAAATTCAACTGCACATAAAACAAAATTTGCTTGCTTGAAATTGCTTTATTTCAATGTTTACTTTTCATCATAACTGTCAGCAAATTTAACGCCAAAATCAACTTTTTATTATAACACATTGAGCTATCAATTTATAATATATATATACTACATATTTATCAAGACTTTACATGTTCGTAGCAGGAACTGAGAATAGCGTCAAGTAGCATATAGTGGCATGAAAGCCCAGCCTGATCCCAGGCGCTTCAATGTATCTATAGAGTTCAGTTGCAGTGAAATACCAACAATCCTCGCGTGTTGACCTAGGACCCTTGCGCGCTTGCTACTTTTATTGCCAATGACCTCTATGCAATAGTGTACGCTTAGATACAGATATTGAAGGCTGATGAATGTTATACTCTTAAGCGAAAAGCACTGAAAATTTTTAGCATGTTAATTGTGTGGAATAGAATTGATTTTTCAAAATAATGGTACGTATCTTGCTATAATATGAAAAAAATGTGTCATTCTCTGGAAGAATTAATAGATTCTGGCAAAATCCATACAATTGAATTCAGATTCGTATTTCAGTAAAACCTTGAGTGGGATACTGGGCTTCTGTCTTCCTTTGACAATCGTCATACAGTCAAAATTTATTTTACATCCTTTTTTTGTTTAACAGATATTGACGAATGCACTCTCAATACTGACAATTGTGATGTTGATACTGAAGCTACATGTACCAACATCCCCGGGTCTTTCACTTGCGCTTGTAATCTTGGATATAGTGGAAATGGAGCCAATTGTGTCGGTCTGTACTCTTTCTTTCATATAATAGAATAATTTTAGGAAAATTATGTAGAAAATTGAAAACAATAGCAATACATGCTTATTACAAGCAACCAGGATACTAGGTAACCTGGCTACTATTATGATGTTACAAGAGTAATAAAAGAACAAAGAACGAGGTTCAAACTGTACTGTCTACCATATATGCTCAAATACTACGTGACATATGAGCGCCATACTCAAGTTAATCAAGTCATGAGATCTAATAATATAAATTTTCTGGCCACATCCAATGTCTACTTCCAGGGCAAAACTATAATAACTTCTTCTTTTAATTTCTTTGCTGATGGTTGATTATAATAATATTCATAGCAACCCTTCCTTACCTTTAAAGATATTGACGAGTGTACACTTGGAACTGACAACTGTGATAGTCAAGCAACATGTAGTAACACAATTGGATCGTTCATCTGTGGTTGTAATCCGGGTTATTCAGGGAATGGTGTCTTATGTCAAGGTGCGAAAACTGAACTGCAAAAAAACCATGCATGTTTTTAAATATTTAAATATATATTTATTGGGGGATGACTGTAGCAGTTAAAAACTGCTTAAAGATGCGATAAAGTGTGTTCCATGTGCATTTTCCCTGTTAAAATGAGACGCGTGTCTGGATATTTTAATTAAAATGAAGCTCTTGATTTGTCATTTAAAGAAATTCAATTCAAATTTTAGGACAAATAGCTTTATAAACTGACTTTGTTATGCACAAAAAAGTCGCGCAAAACAGTGGAACAGTTTCGAAATCATAAAAGTTTTGATGAATTTGAGAAATGACTCACAAGTATGACGGTTATCGTGCAATCTTGTGGCATTGGCTCTCGCGAAATAGAATTCCGGAACCCCTAAATACCGATGTCTCGGTTGTTCCAAAAACCGACCGCTATTAGGCTCTTAACACTGGAAGATATAGAAGTGTAGACTCTAGCGTAGCATTTTTCGATAAACAATAATGAATATTTTCTAACATTGAATATGATGGGCGTGCTGTTTAAATGTATTTACCTTGAATAGATAATTTCTGAAATTTGGTGGAATTTGTTGTTTCAAATATTAATTTGCTTATAATCAGTAAGGAAGAGATGCAAGACATCGCAATTCGTCAGATTTTCACTAAAACAATTGATTAACGTTACAAAAGGCATGGTTTCGTTTCGTTTTATAGATATCAATGAATGTGACCTCGACTTAGACAACTGTCATTTAAATGCAACATGTACAAATATCGGTGGATCATTCTTTTGTACTTGTCGACCAGGTTTTACTGGGGATGGTATCTCCTGCACAGGTAGGTTTTTCTTTATTACCAAAAAGTTTTATTGAAATATGTCTAGTTAAAAGGGACGTTCTTGGCTACTGATTAGTAAATGCCCCCTTTTGAAACATGTATTAAAGTCTGTGAATTATGCTCCACAAGTTTGCACATGAAAAAACCGTGTTGACAATATATATTTACCAGGTAGTTTCTATTTCAGACTTATGTTAATTCATTTATATAATTAATCGTTATTCACCTTGTGTAGATATTGACGAATGTGTACTAGGCACTGACCTTTGTGACCGAGTGAATGGCCGTTGTTTCAATGTGAAAGGGTCTTACACATGTACATGCAACAATGGCTACCGGGGGAATGGAATAATCTGTGTAGGTAAGTATGGTGTGCAGTATAGGAAACGTCACATACAGGGAAATATTTTTGTACTGTATATATATTTGCTCACATTGTGCTAATACAATAAATATAAAGCGAAATGAAAAAAAATATCTGCCCTTAGCATACATGAATATGACATCGCACAAAACGTTTTGATTTCAAAGTTACTGTTTTTATTGCTAAAAAGTATTGCTTACAATCGTATTAAAAAATGTGTTAAAAGCATTAATAATTCATGGCAAAACACAAAGAAAATCGTAGCCGTACAAAAAAACTTTTTGCCTCGATTTTCTCGGGCTTTACAACATCTATTTTGAAATTGTTTCACAAACAAACTAAGAAGATGGGTATAAAATAGATCACTGCGTCGTTAAATTCCAAGGTTGGACTGGCGGCTAGGAACGTCGAGCTTGACTGAATTGATATATTTTGTTTTTGTATTAGTCACGACACGAAATTTAACTGTAAATGTTTTGCATTTTGTAAGTTTCTTTCTATCGATCTGGAATGCAATTTTTAAACAATTTAACATTACTGTAAATCACAAATTATCTGGGAAAATGGAAAGTCTTACGATGGATGTAGTTGCGGAAGAAAATCAAGATGAATGTCTGGGGAAAATTGAAATCGCGAGAGGTTTCTGCATATAATGTAATTTTAGTTTATTTATGACTGACTATTTATTAGATCGATTTCTAATGTTTAGATATTGATGAATGTGCTGAAAACATTGATAATTGTGACAGCAACGCCCAGTGTACAAACCTTCTTGGCAGTTTTTCTTGCGCCTGCAATACCGGCTTTTCTGGAAATGGAGTCACTTGTTTCAGTACGTTGACATCAATAGTTTATTTTCAACTATTATGTATATCTAGCTTTTTCTCCTTTTTAATAATGCGTTATGCGCAGAAATACCTAAATAAATATATAAATTAGTAAAACTGGTAGATGCGGTTAAAAGTCAATTCTGTGCAAATACCTGCTGTTCTCTATGTAACGTTCTTTTGAAATTTCATTTCGAATTTCTTCCTACACCTCTTTGCTTTTAGACATCGACGAATGCAATACTGTGACGCACAACTGCCATGTAAACGCCACGTGTAGAGATACAATTGGTTCATTTTCATGCCAGTGTAATGCTGGATTTGCAGGAAATGGGGTTACATGTATAGGTAAAATAATTCATTTAATATCTGTTTTCCGTAGACAATAACGATCACATTCATTGTAGGGGATAGCCCCTCTCCTCATTTTACTAACTTCGTATACATCACATGTCTTTCTAAAGGACATTATGTTTTACATAAAACGACATCACCAGCTGCGATAGTTGAAAGAGTGAATCTTGGTATATTCGTACTCGTATATACTGTATATATAAAAAACTAATGATTTCAAAGTGAATATTTCCATATTTACAGCCCATTTCTTTTATCGTCTACGTGCTGGTTTCATACTGACGAAGGGTCTAATTAACGTTACACTTACTTAGTTTACAATCTCCTTTGTGGGGAGGAGGGGGAGGGGGGGGGTTGTGGCTTCTTTAGTGACGTATGGGAAATCATTTTGAAAAACCTGTAAACACTCAATTCTAACCAATCTGAATGCTAGAAATTGAATAGTCATTGCCACATACTCACTAAGCTTTGACAGCCAGACAAACTAAAGTTTCTTTAACGTCTTTTTGAACAGAAACGCTGCATGCATACAGGTATAAAACATAATAGGAGGAATGGCGAAGGGGGGGCTTGCAGCCATACGTCAACTATTGGGCAACATTAGGTAGCATAACGTGCTCATTATAGATAGGGATCCTTGACATTGCGAATACTCAGACATCATGTTTAACTTACATACATAAGTTGCTCACTATATATTCGTGTAGCTATCATTATTGAAATCGCATGTTTTAATGTCCTACCCATTAGTGGTTATTAAAAACTGATGCCATTATGTCGGAATATATTAGTAAGGAAGTGTCTCTCATCTTAAAATACGACTAAAAATAGTCTGGGAAATGATGCGGAATGCAAGTGATAATTTATCGCTTCCTATAGCAAATAATTCTATTTCCAGTAACAATTTCCAGCTCCGATGAGCTCTGCTGTCTGTGAGAATCATTACCTACTATAGCTGGTAAAACGTAGAGACTCCTTTGGAGAAATGTTGGCTATGTGTGAAAGCACATGCTGATTTACTATTTTCAAACAAAAATGAACAAATTAAGGTAAATGTAGCAATCATTTGAATTTAGCACAGAAAATGTGGGGTGCTAAAAACGGGAGCTAAACTAACTAAGCAGTAAATTAGTTTGGTACTACGAGACAAATACGCAAGAAAGAGCAGGAGTGAGTGTGATTCAAGAATACGGAGTTGACACCTGGATGACAAGACTTTGAATGATCTCGAAACCTCGACCTCACACTGCTATTTATACAAAGACCTTATTTTGCACTTGTACAGCTTCCGAAAATGTAGCAAAACTTCCTATAAAACTAGGTTGATATCTACAACAGCATGGTTCTGCAATATGTGTCACATGCTACCCAACCAAGAGCGCTGAAAACGGAAGCAATAAATTTATTATTCGTTAACACAAAAAGCTCCTTTTATATTAATTATTTTCTTAGATATCAACGAATGTGCGCTGGGTATCCACACATGCAGTGCGGACGGTATTTGCGATAACACAATTGGACGTTACAGCTGCAGATGCAGAATTGGTTTCAGTGGAGATGGAAGGGCGTGTACTGGTAGGTTTCTCATTTTCACATTTAACTGAAATATTTCGGAAACAATATAAGAAGCAAACATTCGATTCTTACAAAAAAAATTTCTCCATTGGCAGATATCGGCGAGTGCAGTATAGGAACACACAACTGTCATGCCAACGCTAATTGCTTCAACACAAGAGGATCTTTCTCATGTACATGCAAAACTGGTTTTCAAGGAAATGGTGTTAACTGTATAGGTATGGTATCTGTGTTGATAACAGTTATAAGCCGAAAATGGATTTTAAAAGCAAATATTTCGCCATTGTTTTTGCTTAATCCCTTAAATAATTCGGTCAAACTGAAAAAGAAAATGGTCATAACAAATTCAGTCGAATCACACATACAATCTTTTATTTGTGTGTCGAATTCGTACTGTAAATTATATAGCTGATGATAATGAAAAGTTACATGAAATTGGCTTATACAGGTACAGCGCGTGTATGCTGGGTAAATTGCAACCTCTTTCCTTTGTTTTTTCCTTGAGTTGGAAGAGCATCAATATAGTGGTTTTTCGGAATAAATTTATAGCCAAGACCAAATCAAGTATGCAGTACTACCTGAAGACCGTGATAATCCCCACATCTAGAGTGTCCTTTTTTTAGTGTTCTTTAATAGATCAGTATATATGTAACGACGTGATGTCTGGGAGTTTCATAAGAGGTTCGACGGTTGCATGTGGGCAGGGAAAATAGTACGTTTTCGGCGATTTCTTCCCGCTAATACAATAATCTTTGTTATACGCCAATGTTCCAAAAAGCAGTCTAAGCAATGAAACGTCTTATACATAAGTTTTCCATTCTTGATTTCCACAAATTCTCAACTTCTCCACAACGATCATGAAGAAGGTATACTTTATATCGCTTCGAGGTCTAGAATTAACTGAACTGGTTTAAATTAAAAAAAACAACTTCATTACTTCTAATGATTTATGTATAATAAATCCATTTTATTTTTCAGCACGCATTTCAATTTATACAACTAAATTACACATTTTTTGGGTGCGCATATTTATGCTGTAGGCGCGCATTATGATTGACTGTTTCAAACATTCCTCGTGGACTTTGCAAAAAATGCCGTCTAACTAATTCATGTCCGAAATTTCCATCTATGCAGAGGGTCTTTCTTCTAGTGTCTTTTAATAGGTCAAGCTATATGATCGAATTATGCTCAATATCCTCAAACTAGTATCATTTCTCTTGTTCTATATTTAGACCTTGATGAATGTGCACAAGGAACACACAACTGTCCAAGCTTTTCAAATTGCGCTAACACCATCGGATCATTTATTTGCGAGTGTGGAAACGGCTTACGGCTTCTCAACGGTATTTGTGTTGGTAAGTAAAACGGATTGTAGTGGTAAGTTATAGTTTAGCGATATTACACTGTCAATATATAGCCGTTGTCTACTACGTGAATTTGTTTGCATGATGCTAAGCGAAAGCAAGAATTCATCAACATTACTTAGTGAATGAAGTCTTTCCAAAGAAACATGTAGTTGTTCGGATTTAAATTCTACTGGTTTTTCCTGTTTGGGCAAGCATATTCGACTAGTGGAACACAGGCTTATAGGAGGAGACATAAAAAGACTGAGATTTTCGTGATTTGTGTTTTGGACTTCATAAAACTAACACACAAAAATATAGAATTTATATGATACAACATTGATGGGTTAAAATTGAATAGCAATTTTGTTGGGTTTGGAAGCCGAAAGTACGTCAATTTTTAGAGTTGCGACTGTGTTGGATGGTGCCACTTGAGTAGCGAATGCTATAGATTTCTATTACAAAATACAGTGTTTTTGTTTTAAAGCAAAAGCTTTAGCCAGCATGACCGCAGGTCTTAATTAAAAATATGACAGCTTAAATTATATTTTAGCTTTGCATTATAATGCACTACCTAGGACACTTACATATTAAGGACTGCAAGATCTTTTAAGACAGTAGCTCGAGAGGCATGAAAACCACTGGTGAGTATGGGCAATGTGATCGAAAGCATTACGTGTGTGTAGGGAGGGAGGGGCATCCCTCTCCTGTTGTTTGTTTTTAAAGTCGTGTACAAGCGTCATTGGTGCATAAAACATGCTTATATATTTTCGGTCACATTATTTATATATTTAACAAGGGAATAATGCCCCTCAAGCCAATCTCTTAAAAAGCCCCTTGTTTTTAAAAAGAGAACAAACCATCTCAGGTTTGCTGCCCCTCTGGTCCCTTCTCCTATCCGTCCTTATACATATAACAATATTGTATAATGTGTTGTGTCTAGTTTAAATGGCTTGTGCTTTGTTCCTTTTAAGACATTGATGAATGTAATTCTGGGTTGCATAATTGTCACATTTCTGCGACATGTTTTAACAACTTTGGAGGTTTTACTTGTTCTTGTAAAAGTGGATATTTTGGAAACGGAACATTTTGTCAAGGTAATATAGGTCACGCAAGCCGCCGGCTGTGATAAAATTAATGTTCGTGTTAGTGTTTCTAATGATTCTAATGCTATGTTTAATCTTTCCAGCTTTTACTACTTTGTTTTTCTTTCTCCTTATTTTTAATCTTCGTCACGTACAATTGTCGGATACACAAAGTTCTTGTCTCTATTTGTCTTAATTCTTTTCATTTCATAGATATCGATGAGTGTGCAGGAAATAGTGATAACTGTCATGTGAAAGCAACATGCTCAAACACAATTGGTGGTTTTACCTGCCTTTGTAACGTGGGTTTTGAAGGAAATGGTACTCATTGCGTTGGTAAGTGATGTATATGAACGGTGAAACATGATGATAATTAACAATTGCAGAACTAGACTAGCTTTTTGGTGATAAGTCTGTGCGAAACAAGTTAGTGTAAAATCATTTGAACACCAAACAGCATTTCATCATCAGTTTGCACAATTAATTTTACTGTGCACAGAATATGCCTTAGAGGAGCTTTGCTGATATTTCCACGAAACGAATTGATTTAGATTGACTTGCTCTTTGACTTTTTTAGTAGGTATGTGTGTTTTGATATTGTTCTGAATATGCAGGCGTGCACGGAAAATTCAGTAGTTCAAAATGTGAACGAGCTGTAATAGAACCTTTTGCAGTCTTAAACAGACATCTTCCAGTTTTAAACGATATGTAATGTACTAACATACACTGTAAATTTTTTTTAAGATATTAACGAGTGTGATAGAAATACACACAACTGTCATGCAAATGGTTTGTGCACCAACACAATGGGATCGTTGCAATGCACTTGCCTGCAAGGATATGCTGGGAATGGAGTCATTTGTGCTGGTATGTTTAAAATTTATATTTTAGTTCATTGCCACACAGTTAAGGCGACAATATGAGTTCAGCAACCTAAATAGTTACATGATTCGTCTGGCGTGGCAGTTAAAGTTTTGCAAATAAAAAAGACCTATGTTCTCGTAATTTTCGTGCGCAACTTGAATCCAGAAATGTGCGCCAAACTTGCGGTGAAAGATATTCAAAGTATTTAAAGAACGAGAATATATGTAAAATAAGTGATTTGTTAATGTGTGGAAAGGTTTTTGCACAGAAACGTTATCTTGTAGTATACAATTTAGCGACTACATTTATGCCATATTTTTACTCGGGCTGCCGTGAACGAGAGAATTGCCCTGTTTCTCGGTTTTTCAATGTTCAACGGGGCCACCACTCATGCATGATTCCGCTGACCAGCTTTCTTAGACGAGACCAACAAACTCTTTTTCTAGATAAATGTTTCAACAAAACACACTTATTGACATGTATACTGAAGTATCTAGACAGCAGGAATGTTCTCAGTAGAAAACGTCCGACCGAAAACGTTTTAAAACTACGAAGTTCCATCAAGAACCTAGTGTGCCGGCTGACTTATAAACGCATCTTTCAATTACCATTTTATAGCGCAATACGCCAACAAAATGCACATTTTAACTTGTACAGTGAACAGCTAAAATTCCTACCTGAAATTTTTCAAAGCGACAAATTTTGATGAGAATTTCGCAAATATAAGTTTTCGAATACTGATCTCGAGAATACAGATCGGGGGCACTGCAATGTTTCGAATTATGCATTTTTTTTTCTTATATCTGTTTCCACTTCGATCATTAACACACAAACATGCTCTATATACTGAGCTATGTCTGTAAAACAAATATGCATAAATACGGTGTTTAATTTAAACACAAAAAATTATCTATGTGCTTACATAAAACCCCTTGAACAGCAAATTGGTGATTTTCATGGGAGGCAGCAGGAAGGGGGCTGATATTTAAAAGCAAAAAAGTTCTTTATGCAAAAAATATCATAAGAAATGTTTTCAAAATTGAAACGACAAACTCAGAACGATAAATTTTGACTGATTTCTTTACGAAGCTAGGTCTATTATATAGTTGTTCAAAGTGTCTTTGACGTGTCTCCTGTGTCCTTTTAATTCATCAAGAAAGACAAACACCTTGTTCTCATTTTCTACTCGGTAAGCAGAGTCTTTCAAGATTAACTTTTAAGATTAGGCAAGGCTATTGACATATATAAAATTAGCGACAGCTATTGGCTTAAATAGATCTGGAAGGTTTGCTGTATAATGTTTGGCTTGAGGAAACACTCTCATATGAAAACACATTTAAACATTCTTATATTTCACGCTTTTTAAAGCCAACAAGCAGTGCATTCGTATATCATGAATACGAAATACTGTATATTTCTAGAGATGGGAGTTTTGATTCAATGTGATGTAACCCTAACATGAGTGTATTAAAAATGCACTCGTTCACCTTCTGTTCTGCTATTTTCAATACAACATGTCCTCAAAAAAGTCAAAAAACTCTAGATACAATAATCCAAAACATATGTCATTTGCTGCGGTCATTTTTCTATTGTTATCATCAAGCTTGTCGCCAAGTCATTTTTTGGACTGGCTTACACTATGCATGAACGCAATTCAACAGATTTTAGTGGTCGTGAATGAAATAAGTCACGAATAGTCGTACCTCAGTGCCTATTCGTACCTAATTTTTGAAAAATAATTCATTTGTCTATGCCAAATATTATATCTGCTGTACTGAATGATACCAAGAATGACCTAGATTATTTTTGAAAAATAGATGTATCTTTAACCTGCTTTCTCAATCATTTTCACTGTAGATATTGACGAATGCGCAGTCAATGCACATAACTGTCACACTAATGCTCTGTGCAGCAATACACAAGGCTCATTTACTTGCACTTGTAATACTGGTTACACTGGAAATGGACTAACCTGTGCTGGTATGTTACCAAACTCATATACCATATATATATAAATATATATATATATATATATATATATATATATATATATATATATATATATATATATATATATATATATATATATATATATATATAATATAAATATAAATATAAATATAAATATACAGTGGTGCTCAAAAGTCTGAGTCGACTCCACTTTTATACCTTTGATTTACGTACAATATATTTTTTATAGTATTTCTCGACATACACAACTTTTGAAATTGAATCGCCGTACAAACTGGCGAGGCATCACTGGCAAAGACTAGGATTACTTAATACTTTAATTTCTTGGGATTACAAGAATTGATAGCGAACCCTAAACGTGGGAGCAACCTTAAACTAAAATGCTTTATCTGCTATATTTCACGGTTTTCTTTAAACAAGAACTTATTTTTTCATGACTAACTTCTGTATATTTGTAGCTGTAATGCATGCACCTGTTTATTATTGCAAACTTTTAATTGGTCTGCCAAAAATCTTCCCTAATATACACAACCTGTGTTCCTATTTCTGGCATGGGCGTGTCTTAAGCCCACAGCATACGCAATTGATAGTGCTCCCATAAGGTATTTAGTATATTTTGAATCGAATTTGCTGTTTTCTGTGCTGGTTACTGATAATTAATTTGTAATTAGAGCTTCAACGTTTCTGCCAGTTGCAGTTTTGTTACACTAGCAAGTTTCTTTAACATAGTGGTTCTCTTTCAAGCACGAAAACGGAATAGATCTTGACTTTTTATGCATTTTTGTTTTTCTCCAAAGAATCTTGTTCACCACGCTTTTTAAAGTATACATTATCACACAGCATTTAACTTGTCTTCGTGCCTTTCCATTGCATGTGTACCTTCATTACAATAGCGCAATACTCAATTATATTTGAGCGTTTATTTGTTCACTCTATTCCCCCATTTTACTCCAAGCCTCATTTATTTTTCGTGATTTTTCACGACTTTATTAATAACTTGATAGTAAAGTCAGACACAAAAACGGCTAGAAATATATTCTGTGAATAATATACATATTTAAGATAAAAAATGCATCTTTTTACTACAGTAAACATGATTCATCAAAAAAGAGGAAATATTGGAGTGGACTCAGACTTTTGAGCACCACTGTATATGTAAATATATATATATATATCTATATGTCTATATGTCTATATGTCTATATGTCTATATATCTATATATCTATATATCTATATCTCTATATCTCCATCTCTCTATGTATCTATCTCTCTATCTCTCTATGTATCTATCTCTCTATGTATCTATCTCTCTATCTCTCTATCTCTCTATCCCTCTATCTCTCTATCTCTCTATCTCTCTATCTCTCTATCTCTCTATCTCTCTATCTCTATATCTCTCTATCTCTCTATATCTCTCTCTATATCTCTCTCTACAGGGTGTCCCAAAAAAAACGGAACCCGCATAAATTAATTATGCAGTCGTTAAAAATATTATTCACAGTAATGTAATTATCATTCACAATAGTGTAATGACTTGACATTTCTGTACCTCTGGGATTTCATATTTTTGTGCAGCATATGTCAAAGCAAAACAAGTTAAAAGTAATGTCTTACACCTATCCGTATTGCTAATTTTTCGCTCAAAAGTGTAGTAAAAACAAAGCGACATTAACTGAGTAATAGTAACAACAAACGTAATCATGTTTCCTATAAAAGTTTTGACGAACGAGGACAAAATCAGCGTGTATGACACAGCTTTTAAAACTTTTATAGCTGTCAATTTGTGAATCATAATGCATACAACATTAATTTATGCGGGTTTCGTTTTAAGTGCATACATAATTGATTTATGCGGGTTCCGTTTTTTTTGGGACACCCTGTATATCTCTCTCTATATCTCTCTCTATCTCTCTCTATCTCTCTCTATCTCTCTCTATCTCTCTCTATCTCTCTCTATATATATATATATCTCTCTCTCTATCTCTCTCTATCTCTATCTCTCTATATCTCTCTCTATATCTCTCTCTATATCTCTCTCTATATCTCTCTCTATATCTCTCTCTATATCTCTCTCTATATCTCTCTCTATCTCTCTCTATCTCTCTCTATCTCTCTCTATTTCTCTCTATCTCTCTATCTCTCTCTATCTCTCTCTATCTCTCTATCTCTCTCTATCTCTCTCTATCTCTCTCTATCTCTCTATCTCTCTATCTCTCTCTATCTCTCTATCTCTCTATCTCTCTATCTCTCTATCTCTCTATCTCTCTATCTCTCTATCTCTCTATCTCTCTATCTCTCTATCTCTCTATCTCTCTATCTCTCTATCTCTCTCTATCTCTCTATCTCTCTATCTCTCTATCTCTCTATCTCTCTATCTCTCTATCTCTCTATCTCTCTATCTCTCTATCTCTCTATCTCTCTATCTCTCTATCTCTCTATCTCTCTATCTCTCTATCTCTCTATCTCTCTATCTCTCTATCTCTCTCTATCTCTCTCTATCTCTCTCTATCTCTCTATCTCTCTATCTCTCTCTATCTCTCTATCTCTCTATCTCTCTATCTCTCTATCTCTCTATCTCTCTATCTCTCTATCTCTCTATCTCTCTATCTCTCTATCTCTCTATCTCTCTCTATCTCTCTATCTCTCTATCTCTCTATCTCTCTATCTCTCTATCTCTCTATCTCTCTATCTCTCTATCTCTCTATCTCTCTATCTCTCTATCTCTCTATCTCTCTATCTCTCTATCTCTCTATCTCTCTATCTCTCTATCTCTCTATCTCTCTATCTCTCTATCTCTCTATCTCTCTATCTCTCTATCTCTCTATCTCTCTATCTCTCTATCTCTCTATCTCTCTATCTCTCTATCTATAGATGAAGAGTAGGGCAATTTTGTAACATTTTCTATCTATCTAAACAAATTGCAGAGAATTAAATAAAAGTATTCGGTTCTTTCAAAAAATTAATGCATTTTTGGTGTATTATGTTCCATAAAAAAACTGTAGGTCTAGTTCAAAAGGAAAACTTGTTGGGATCAATAATGTTCTAGATAGGTTACAAAAATGCCCTAGCCGTTGCATGGGCCTTAAATTCTAAAAAATTCTGTTTAGTTAGTGCAAAATGGCAAAATATGGTGTTGTCAGGTTATTTTAGTAGATTATCTTCATAGTCACTGCCCCTTATTATCGTTTTTGTCTTTGTGCCAAGATTTTCAGGTAAGAATATTATATGTGTGTCTCAGACTCGTGTTCCATTTTCATGAGGCACAATTCTATATAGGGTAATCAATTTCACCCTGTAAACCTTAACCAAATTCAATGAAATTTGGACTGGTTATCAAGGTGGCTGGTATGTGTAACATATTAAAATTTGGGCGGGATTCGATTTTTCCTTCATACTGAAATACAATGTTTTTTGTATAGGGCCAAGTTACAAAAATGCCCTATTGCTAGAAAAAAAAGTTTTTCAGAATTTTGTCCAGGAGCGAGGTAATGCCGTGTTTGTTGTTAATGATGGAAGCAACAATGAGTATGAACTCGGAAACAAAGTTTGATTAGGTATCATAAAGTAGAAGACAATAAAATTAGGGTTTTTCTAACTCACTGATCTCATGTTGGTAACTGGATTGTTGAAGTTGACTTGAGTACCAACGTATAATTTTCGTTTTTTGAAATATATAGCTGGGTTTTTTTTATAAAATACATGCAAGAATTATTTTTGGCCTTGCCTAATGCGACTTTTTCATTATTGGGCACATATTGGTGCACTTATGGCAGGTTAAGATAGGCTTCATGAAAGCACCATTTTACCAGACTATAGTCATTTTTCTGAACGAAAAAAAATCCAAAGTAAAATTTTGACAAATCTGTCGAGATGTGGCCTTTCCTTGATGCCAAACATTGTAATGTGTAGAAAAACGTTCAGATTATTGGCAACACCCAGGGCATCACGTACAGATAACTTTTATATGTTTCAATAATAAATTTGTATAATTTTTATTAAAAAAAACAAGAAGCTTGTCATTTTTTTTATTAATTTAAAAAAAAAATTTTAGTATGTACCACAATGTACCACAATACCCCATCCCGCCCGCTTGCAGGTTATCAAATCTAATAAAGCACGGAATTCGCGGGAATAAGGCGAATCAGATATGACATATCAACACATTTAATATGGCTGACTGTGTATCGAACAGACTTTACTGTGTGTGTTCTCTCAATGTTTGGGCATTGTTTTGTGTATTGGATTGTGGTGATAAAGAAGAAAGAATAAGATATTCCATGATGTCAAAAAATTTGCAAAAAACGATGGTGATTATGATATCCTATGGATTATTAGAGGCGTCAAGTCGCGAAATATTTTGTGTTATATGCGATGTACCTGGTCGATTCTTACAGATATGTTGTTTACATGTCTTGATCTCTGCAAAAGTCATGGTCGTTTGTGTGTTTTGACGGAATCCTCTATAAGTACAAGGCCACAAGTGTAAGAAAATATTGTTAAAAAATTGGCTATAATAAGACAGTCATATATAATACGATCTGCTGCTCTCATAGTTGATGTCTAATTCACAGTTCCTGGCTTCCTGCACCAACTAAAACTGCAATGAGAACAAACTTGAATTTGTTACTGTCCTAGTTTTAGTCACACCTGGAAATGTGAATACAGCTACAAACCTTCACCTACAATACAGCATAAACCTGCTCACATCAGTGATCAGTCAACATTGCTTCGACTTAATGTTGATTGTCCACATTTTACTAATAATAAATCTTTAAAAAATGTAAACAAATGCAAAGCACAGAACAAGTGGGTTGCATCTATCAGTCTTAATAATGTACTTCTAAAATGATAATATACCACAAGGTATATCAGTATATAAATATTTACCAAAATAGCTGTCTATAGTTATTCTAAATCATCATCATTTTAAAAACAAATCTTAGCTGGATATTATCTTTAGTTTAACATTGCCGTAAGTTCATCTAATCATCCCATCTTCATCGATGAACATCAAAAACAGAAAATATTGCAGTAAATCGCGCCAAATCAAAACATTTCGCCTGAGCCTATTATGGAAAATAAACATTTTATTTAATCCAAAAACAGGCTCATAATATATTTCAAATCATTGAAAGGGCTTATATTCTACACTGTCCATCTTCTTAACCTAGCTTTGGTAAAACACTGGTTATATGCACGAAATGCAAAAATCTACTAAAATAGTTGTGTATAACACATGTATAAGTCATACAGATATAATCTGTGTCTGTGTGTCTGGGAAGTTGTTTTGTCTTACTAATATCACCTGCCCAGTCTATTGAATACCTGTTGCTCGAATTCAGCTTGCAAATAGCTTTTGTGTACACCCTGCAGTTGGCTAGGCTGGTTGCAGTAAAGCCATATCTGAAAAATATTGTTGGTGGTAAAGTGCACCCAAATAATTTATTGTGTTTATTTTTTCAGAAATGTAGAACTGCTCGAGATTTGCTGTTAAAGTCCTTTAAAAATTATCAATATTTTATGTGGAGGAATTTATATATATTTAGTTTTTTTTATATTTTTACATTTTTTTGGTTTCTAATGAACTCCAAACTCTTAACTAGACAAATATTTCAATGTATTATAATTAATTTTCATCATTGAAACTATTGCTTCAGTATACATATAAACTATATACATGAGTGCATGAAGTTATATACGAGTGCATGAAGTTATATACGACTGCATGCGTTTAAACAAACGTTCATGAAGTTATATACGAGTGCATGAAGTTATATACGACTGCATGAAGTTATATACAAGTGCATGAAGTTATATACGGGTGCATGAAGTTATATACTAGTGCATGAAGCTATATACAAGTGCATGAAGTTATATGCGGGTGCATGAAGTTATATACGGGTGCATGAAGTTATGCAGTTATATACTAGTGCATGAAGTTATATGCGGGTGCATGAAGTTATGCAGTTATATACTAGCGCATGAAGTTATATACAAGTGCATGAAGTTATATACGGGTGCATGAAGTTATATACAAGTGCATGCGTTTACATAAACGTTCATGAAGTTATATACGAGTGGCTGATGTTATATACGGGTGCATGAAGTTATATACGGGTGCATGAAGTTATGCAGTTATATACTGGTGCATGAAGTTATATACAAGTACATGAAATTATATACGGGTGCATGAAGTTATATACGGGTGCATTAAGTTATGCAGTTATATACTAGTGCATGAAGTTATATACAAGTGCATGATGTTATATACGGGTGCATGATGTTATACGACTGCATCTGTTTACATAAACGTTCATGAAGTTATATACCAGTGCATGAAGTTATATACGAGTGCATGAAGTTATATACGGGTGCATGCAGTTATATACGAGTGCATCAAGTTATATACGGGTGCATGAAGTTATACGACTCCATGCGTTTACATAAACGTTCATCAACTTATATACGAGTGCATGATGTTATATACGGGTGCATGAAGTTATACGACTGCATCCGTTTACATAAACGTTCATGAAGTTATATACGAGTGGATGAAGTTATATACGAGTGGATGAAGTTATATACGAGTGGATGAAGTTATATACGAGTGGATGAAGTTATATACGAGTGGATGAAGTTATATACGGGTGCATGAAGTTATATGCGGGTGCATGAAGTTATGCAGTTATATACTAGCGCATGAAGTTATATACAAGTGCATGAAGTTATATACGGGTGCATGAAGTTATATACGGGTGTATGAAGTTATATACAAGTGCATGCGTTTACATAAACGTTCATGAAGTTATATACGAGTGGCTGATGTTATATACGGGTGCATGAAGTTATATACGGGTGCATGAAGTTATGCAGTTATATACTGGTGCATGAAGTTATATACAAGTACATGAAATTATATACGGGTGCATGAAGTTATATACGGGTGCATGAAGTTATGCAGTTATATACTAGTGCATGAAGTTATATACAAGTGCACGAAGTGATATGCGGCTGCATGAAGTTATGCAGTTATATACTAGCGCATGAAGTTATATACAAGTGCATGAAGTTATATACGGGTGCATGAAGTTATATATGGGTGCATGAAGTTATATTATGGTGCATGAAGTTATATTATGGTGCATGAAGTTATATACGGGTTATACGGGTGCATGAAGTTATATACGGGTGCATGAAGTTATGCAGTTATATACTAGTGCATGAAGTTATATACAAGTGAACGAAGTTATATACTAGCGCATGAAGTTATATACGGGTGCATAAAGTTATACGACTGCATGCGTTTACATAAACGTTCATGAACTTATATACGAGTGCATGATGTTATATATTTCATTTCATTTCATTTAAATTTATTTAACCACGGTAGCCTATCAATATTACATTGTTTTTCATAGGGCCGTGAAAGTATTTACAATAATAAAATTTACAATAAAAAACCCTTATTATTTTTATTAATTTGCTGATTCCAGACCTTTGCTCCTTTGTAACTGAAACTCCTTTTCATGGAATTTGTATTAGGTTTGGAGAGCCTTAGAAGTTTACCATTACTTCTTAGATTATATTTTTCATTGTTACATTTTTCAAATAGATTAGAAAGTATTTCTGGACAGTCGCCTTCTATAACTTTGCTCATGTATTTTGTCAACTTAATTTCGCGCCTTTCTTCTAAGGTTTTCCATCCCAACTTTCCAAGTACTTGTTCTGATCGGATATCATAACTATCCCCTGTGATGACCCTTGCTGCCCTGTTTTGAAGTTTTTGCAAACTCGTTTTCAACGTTATTGAACAATTGTTCCATACAAGGCAGCAATAATCAAAATAGGGTAAAATGAGTGTATTATACAAGATTTGTAAAGTATCTAGTGGAACAAATGATTTGCACAATCGTAATGCTCCAATTCCTTTTGAAGCTTTTTTACTTATTGCTTCTACATGCTCTTTCCAGTCAAGTTGTATACGGGTGCATGAAGTTATATACGGGTGCATGAAGTTATGCAGTTATATACTAGTGCATGAAGTTATATACAACTGCACGAAGTTATATACGGGTGCATGAAGTTATATACGGGCGCATGAAGTTATATACGAGTGCATGAAGTTATACGGGTGCATGAAGTTATACGACTCCATGCGTTTACATAAACGTTCATCAACTTATATACGAGTGCATAATGTTATATACGGGTGCATGAAGTTATACGACTGCATCCGTTTACATAAACGTTCATGAAGTTATATACGAGTGCATGAAGTTATATACGAGTCCATGAAGTTATATACGGGTGCATGAAGTTATGCAGTTTTATACTAGTGCATGAAGTTATATACAAGTGCATGAAGTTATATACGGGTGGATGAAGTTATATACAAGTACATGAAATTATATACGGGGGCATGAAGTTATATACGGGTGCATTAAGTTATGCAGTTATATACTAGTGCATGAAGTTATATAAAAGTGCATGAAGTTATATGCGGGTGCATGAAGTTATGCAGTTATGTACTAGCGCATGAAGTTATATACAAGTGCATGAAGTTATATACGGGTGCAGGAAGTTATATACGGGTGCATGAAGTTATGCAGTTATATACTAGTGCATGAAGCTATATACAAGTGCTTGAAGTTATATGCGGGTGCACGAAGTTATATACGGGTGCATTAAGTTATGCAGTTATATACTAGTGCATGAAGTTATATGCGAGTGCATGAAGTTATACAGTTATATACTAGCGCATGAAGTTATATACAAGTGCATGAAGTTATAAACGGGTGCATGAAGTTATATACAAGTGCATGCGTTTACCTAAACGTTCATGAAGTTATATAAGAGTGGATGATGTTATATACGGGTGCACGAAGTTATATACGGGTGCATGAAGTTATATACGAGTGCTTGATGTTATATAGGAGTGGATGAAGTTATTTACGGGTGGATGAAGTTATATATACGGGTGCATGGAGTTATGCAGTTATATACTAGTGCATGAAGTTATATACAAGTACATGAAATTATATACGGGTGCATGAAGTTATATACGAGTGCTTGATGTTATATAGGAGTGGATGAAGTTATTTACGGGTGGATGAAGTTATATATACGGGTGCATGGAGTTATGCAGTTATATACTAGTGCATGAAGTTATATACAAGTACATGAAATTATATACGAGTGCATGAAGTTATATACGAGTGCTTGATGTTATATAGGAGTGGATGAAGTTATTTACGGGTGGATGAAGTTATATATACGGGTGCATGGAGTTATGCAGTTATATACTAGTGCATGAAGTTATATACAAGTACATGAAATTATATACGGGTGCATGAAGTTATATACGCGTGCATGAAGTTATGCAGTTATATACTAGTGCATGAAGTTATATACAAGTGCATGAAGTTATATGCGGGTGCATGAAGTTATGCAGTTATATACTAGCGCATGAAGTTATATACAAGTGCATGAAGTTATATACGGGTGCATTAAGTTATGCAGTTATATACTAGTGCATGAACTTATATGCGAGTGCATGAAGTTATACAGTTATATACTAGCGCATGAAGTTATATACAAGTGAACGAAGTTATATACTAGCGCATGAAGTTATATACGGGTGCATGAAGTTATACGACTGCATGCGTTTACATAAACGTTCATGAACTTATATACGAGTGCATGATGTTATATATTTCATTTCATTTCATTTAAATTTATTTAACCACGGTAGCCTATGAATATTACATTGTTTTTCATAGGGCCGTGAAAGTATTTACAATAATAAAATTTACAATAAAAAACCCTTATTATTTTTATTAATTTGCTGATTCCAGACCTTTGCTCCTTTGTAACTGAAACTCCTTTTCATGGAATTTGTATTAGGTTTGGAGAGCCTTAGAAGTTTACCATTACTTCTTAGATTATATTTTTCATTGTTACATTTTTCAAATAGATTAGAAAGTATTTCTGGACAGTCGCCTTCTATAACTTTGCTCATGTATTTTGTCAACTTAATTTCGCGCCTTTCTTCTAAGGTTTTCCATCCCAACTTTCCAAGTACTTGTTCTGATCGGATATCATAACTATCCCCTGTGATGACCCTTGCTGCCCTGTTTTGAAGTTTTTGCAAACTCGTTTTCAACGTTATCGAACAATTGTTCCATACAAGGCAGCAATAATCAAAATAGGGTAAAATGAGTGTATTATACAAGATTTGTAAAGTATCTAGTGGAACAAATGATTTGCACAATCGTAATGCCCCAATTCCTTTTGAAGCTTTTTTACTTATTGCTTCTACATGCTCTTTCCAATCAAGTTGTATACGGGTGCATGAAGTTATATACGGGTGCATCAAGTTATGCAGTTATATACTAGTGCATGAAGTTATATACAACTGCACGAAGTTATATACGGGTGCATGAAGTTATATACGGGCGCATGAAGTTATATACGAGTGCATGAAGTTATATACGAGTGCATGAAGTTATACGACTCCATGCGTTTACATAAACGTTCATCAACTTATATACGAGTGCATAATGTTATATACGGGTGCATGAAGTTATACGACTGCATCCGTTTACATAAACGTTCATGAAGTTATATACGAGTGCATGAAGTTATATACGAGTCCATGAAGTTATATACGGGTGCATGAAGTTTTGCAGTTTTATACTAGTGCATGAAGTTATATACAAGTGCATGAAGTTATATACGGGTGGATGAAGTTATATACAAGTACATGAAATTATATACGGGGGCATGAAGTTATATACGGGTGCATTAAGTTATGCAGTTCTATACTAGTGCATGAAGTTATATACAAGTGCATGAAGTTATATGCGGGTGCATGAAGTTATGCAGTTATATACTAGCGCATGAAGTTATATACAAGTGCATGAAGTTATATACGGGTGGATGAAGTTATATACAAGTACATGAAATTATATACGGGGGCATGAAGTTATATACGGGTGCATTAAGTTATATACAAGTGCATGCGTTTACATAAACGTTCATGAAGTTATATAAGAGTGGATGATGTTATATACGGGTGCACGAAGTTATATACGGGTGCATGAAGTTATATACGAGTGCTTGATGTTATATAGGAGTGGATGAAGTTATTTACGGGTGGATGAAGTTATATATACGGGTGCATGGAGTTATGCAGTTATATACTAGTGCATGAAGTTATATACAAGTACATGAAATTATATACGGGTGCATGAAGTTATATACGCGTGCATGAAGTTATGCAGTTATATACTAGTGCATGAAGTTATATACAAGTGCATGAAGTTATATGCGGGTGCATGAAGTTTTATAAGGGTGCGACTCTTGTTATATGCAGGAATTGTCCGCTAAAATAGTTGTGTATAGCACATCTATAAGACATACAGATATAATCTGCATGTGTCTGTGTTAGTTTTAGTAACTTAAGGCTGGTGGCTGGACTCTAAATTATTTTATAAGTCACTTTTAATTAGGTTACAAGGAAGGAAAACTGGCTTGAGCACTCAAATACTGCGAAATGAAACTTGATTTTGTTTAGAAAACTTTTACCACATCCCCTCTGTAAGATATATTAGAAGGAATGAAAACAGCCCTGAGCACGCATTACTGCTAATAAGATTTTTAGTTTGATTATTATAAAATTTGCCCTATGAATTACAGGTTGAAGGATGCCGATTTTTTAATAAGTACTGTATGGTCAGGGCTGCCCAACTGTTGGATTGTATTTTTTTTTACTGGTAAGAAATTTTGCAACATGTGGACTTATATTTGAAAAACCATTAACAGGAAAGGAATTTACAAAGTGGAAGATAAACCACCGTATCGTGGAGTGCTACTAAAGGGATGACGACGCAATGGTAAAGAAATCGAAATTGAGGTAAGTGGATTTAGCTTTTGTACCTAATAAACAAACTGAATTAGAAATTTGATCATTTGCAGCCTATTCTGTTTGACTGTGAAACAACATGCCTTTTCTATACAACACTCATTTTCTAACAGTGAAGCGACTAATTTTTAAGGGACGGGGCTTTATTTTCCCTGGTACCAGAGGTTTTTCTTGTGGGTGTAGTTTCTCTTGGTCAGTTTTAATGCGGCAACGAAGAGACAAAGCACCATTGCTATATTAACATTTATAACCGATCAAGACAAACTAAACCCACAAGGGAAACCTCTGGGAATAGGGTAGGTTTTAGCCATTGCAGTGTTACTTCCCTCTTGCAACTTGTCTCGCAACATTTTGTTAAGCAGCCAAAAAAACCTAGCCTCAACTGGGATTGCGAGACAAGTTGCAAGAAACGTTGCACAATGTACAGTAACATCCCTGATCGTGCGAGTTCAATTTTTTAGAATAAATTCGTTGAGGGACAAGTTGCATAGTGTAACAGTGCATTTAATCTCAGGCGTTTAAGGTGGAATTTTGTTTTTTAATAAGGATAATAGTAAGTTTAATAATAACGTTCGTGGGGTAGTTTTGTCTTACTAATATCACCTGCCCGGTCTATTGAATACCTGTTGCTCGAATTCAGCTTGTAAATAGCTTTTGTGTACACCCTGCAGTTGGCTAGGCTGGTTGCAGTAAAGCCTTATCTGAAAAATATTGTTGGTGGTAAAGTGCACCCAAATAATTTATTGTATTTATTTTTTCAGAAATGTAGAACTGCTCGAGATTTGCTGTTGAAGTCCTTTAAAAATGAATAATATTTTATGTGGAGGAATTTATATATATTTAGTTTTTTTTATATTTTTACATTTTTTTGGTTTCTAATGAACTCCAAACTCTTAACTAGACAAATATTTCAATGTATTATAATTAATTTTCATCATTGAAACTATTGCTTCAGTATACATATAAACAATATACATGGGGTTGCCAAAAAGTGCCCCATCAAAAATGACTTACCTAGTTTATGACTATAGATCAAGAGAATGTTACCAAAAGTTGTTTTTGTACTTGCATAGGTACCTGTGTGTAGTAAGTAGAAGCATTAATTGCAATTCTTACTCAAATGTTTTAAAAACTGTTGCATTTATTGAGCTCTTAGAATAATAGTAGTTAAATTATTTTTTCACCGCATGTAGTCTCTGCTTTGTTGATTGTTGTGCTTTCGGCAAAACTTTTTAATCTTATTGCTAAAGTTTGGTTTTGAAATTTTAAAATTTATCTGAAAACTAAATGCACCTGTTTTTCAAACATTTGAGTGACAAATGCAATTAATTCTTGTACTTACACACAAGTTCCTATGCAAATACATAACACAACTTTTGTTAACATCTCCTTACTTATAGTGCTAAACTATGTAAGCCATTTTTTGGGGGCTCTTTTTGGCAACCCTTTCATTGACAAACTTTGTAATTTGTTGTGTGTGATTAAGTAAGAATAATAAGATTATTTCGTAGGTGTAAGACTGACATATTGTATCGTGTAGATAGGCCTTAGGCACTACATGGTGATATGGCAAGTCACTTCTTTCCAGGGGCGCCGGAAGATCGTTAATTAGGGGGAGGGGCAAATATTCATATATACGTGTTCTGGATTACTAATTTCTATTGAAATCGATCGTTTTTATTGTTTGTGAACACAAATATATGAATATCTGCCCCTTATCCCAATTAACGATCTTCTGGTACCCCTGCTTCTTTCAGTGTCAGCACAATGGTAAAAATTAACGTATAGGTATTTTTGAAGTCATTCGTTAGCTAAAGAAAGAAAATTTGATTCCCCTCTCACTTACGTTAACACGTTTGCCACGTGACATACAGGATGCAAAACAGTGTTATTTATCTTTTTTTTTCACGACATAAGTGTTTTAGTAGTCAGTTTTATGTGTGAAGAAATTATGAATTTTATAGGATTTTATTTCAGGTGCAACCTCGTACCCAGAGCGCAACTAGAAAGGCGCTGCATGCATGGGTATGAGGTTGTTTCTGTTCCAATCAGATACATGACACAACAAGCATGTAAACTTGAAGTGCATGTTTTTTTTACTGATGTGTATTTTTTGTAATACCTCTAAGCTTTATTATGTTAAAATAAACAAACTATAATTCAGTAAATTGGTTGTGCAGATTTCATTTGTTCATTGCACCTTATAAATCAAAGGCTTGTTAAAGGGGTGGGTCACCTTTTTTATTTGATATACGCTAATTGTTACTTCAAACTCAAATTGGCTGCAAACTATTTTATTAGTTGGACAGCTCTTACTGCTTTGAATTATAGTGAAACGTAAAATGGGAAATTTTATTTATATCATTGAGGGTTGTTAAATAATGGAATATGCAGTTGCTAATTTGAACTTGAAGGTACATGCCAATATTTTTATTACACTCTATGGTCTGGTTGGCCCAGCTGTTGAATTGTATGGTGGATACTGGTAGCGAAGTGGTCTCAATAAGTGAAGAAATATTTCCACGGTGGGTGTAACATCAGTTTACAAAATATTAAACCTCTTACTGTGAGGTGACTTATATTCTATTTACATGACTTATCCAATAATCGCTATGTAAGGTTGAAATTTAGAGGTGTTGCTTTTGGAAACAACTTCTGTTAGAATTTTGAATTGTTTAAGGTATAGGTCCATACAACATACACTGTAAATCAAATTTTAAATAGCCTTTGTCGAGTCGGCCTTTTCCGTCAAAAAAATTCGCTAATGAACAACTAGGCTATGGAGAGCTTATGGTTATAGTTATCCTAATTTTTAGCCTATAATTAGTTTAGACTTGCAATGCAACATATTTCAACATGAAATATATCCCATTGAATTGTGACGTCAACTTAGTTTGAATATACATGGCATGCTATGTTTATCGGACAAGTCACAAGAATACCAGGCATGTAGGTATAATTAGCTATATGCCCAATATACTCTGCTTAGAGAAGTTGGTTCCATTCACCAGATGGAGGCAAGCGCGGCAAAAAGTAAAAAAAAAAACACATGAAACAGCATAGTGCCAAGTTGTTTTCGATGCTGTAAACTATCGATGAGGATGAAGATCCAAAATCATTACTAGATATATTCGCTCTTTTGACACTTCACGAACAACTGTAGTGTCACAGCAGAGTTACACCTTGGTGCGAGATTTTCTATTCACGCAAATATTAATCGAGAATGCAAACCGCCCTGGTGTTCTTGCTAGCATGACCATCGACGAAACATAAAACTTCGCACGTTAATGGTCCAGCTCGTATAGTTTTAAATTCCAAGCTAAAATCTTGGCTGTCGATATTTGTTGAAGTCATACGGCCTCAAATTGCTAGTGCGACGACTGGAAATGTGTTTTTGTCTTGGAATGGCAAGAAGATGATATCCGGGCACATCACAAAGGCCGTCCAGTCTGTATTTAAGAAGATTGGGGTTGATGTCAGAGTCACATCCACATCGTTTCGCAAAGCTACTGTGATGGCCGTTCATTCTAGCAACCCTGCAATGAGTGGAAAACTTGCACGACATATCACCCACAAGACCAAATAATTGGTGGAAACATCCAAGGAACTATAGGATCGCTAATGAGATGTGATGGTGAAAAGAATCCGGATCCTCAGGAAGACATTGGATGTGAATTGAGCACGGCCTGCAAATACAAGTGACGAGTGTCAGTTGAACAAAATTTAAACGGTATTGCTGCCGCTAGATTTTAATCTTAAGCTATATTGTTTGCACTTGGGAGTTTTGACTTTACCTACAATGTTAACTTAATCCGCGGTTTTCCACAAGCCAATATTTTCGTTCGAAGTGACTTTTTCCCTTTGACATTATGAGTTAAGAGTAGTCCTTTTCCGTCAAAAAAATTCCCTAATGAACAACTGGGCTATGGAGTGCTATAGTTATGCTAATAGCTATAATAGCTATGCTTTAGCCTAATTACTTTAGACTTGCAATGCAACATGTTTGTATCCAGGAATTCTTCTTTGAAAATATTTTTGCCATTGAAAGCTATAGTTATAGAGTTATAGGATAGACAAGTCACAAAAATATCAGACATTGTAGGTATAATTTTGGGCAAACAGTAAGTATTTTAATAAAGTATTACTCAGTCGGCATTTCCATTGTTCATATTAAATTTATAAAATTCTTAAAGCATGTCATCTGTATATGCCCGATCGCAGGTTAACACGCTTTACACGTGCGATTAAAAGTTAACATGTGTTTTCGGGTTACATAAACTTCTTTCGCGATCTTTGCAAATAAGCTGTTGATTCTTTCTAAGCAAAATTTTGCGCAAATTTCGTTTTATCTGGTGAGTTTTTCTGTTCTTTGGGATTGTATTGAGGAAGTAATAAGAAGAGAGATACTCGGGAAAAGGTAAGGCGAGTATTATTCGTTTATACGCATCAAATATTTGTGTTTTTATGCTGTCTAGTCTAGTCAAGTATGAAGGCTGTATGTTAAATTTAAAAAGTATTCACTGGGTAGTGGCAATCATTGAACTTTAGCCAGTTATTGTAATCTTTATTTTCAAGGAAAAGATTGTGTTTGAGAAGGGATAAAAAGCAAGTATCTGTGAAAAGCCGACAGGTATAAAGTGATCTTAAAATAAATAGCTTCAGGCATTATATATATAGTTTTATATTAAGGGACATCTATTAATAATAGGTTGTTCTTGCACTGGGTTAGAATATCACAATAAATCTAGTGTAGAAATAGTTTCTGTTGTGTTTCTAAATATGATGCAAATAATTTCCTTTTCAAAAGTAGTAGTTTTTCTATAAACTAACTTGAACTTGAAACTAACTTGAAACTTTAAATGTGCCAACAATTATTTTCAAACCAATACAAATTTAGAAAGACTAAATTTAGCAAAGCTAGCAATATATACATATATAATGACCGGCATATGAAAACTCAGGATTTTTTCATGATTTGGTGTGCTCAAAGCATAATAGTTGGTCAAGGCACCAGCCAAGTCCAACTCTACCATTTGAGTGCATCCTTCAGCAAAAATGCTTTACAATATACATTTTTGTGTTATTGAGCACATGTTTCAACCAATAAAAAAGCTTTAACATCTATTTTATAACATGCATTAAACTACTCATTTTAAATCTCTGCCCCCCCCCCCCCCTCACCTTGGGCATACCAGTACCCAGAAACAGTGCCTTTGTAAATATAACATGCCTAAAGCCAGGTACTCATGAATTTGGTATAGGTACTATATTGGAATTGGCAGATTAGCAGATCATGCATAGAAACCTAATTTATTTATACATGTAGGTTTTGCATGAGTAGGCTTTGCACAGAATATGAATGCAAAAGACGATAAATATGCATGCAATCACAGATAACAGGGGTGCTGCTTATGAGGCATGACTAGAATCCCATTTGGTGTGACCACATTCATGTTGAATACTTGAATTTCTAATTGTGCTTGAACAGTCACCTTGTGGGGATTAACCATGTTGGGCTCTACAACTACTATGTAGAGATAATATTATAAATATGTGCCAATAATCTATGCCTAAAACTAATAGAATACAATCCATTATTTCTTAGAATTAAAAGAGTAAAAATAGATTTACGGTATATACTAAATAATGTGTTAAGGTTTATAACTAGACATATCATATCTTATACACATTATTTTGATTCAAGCAAGTACTTCTTACACAGTCTACTAAATTTATCGTCACAGGTTGTGGCACACAAATGTCAAAAGGATATTCTTGTATGCTACTTTTAACAAAAAGTGCTTCATACTCATCTATAATTACAAGTTTCATGAAGATTTGTAAATTGTTTTACAATTGTATACCATATTACCAGTTTGCAAATTGGGAAAGAAGTGGTAACATAAATATACATAGTGTACAAATTGATTTCATATTGGTAGCAAAATAAGCAATTATTGTAATTTTGTAAGCTTAACAAATTTTAAAGTGCTGTGTTTGAATTGCAAATGTTCCTAACTGATTAAGACCTGTTGTGGTGACTGATTTCTACTTTGCCATCAGTCTTGTCACCAGCACTTGGGTATTCTCACTGATGGAGCTCTATGGCATTGTGTGACACAAATTTGGGAAATAATTCAACATCCTGAATTTGCACTGATGTAGAACTCCCAAGTGCTGGGGATGAGGCCTGTTTGCCATTGTTATCAAATATACAGGTACAGTTTAATACCAACTTATATAAAACATGTGCCCTTTTTAGTAAACGGTAAGAGCAAAGCAGCCATGGCCGATGATCAACTGGCAATTATGGAGTGGGATTTAACCCTGGTACCAGGTCATAAAAATGAATCCCACATACTTGCTCTGCTTGAAAATGTTAAAGCTGTGGTAAATGTAAGTGCTTTTTGTATTTTTTAACCAATTATGACCTAAAATTCAGATTCTACTAAAACAATTAAATTACTCACATTCAATTTCTATGTGGTGACTTGGGATTGGCCCTCATCACTGCATGGAAATCTTGAGCTTGTAGTCTAATTGTTAATTACTGTTTTTAATTTACTTTTAGAATGCCAATGGCAAATATGAAGAAAACTGGGTGGAAGGAAAAAATGAAAGAAAAGCTGCAATTAGAGTTGAGGTGTCAGATGTAAGTTTGTTTAAGGTTCCTAGATACAAATTCTTTACCTATACATGAAACTTGTACATCCATTTAGGCTTGGCTGTCAACATATTGTGTTCACAAGGCTTGTTAGAAGTTTTGATCATGTTTGCAACAAGCTGCATAAATAGGTGGTCATCAATTTGTAAGTGTTCATGGCCCTGTTGCTACATAAGTTTGTCAGCCCTAAATTATAGATTTAAATCACTGTTTCTGTTTAGAATACATATTCTAATTTTCATTAGCAAAATAGAATTGTTATGCATACTTACCTATGTGTGATCCCAATTCCAGAAGAACTTGTACTTAATAAATCCATTCAGCATTTATATTGTGCTGCATTACCAAATACCAACAGTTGATCTATAGTTCACAATGTTTCCACTTTCCACCTTGCTATCGTTTCCTATGTTTCCACCTTCCTGGTGCTAAATTTTAATTGAGCAATGTCTTCCATTTTTTAAAATATTCTTTCAAATGAGTCAGCTATTGATTGGTGTTATTAAGCTACGAATAAAGTTGAAAAAAAAACTAGAAATATTTAAATAAACAGTTGAATGTTTGTTGTTTTTTCCTTGGGCTAATTGTTCCAGACACTAGATATGTTAACCCTTGATTAACATAAAATTTAAAGGAATAGGAAATTTCCCAGCAGCTTGAAAATAAATTTTCTTCAAGAGTCTTGTCTGGATTGAAAGCAGTTTTGGTTTCTGGGTTACCCTGGGTTAAAGTTTAACCCACTGTTTTAGTTTCTGTATTTCTACATTTCCGTTTATTTCAAAACTTCAGAAATCAGAACTTTAACGGATCCTATTAAGAGAATATTTCCAAGGTTATAAACAAGTTTCTAGCTAATTTGATATAAATTTTACGTTTACCCAGCGTTCAGCTAACCGGCGACTTTTGTCAAACAACTGGCCCTAATTCTTTAAACGATAGACAATCAAATAGACTGGAAACGCAACCTAAATCGCGGATATTTCTGGCGCGTAGCTATGATACAGCCATGGGCATGGCATTAGTCCGTTTTCCATCCACATCAACCCAAAGTAGCCGGAAAATTCTATGGTAATATATGCGTGGTTAAATAAATCATGTTTATGAATTGATTGGCACTCGTGTCCTCTTAAAACTATGAAAACAAAGCGCAAAAAACCCCTAAAAAATGTAACTATAACTATACTATAATAAAACAAAAAACTGTATAGTACAATAAAACTCCAATTCAAAAAAGAAATATATAAATATAAAACATTTTTGGTGTAGATATTTACCAATTATTCGTTGAAGGCGAGGTGATTACAAGCCTATATTTACTGAGCCAAAGGCGAAGTGAATATAGGTTCGTAATCACCGAGCCGGCTGAAACAGCTGATGGTTTTAGTATAAATTCATCGGTGTTTACAAATAACAATCAATATAAATTGATGAAAACTCACTTCAAATTTATTACTGTATAGAAAAAAGCAAAAAGCTATAGTCACTGACCAATGACTATCACTTCAGAGACAGTGAATCTTGACCAATCAGAATGCAGCAAATCCACTGAGTATTCAAAATTTACAAGTGACATATCATAAAACTGTATACCAATACAGAAAAAATGTTTTATAATTTTTTATAATAGCGCCAAAAATACAAAATTACTTCAACAGAAAAGCGATGGGAAATTCCCATGTTGACATAGGGTTCTCAGCCACTGTGCGTTCAGAATTAAACCACTAATTTCGCCTCTGTGTGTAAAATTCTCAACGGTAGAATTTCTCAAGAATGTTGAAGCACTTATATAAACGTCTCTCATGAAAATGGTCAATTTTTGACTTACTGTATTAGGTAACTTTAATAGAACAATGTTGTAATTTTCAAGGACAAGCATGCGGATACGGTGGAAGAATATTTTCGAGCTATCGGGGCTGTATTAGAAGAGGAAAATAGCAGTAGCCCGCAAGATGTTAATGATTCAGAACAGGTTAGTTTATTCTATACCATAAGAAAAATATATGAAAGATTATATTGGTTCTTGGTTTATATTCGTCCCACACTGCACAGAACAACGAAATATTTGTTATTTCGAACGGGATGTGAACTCACATCTTTGGATTTCTAGTCTACCTCGGCGCCACTTTGAGTTATCGCGCCTACCGGGATTGTTAGAGTTGTATCCAATTTGAGTGCATGAAATATTTTTGTGACAACTTAACGATTGTGTTTGAGGATGTGCAGTGTTTCAAGTGTGACGTCATCACGAAAATATTACCTGCACTTAAATTGTTTAACACAAACTCAGTAGGCTCAAAAGCTCATTTAACTAGAAACCCCAAGATACCCGCTTGAATCTTTTGTTGTTTTGTGCAGCTTGAGATTAATATGGATCTATTTTTTGTGTATCTCTTAGGATGCTTTTGAAATAGAATTGAACACTGCACATCCTCAAAAACAATCGTTAAATTGTCACAACAATACTTCATGCATTTAAATAGAAAATACTTCATGCATTTAAATGTTTTTAATTGGTTGAGTGGCGAGTTCAAATGATGTAAGATGCCAGTCCAAATCCCGCTGGAGACAACAAATTTTTCTTTGATTTCTGCTGTGTTAGATTTATATGGGTCTAGTATAGTTTTTATGTGTTGTTGAAGTTGTTTTTTATTTGAACAAGCATCGTGTAAGCTCTTCCAATCGCGTTGGCGATGTCTTCCTCCATGCTACTTAATAGAACTTGGATTGCGGTTGCATAATTCGATTCTCTTCTGCACCATTTGTGCTGAATCAATTCTGCGCGATTTATACTGAATCAAGTTTCTACAGACTTGCAGAATCAATTCTGCACGATTTATACTGATCAAGTTTCTGCAAACCTGCCGGATTGATTGTCGTTCACACGGTGTTTTAGAATCATCCTCAGGGATATGAAAAACTATACTCATTTTTAATCTGATACTCCAGATAAACAATGAAAAATTCGTTTTCTTGAGCAGGATTCAAGACCAGATTCTTATTATTCTCACGTTACAGAGAACAATAAAATACTCGTTGCTCCTCAAACACGACCGTTAAGTCGTCACAAAAATATTTCATGCACTTATATCAAGTGGCTCGAGTGGCGACCGAGAAACGCGGAGATGCAAGATCAAATACCGTTAAAAATAACATTTTTTTGTTATTTGCAGTGTTTCTAGTAAGTAACACACAGCCATGACCTAAACTAGTCTTATATATATTTTTTCTAATTAGGGAGACAACAAATTGCCAAACAATCCTGAAAGTTTGGATAGTGCAAGCCTTTTTAGTGAAGACGATGATGAAGATAGCGATGAAATGTGGATTCCACCCACCAAAGAAAATGCTCCGAAAGGATTAAATCGTCAATTAGAAATACCTACAGAGCCTTCAAGAGCGAAAGCAAAGAAAACGGAAGAAAGCAAGAATGTTAAAACAAAAACAAGAAAAAGTGAAGATATGAGCAGAGAAGATGGGAAAGGAGAGGAAAAATCGCATAAAAGACGCAAATTTTCATGCCCTGTGTTTACTTGCAGGGCAAATGTCACTCACCTGCCAAGACATATGTGCACTGTGCATCATTGGACTAGAGAGGCAGCACGCAAAGTGCTTTCCAAATTCAATATCCGGAAACGGAAAAATGTTAGTACGGTGAAGAAAAAAGACTACCATTCTCGTCGTCGATGCCCGTTACCCGACTGCCATGCAGTTGTGCAACGTTTACCTGCACATTTGACGAAAGTGCACAACCTAGACAAATCGTCAGCAGACTATACCAACGCATTGACAAATGCTCCTTTTGCCTCAGATGTCCGACACGATACTATCCATTGGCAAGAGGAGCGCTTCAAGACAAAAGAATGGGAAGGTGGTCCAGAAAGTCAACCGGAAGTATCAGACAATCTGATTTTTGACCTTCCCTCAAGTGACGACTCCGAGACCGATAGCAGCGATGGTAGAGTTGAGGATGTGCCGTCCGCATCGACAATGCCTGCTCTACTTAGAGATTTTGAAGATTGGTTTCGTTCACCGGATGGAGGCAAACGGGACGACAAAACTGTTAAACAACACAGTGCACAGTTGTTTTCTATGTTAAAAGCCATCGATGACGATGAAAATCCAAAATCGTTGCTGGATGTTAAGCTAGTACGACATGTATTCCTCAAAAGCCACGTGGAAGAGAAAAATTATGAAGCCGGAACAATAAAATCGTACTTAATGAGCCTTCGTCATTTTTATACCTATTTGATATCGGACAGACCAAATAACTTTAATTTTGACATCGCTGAAGTAAGTAGTGCCAGGGAAAAGGTGAAGTTGTGGTCAGGGTCATACAAGCGACAATCGAGCGAGAGAAAGTGGCAAAAACTTGAGGAAGACATGGTGAATAGGTTGACCCCGGCCAATATCCGCTCGTTTGAAAAGAGTCAGACGTCCAGGGAAGCTGTGAAAATCATTGGTGAACATTCGGACACTTCGCGAACAACTGTAGTGTCACAGCAGAGTTACACCTTGGTGCGAGATTTTCTCTTCACGCAAATATTCATCGAGAATGCTAACCGCCCTGGTGTTCTTGCTAGCATGACCATCGACGAATACAGAAAAATGTCTAAGCAAGATGACCGTTACATAATAACAGTCATGAAACATAAAACTTCGCACGTTCATGGTCCAGCTCGCATAGTTTTAAATTCCAAGCTAAAATCTTGGCTGTCGATATTTGTTGAAGTCATACGGCCTCAAATTGCTAGTGCGACGACAGGAAATGTGTTTTTGTCTTGGAATGGCAAGGAGATGATATCCGGGCACATCACAAAGGCCGTCCAGTCTGTATTTAAGAAGAGTGGGGTTGATGTCAGAGTCACATCCACATCGTTTCGCAAAGCTGCTGTGACGGCCGTTCATTCTAGCAACCCTGCAATGAGTGGAAAACTTGCACGACACATGACCCACAGCGAATCCACTGCGAGAAAGTATTACCTGCTGGCGGAAAAGACCAAAGAATCGGTGGAAACATCCAAGGAACTAGGATCGCTAATGAGGTGTGATGGCGAAAAGCATCCGGAACCTCAGCAAAACAGTGGATGTGAATCCAGGGAGAAAGAGGATGGCACTGCAACACTACCTGCGAAAACAAGGGACGCATGGGATGAGTGTCAATTGGACAAACTTAAAGCTGTATTTGGAAAACAGATCGCTGCAAAACAAATAAGTATGGCTCACGTCCGCAATGGTATTGAGTCAAACAAAGAAGTTCTTGATGGTATGTCACCTCGTCGGGTCTACGACAAAGTAAGAAGAATGATTAGCGAAGAGCCAGCGCCTACAGAAGCTACTTTGGAACTGCCCCAAGCTTGCGAGTCGTTGGCGGATAAAGTTGAACGCATTGGCGAGTCTAACCAGTGTGAAGAGGATATGTCAACAAGCCTGATCCCCCCAAGTGAAAGGAACAGCTCTTTTAATAACGAGGAGATAAACTCAATTCACATCCTATTTAAGGACATGATTATGCAAGACAAAAGAATCTGTCGGGTGGAAATCGAAGAAAGATTGTCGTCAACCAAAGATGGAAGAAAAATTTTAAACAAACTTTCGGTTCAAAAGGTACTTAATCGTATTAAGTATGAACGATTGAAGAAAAGAAGACAAGAAAAGTAACTCGAAAGCAGATTGTGACATTAGACAGAAGAAAATCCAGCAGAACATTGGTAACTAAATAGTAGGTAATTATAGAGAATACAAAACATTGGATGATCTGCACATATAAGTTACCTTCATATCAGGGCCGAAACGAGTGCATTAAATTAAAGGTACAGAGGCGTATAATCATATATTCGTGTTCTGCCTGAATATTTCTCTTGAAATCAACCCTAATAACAACTGATTTCGAAAGAAATTTGTTAGGCAGATCAAGAAGATATGAATATCCCCCCCCAATTAATGCTCTAGTTTCGGCAGTTTTTAAATGTAATAACGTGCATCCATTGTTTTCTATTTTGGTTAACCGTTAACTAGTCAGTATCCAAATTACGTATCAAGTACCTAAATGCTTATTAGACTGTGCATTAAAACACTTATTTTTATTCACTAGCAGTGGTACTGCTAGCCCAACAATTTAACCCAACCATGAAAATTTCATTATTCATTGCCTTAGATTTTTGTTGTTTTCAGGTACATTTAATACGAAATATTTGCATAGCGGGACTAAACGGTCGGGCTAGTCGTGCCACTGTATATGAACTAGTGTTTCATCCCAGCAGGTACGAACGATACAGTATTTCAAGACAGTATACCGGTTGTATAAAAATCTCAACTTTTTTAATCACAGTTTTTTAGTCAAATAGTGATTAGGTACCAAATACGTTGTTTGACTAACGATTCCAGCGATCATAGTTTAACAATTTTTTTCTAAAACTGGCAAAATTAAAATTTTAAAGTACACTCTACAAACAGGTGAAAAAAATTCGAGATAAAAAGTTATAATTTCCACACAAGTAGGTTTTACAACTATCCAAACATGTGTGTATTGTTCATATAAAAGTACATTGTATGACTGTACAAATGTGTATCAGATCTATATCAGTATATTTTAATATATCAGTACAATTTTATGGAAACACTATGTGTCAACTTATAATTTATTGCAAAGCTTTCGATCTGCAAACTCTTTTGAGTGCTTGTTCATTATCATTTATGAAGATTCAGATCTTCTTAAGCTCTTACTAAAAGCTTTCCACTAACTTTATGATGGGTTTTTCCAAATTTATACTGATATTAATGTACATGATTGAAGCTTACAAGAAAGTTGTGAGAAAATGTGAGATTTCTGTCGTTAGATCAAATCATTTTCAGACAGTGAGATATAAATTTACCGATGACCTAAACATTATTTTTACATGGAGAACAGATTTAACTTAGTAAAGGCTGTTTAACTGATGAATTTTACTGGTCTGTACTAATCTGCGACCATCTTATTTCTTACTTATGATATCAATAAGCTCAATAATTTTATATTACATGGTGATATCTACATATAATCATATTATATATGTGTATTAGGAACGAACAGAATATCATTTCTTAAGTTGAACAGTTTAGCCTGTTAGTCTTAACATGTAGATATAGTTAGCTACCCAAAAAATAAGCCCGGCTAAATTTAAATGAACTGCAAAATATAGTGTATGTCAATTTGACAAATCTGAAAGATCCCAGTTAACAAGGTCTTTCATACTTTAAGTTCTTACGTCCATGTGGAGACGACCATGTGCCTGTTTTTGCACATCGTCGATTGAAAGTACTCAGTGCTAAATAAGTAC